>SJYV01035025.1:640107-767732 GCA_006410875.1 Neotragus pygmaeus | reverse complement strand
CTTCCAGCAATCTTGATTCCAGCTTGTGCTTCTTCCAGCCCAGCGTTTCTCATGATGTACTCTGCATATAAGTTAAATAAGCAGGGGGACAATATACAGCTTTGATGTACTGTACTTAAACTCTCTCAGGCTGTTTCCCCCGTTAGTACAGGAACAGGAAAACATATTTGTTTCCAAAAGACCAATGTGCACAGTATGATGTCTATCTGGAATATATCAGCACTCAAGCATCAGTTTCCATCTTTTCTACCAGATTTAACTAAACTAGAAGAAGAAGAAACTTCCTTAGACTAAACAAGTTCCTCAAACAATCCCAAATAGTCTGATGTGTAGCACTGAGAAGAGATCAAATGTAGTTTTCATACTGGCTGACCAAAAAAGTTTAAGCATTTTTTCACACACAGTCCCAAGGAAGGCTAAAGCCTGGACAAGGTCTTCATTTTCCTACAACGCTGGTGTTTTAAAAATCACACTTAAAAAAATTATCATCCTGCCCACCCCTCTGAACTGCACAAAATCATTTCAGTGGTGGTGCTTTCCAAACCTCTGTTCCCTGGCCTTTACCATTTACCACTTCATTCTTACAGAGCTTGGAACTTCAGGAGGTAGCAGGACAAAGGGCCGCTCATTATCTTTTAGGCATCAAACTAGAGTCAGACCAGGGTTCCACTGACAAGTAAGTTCTCTTTTCTCTCTGAGCGAGCTGAACATCTGTCAGACAACAGAATACCCGTTTTCAAAGGTGGATCCAGGCAGCCCTTGAGAATTACTCCAATAAGAAAACTTGACGGGTCAAAACCTCCATCAAAACCAAACTATTACTACCATTAACCACAGCAAATGGTACCACTCTACCAAGAGATCTATGCAGTACAGAGTGGGAAAGGTTTACAATAAAACAGTCAGCCTCTAGTAAATTCCAAATGCACCACAAAAGAAAAATATCCGGAGCTGACTTAACTGTTCACACAACATAGTCTAAATGCTAGAATGTGAGCACAGAAAGGATCTTCACTGAATTCTGACTCCAGGAGGCTTTCAACAGAGCTTCAGGGTCTGGGAAAGATGTCCTGGGTGCCTGGAGCATAGGATGGGGATAGCAGAGTCCACCAGAGATACTTGTTTCTACCAGAGCAGTTTCACAATCATCTATACCATGCAGCTCCATTTCATGAGAAAAAAGGTTTTACATCTGAAGTTTTTTTAAACAACCAACCTATTGCAACTTCTCAGTGTCGGAGACAAAGCAGTATAAATGGAGATATTCCATAGGGCCTGAGGCACTGTGTTGAAGCCCAGACCTCCATTTTAGTCCAGAGCTCTCACTACCACTATATACCACTCATTCCGGCACAGAAAAGAACCACCACCATCAGAAATGCTTAGATAATTGATGCAGAGTGCATAAAAGGAAACCAACTGTCCATAACGAAAGACTACACTTTTAAGGATGTGAAAAGTTACTTGTGAGAACTTTTGAAAAGCTACAAGAACTTTCAGTAAAGAGAATAAAACTAACATTTTGAGAAATAGCAAGGAACTCATAAGACGCTTCAAAAAGATGAAGTAAGCAAAGGTCTTAAAACCTGAAGAAAAATTATTCTAAAATGGCATAATGAAAAGTAAGTGAAAATCACTCAGTCATGTCCAACTCTTTGTGACTCCATGGATTAAACAGTCCATGGAATTCTCCAGGCCAGAATACTGGAGTTGGTAGCCTTTCCCTTCTCCAGGGGATTGTCCCAACCCAAGGGCTCAAACCCAGGTCTCCCACATCACAGGCAGATTCTTTACCAGCTGAGCCACAAGGGAAGCCCAAGAATACTGNGAGTTGGTAGCCTTTCCCTTCTCCAGGGGATTGTCCCAACCCAAGGGCTCAAACCCAGGTCTCCCACATCACAGGCAGATTCTTTACCAGCTGAGCCACAAGGGAAGCCCAAGAATACTGGAGTGGGTAGCCTACCCCTTCTCCAGCAGATCTTCCCGACGCAGTAATTGAACTGGGGTCTCCTGCATTGCAGGCACATTCTTTACCAACTGAGCTATAAGAACTCAAACTCAAAACGTGGATTCTTGTCTCAACTAGGCCATATGCATTTGTCACAAGGATACATGGTCATGAAGGATACACGGTCACTTCAACTGTTAGAAGCTCGGTTTTCTGTTTGCAAAATACAAATAAACTAGATGGTCTCAGAGGCTCTTCCACACTGAAAATTCTAGGATTCTACACATTAAAAAATCATATATTTGATAAAGCTAACACAAATTATAAAAGATACCTAAAAACATCATTACCATTTTATATAAAAGCTCTAAGAAAGATGATCAAAGTTTAAAACTCTAAATAAAGATCAACATGATATCTAAAACATACCTAAAATATTTAAACTGTAATGGCATAGTTTCTGCCTTCAGCAATTGGAGGAAGCAGATTATGGCCATAGCCTGGGAAAGACTTATTTCCAGTGTCAGCAGATTCTTTCACAGATTAATGTAGAACTAACTGCTCTAAAGAGGGCAAGAAAAAAACAGGATTCTAAGAAGTCAACTTGCTGAGAAGGAAAAATAACCCAGAATATCCGTATTCTAGAATAAAGCGTAAAACAAAACGCGATGACCAGGAGGACTGTCTGGTTTAAGATTCTGATGCTGCTGTCCTCTACTTCTCATTCAGCCAATACTTACTACAGACGTATTGTTTGCCAGGCAGCGGAGATACAGCGAAAACAAGCCCCTGCACTGATATTCTAGGGGAGGGAGGCTAGAGATAACCAAGTAACCAAACAAACAAGGCAGGACTCTGAAACAACCAAAACGCTGTCAATGCTGTGTAACTAGAATTGGTATTTAGGGAAAGCTTCACTGGGAAGATACTCTCTTGGACTAACAACCAAATGACAAGAAGTTGCTGCAGAGTTTTCCAGACAGAGCGGCTAGCAAGTCTAAGAGCCCTAAGGTGGACACAGTTTGGGTCTTCTGAGAAACTGAGTGAAGGCCAAGATGGCTGAAGTATAATAACTAAGGAGAACGTATCAGGAGAGCAAATCAGAGAAGTAGGCAAGGACCAGGCAGGACAGTGGTTTACAATATGATTTGTGTTTTTAAAAGACCACTTTGCTTGATGTGTACCTATCAAAAATCAAAATGGATTCTGGGGCTGCCTTTCAAATGACTCTATAATTTATTGTATCAAAGTCTCCCTGATATTTAATGGTAATGTAAATAGCTCTAGAAGTGATGTAATTGTGGAGTTGTACAAGAAAATTTTAATTGTAGTTCTATAAATAACATTGTGAAACTGCAAAACTTACCTCCCTCCCTTCTTCCATTTGCTTTTATTTGCAAACTGTGAATTTTAATGGATGAATATTTCAAGTGCAGACATCTATTTCTTTTACCAGGAAGGTTTAAATTTATATATTCTACATATTAAAAAGATTCAGCTAGACTTGTTATTTGAATTAAAGGACCCCTAAGGCTGAGCCCTGCATCACCACATGAGGTATAATAAGGTCCAAAAAGCCATGACATCTTCACTTGAGCATCATTTCACAATAAAACTTCACAACGTTCAAATGACTGCCGTCATGCCTGACAGTGAGTGCTGGAATGTCCACTCACCAAACCAGATTAACCTCACCAATGACACAGAAGCACCTTGTCACAGAAGCAAAGCTGTTCAGCATGAAACTCCTAAAAACACGAACACTACAAAGGCGCTCTCACTGGTTTACAAGGATGGGAAATCCCAAGCGTAAAAGACAATATAAATCCCATCTCTAACCAGGCAATGATGGACACTGATAGCCAACTTCAGAGAAAGCTTAAGGAAAGCAACTCAAATCAAGAATTCAAAGCATGGACAGATTTCATCTGCCCCATCCATCCCTGAGGACTAGCTCTAAGGCCTGATGCAAGCATCTATGTATGAAGTGTCAAATGTACCATCACATTACCTAGAACAAATTTTATCAGAGAAGGAATCCTGTGGCAAGCCCCAGAAGACTCTGGCTTATCAGTAAAGCTTTGGTAATCATAGATAAAGCTACACAAACTTTAGAACTGAAAAAAACTCCTATTTTCAACTAAGTAACAAAATCCCAGGCTTTCTGACCTTTATGGCCCTCTTCAAGAGAGTTTCAAGCAGGAGGGAGAAAGAAACCAAACCGTTCTGCACATGCTTGTCCTCAACAATATGAAAAACACTGAGACAGAAAAAATACCACAGGAGTTCACAGGTGTCACTACACTCTCAAAATGAAAAACAAGAGTATGAGTTAAATAACTTGTGCCTTCCTGTCCCTTATTATAAGCAAGACTCAGAGCAAACTACCCTTAGACAGACACCATACAAAACATCCCATCACTTTCATCTTTCACTGCCAAGTGGCTCTGGGTGACAACCTGGAACAGGAGACATGATGTAGCAGTACAAACGTGAAGGCGTCTGGAAATAACCAAGATTTCTACATGCTTATTAGTCCCTGAAAAATGTACTTAATTCTATAGGGCAACCGACCTGGAGTGTTCAAAAATACCAATGCCATGAAAAACAAAACAAGGTAAAGGAACTGTCGCACATTAAAGGAGACTGCAGACACGACCACCAAACGGAATGTATGATTCCTGACTGAATGACTGACTTAAAAAATAAGCCGTAAAGAATATTTTTAAAACCAAAAAAGATGTGAATATAGACTTATATTACATACTACTATATCGTTAATTTTCTTGACTATAATAACGATACTATGGTTATGCAACATAATGTCCTTGTTCTTAAGACATACATTCTGAGATGTGTAGGGGTGAAATACCAGTACTAGTTTAACACTTTTAAATGGTTCTGGGGAAAAACGCATACATATGGATAGAGGGATAAAGCAAATGAAGCAAACTTATAGCAATCAGGAACAAAGCAAGCTGGCTGCAGTACTCCAATTTTTCTGTAGGTCTGAAATTTTTTCAAAAAAAAAAAAAAAATTTTTTTTTTTTGAGATAAGAAAGGAAAAAAATGCACCACCATGGACTTTAGTCAGCAGACCAGGTCCTCAGGTGATTGGGATGGTAATCAGCTGGTTCAGATTTTTGGTATCCTTTCTTATCCATTCCCAAATAACAATAAAGTAAATGTCTGCATAATTTATAGAAGACAGCATGGTGATAATGAGGCAACTAATAAGACTAATCAATGATTCACTCTCAAGAAGCCCAAGGGTATAGAGGTCGGAGGGGAGAATAAGGTGTGTACCTATGTACCAAGACAGCAAACATATTAACTAAACAAATAAGCACCAAAGCCATAAAGAAATTACAATTCAATTTTTTCAAATATTATTTACATAAATTATTATCAGGTTACAAGTAGCAGAATTTACAGGCTACCTCCACTTTCTCTGTTGCATTTTACTTTCTGTTACATTTCCATGTATCACTTTATAATAGGTCAAAATGTTAAGAGACAGCATAGATAATCAGCCAAGCTAAAAGTCTACCAAAGCCACAGGAATAAGCATCTTTCATTTTGGCTGTGAGTGAGATGCCAGAGGCAGGTCTATAGATAGTTTCATCAAGATTGTAAGTAGTATCTACTATCAAATGTCAAAAGCAAAGGATAATAATGAAGTACCAGAATGCAGCCATTATTCACTAATTCATTCATTAAATACACACTCATTGACAGTCACTTTGTACATTATCCAAGTGGATAATGAAATGAATAAGATCCACTCTCCACCCTCAAGTACACAGTCTCACTGGGGGAACCAGACAAGCAAACCATGAACTCAAAAACTCAATATTAGGGAGGTGATGTACAACTCCAATGAGCAAGCTGCTAGGAAGCCTGGGCAACATAAAGGCAACGCAGGTAAGAGAACATGCTGAATACAATAGTCAATGCATCTCAGACATGGGCTGCAGACTAACAGAACACCCCCCAAGGTTACAGCAAATTCATGTAATGGAGTTCACTCTGAAAATTAAGATACTGAACTCAGTTCAAATATTTATTAAGCATGGACTATGCCAAGAATTCTGCAGAGTCAAATTACAAAGACAAATGAAACTCGATTCTCTTCCTTTAGGTGTCCATAGAAATAGGTATTTCTCCTTCCTCTTAAGAGAGAAACATTCCATTAACAAGCACATTTGTAATACATATAATTATAACTATACAAAATCACATATAATTATAATACATAACAAAAAAATGCTGTTAACAAGCAATTAAGATTAAGTAACCTGAAGGAATATCATAAAGGCTACCACTTATTAAGGACTGACTGTGTCAGGTATGCATACACAACCATAAAGAAGGGTTATATATGTCCCAGGTTACAAAGCTAGGTATTGAACTCAAGGCTCTTTCAAGGCTCAATTTCTGACATTAGATTATGCTGCCTTTTAAAGTCTGAAATATTACAAATAAAAATATAGAAAATAGCACAGACAGGGGAACATAAGATACACATGTGTATCTACAGATCAAGATTTATGACCACAGGTTATACAGCTGCTGTTTGTTCAAATCTTCATTTTTAATAAAAAAGTCTATCAAAACAAAACTAAAACAGAAAATTCTATGGACTACTGCAATTTATAACTACATTATGGATGATCAGAAGGATTAGCATCAGATTTTCAGTTTCATCCTTCACCATTAACAGGTCTGCTGCTGCTAAGTCGCTTCAGTCGTGTCCGACTCTGTGCGACCCCATAGATGGCAGCCCACCAGGCTCCCGCATCCCTGGGATTCTCCAGGCACGAACACTGGAGTGGATTACCAACAGGTCAACTATGTCTAAATTAGGAGTCAGCAAACACCACCGCCAAGCCAAATCTAGCACACTGTTTTCATAAATAAAGCTTTATTGGAACACACCTATGCCCATTCATCTGTGCATTACCTGTGGCTGCTTTCCCACTTCAACAGTAAAGTTGAATAGTTATGATAGAGACAATGTGGCCCACAAAACCTAAAATATTATTATCTGGTCCTTCACAGAAAAAAATTTGCCTACTCCTGGTTTAAATGATATATATCACAAACAGTAGAAAGGCACTTAGCCTGCTCGCTCCGCTGCTGCTGCTGCTAAGTCACTTCAGCTGTGTCCGACTTTGTGTGACCCCATAGACAGCAGCCCACCAGGCTCCGCCATCCCTGGGATTCTCCAGGCAAGAACACTGGAGTGGGTTGCCATTTCCTTCTCCAATGCATGAAAAGTGAAAAGTGAAAGTGAAGTCACGGAGTCGCGTCCAACTCTCAGCAACCCCATGGACTGCAGACCACCAGGCTCCTCCATCCATGGGATTTTCTAGGCAAGAGTACTGGAGTGGGGTTCCACTGCCTTCTCCATCAATTCGCTCTACTTAAGCTTTATTGTGAATTCTACCTGATTTCTCTCCAATAGTAATTAGTGTCACTTGGTAAATGCTAATGAGTTTTTGGATTTTCAAATTTCAGTTATTTTCCATAGAGTAGGTCTTACTCAGCTGTCCGGTAATTTATCCTTCACAACATTATTATAAACAAATTCATAATTAAGCACATTTGCAATTACCCACATACATACTTATCCCTCTATTGCATATAATCTACAAAGACATAGACAAGGAAAAACATTACAGACACAATAGCTGATATGACTAAATATTTAATAATTCCTAATACCCTGTTCACACTAGATCATCTCTCAATGTGCCATTTCAGAATAACAGCAGCATCCCTCGCCTGCCTATTAGAGATGCAAATTCGTGGGCCTCATTCCAGACCTACCAGGTAATCCTTATGAACACTAAAATTTTAAGAACCACTGCACTAAAGGAGAATTTACATGACTTACCTTGAGTGTAAAAAGGCTGATTCGGCCAGGTAGTTTATAAAATAACCCCTCTCCTCCTCTGGAATTGGAATGTAGCATGGCATTAAGACATGCGAGAGGGGATGTCCCACTGTAAAAACATACAAGGATGGAAAAAGGTCATACAAACCAAGATATCTACTCACTCAAAGATCTCTTACACTTCAACTCATTTTAAATCAAGAAGAACAGGAAGAAATATAAAACATCCCATGACAAGAATTCTGTTCTGAAAGTGGCACAGGAGTAGCACATGAAATTCACATACAACACACCCAGAGAGCTCTGGGGTAACAGGTTACGTGATATCTCTACTCCACATCTGACGATTCTTAACTGCCTTTTGCCAATATGAACCAAACTCTCAAGAAATTTAGAAACACTTCACATGTTTTTCAGGTACACTCAGGAGTTTTGAAAAAAAAAAATTACCCAATATTTTTATTTACTCAAAATTTTTAAAATTAATTTTTAATGGTAATTAGAAACAAAACCAGGGTTCCCTAGCCTCTATCTTTCAACCTGCACGTCATGCTCAGAAACTGCCACATAACATTTTTAACACAAAGACCAAGCATCAGTGATGCTATCCCAAGAAAATAAGCATACTTTTTTCTTCCAGTTAAATTATTTTTTAATACACACACAAAAGGAATAGTATATTTGCTCTTTCTCAGTTGGGAAGGGGGAAAGATGCATTTTATATCTACCCAGGAGCAATTCTTTAAATTTGAATTTAAAAAGTCAAACAGATTTAGTATGCAATAATGCTCAACCATTAAACCAAAAAAAAGAGATAGCATCTTAAGTTGTTTCACGGTCCCTGCTACAACAGAAGGCTGCAAAACAATGACAACTCGAGTGAGTTAGAGACCACTTATTCAATCTCAAAAAGAAAAACTGTCAAAAATACAGACAAATGCCCATTATTAATATTAACTGAGTTTGGCACTAGCATGTTAGTACCAGGGTTTACCTGTGCACCTTCTTGTCCCTCTCTCCAACAGGATATATAAATACCAATATCTTAAGTAATGCCTCTCAGCACTTTTCAAAATTAGAGGCCCTAATTTATGTCACGTTAAAATTACATTTTGAGTCTAAAAAAGTCATCCAAAAAAAACCTATTACTTATTCGGCTTTGGAATACCCTGGATGCTTAAGAAAAAAAAAAATTTCACCAAGGACCAATCTCTATAAGAAACCTTGTGCAGAATCTGGAGTGTCAAGTGGGTGTGCTAACATCTCTGCTACAGGGGAAAGCATGCTGGCAGTCTTTCTTCCAACAGCGTGACTCCTACACACTATCCCTCTGTCTACAAATTATAGAGCTGCTCACTCATCACGAGCCACCATGACCACTTCATAATTCCTGTAAGAGCCAGAAGCAGAAACAAGTTAGGTTCTCAATTCCATCTGTCCCAAAAGGACTAATTTACCTTCTATAGGCATAGTGGTCCACCAGCAGAGCAGACAGCGGCACGATGGGAAATAGCCCATAAAAACAAAATAAAACAAAAGATGCAATTACAACACCACACCGTGCATAGGTATTTAAATGAAGCACCAGAACATGATCCAGACAATCCCAACCTTCCCTCCCCACAAATGTCAGTTTGAGAATGTGTGAACTGACAACTGGAAAGTGAGGATCTTTTGATCCTAAAAGATCAATTTAAGTAGCTAAAGCTTAACCAGCAAAACATATGCTGATTGTTCTGAATTCCAAGAAGGAACTGTGTTGTGCTCTCCTCTCCCACTTAAATTTTGAAAAAAAGGTTGGGGTCAGCAGAGAAAGGATTAAGGACAGTCCCTGGTTTTCATTTGTACCCTCAATTCTTTTTGTGTTTGAATTTGTTGCTTCTCTAGGAAAAATACAGGATATGAAAATCAAGGTCATCACCAAATTTAGCAGGCTTATAGCAGGAAAGGCTAGAATCAGTAGGGGGAAAAAATCAGTAAGTTTTATGATGACTGGATCACCCTTCTCTGAGCCTAAAAACAAAGAACTTCAGAGATATGGTAGAGAGAAGGATAGTTTTAGACATGATGGAGCAGATCAGTCTGTTCCTTCTCTACTACTGAAACCTGCAAAACGGAATACAAGAGAAAACACGCTGACTCCTTATGCAAAAAACAAGCTCCACGGTGAAAGGTATAGTAGAGCAAGGATGGGGAACCTGCTGCACCTCTGACGGAAACCAACAAAACTGCAGTCACTCCCGCCCTCCAGCCAGAGGACAAACCACACCGAGACAGCTCCACACTACCATCAAACATGTGTGTGTGTATGTGCGCACACATAT
The DNA here is from genome assembly GCA_006410875.1 of Neotragus pygmaeus. Classification (NCBI taxonomy): domain Eukaryota; kingdom Metazoa; phylum Chordata; class Mammalia; order Artiodactyla; family Bovidae; genus Neotragus; species Neotragus pygmaeus. The sequence continues at coordinate 757,561 of SJYV01035025.1, read as the reverse complement.
ATGCATTTGTGGACTTTCCCACTCACTATCTAACTGCAGGAAGATACATGTTCTCTAAAACCCTCACATTAAGCCAACAAGAGCCATACAAACCTCATTTCCTTTAGTCCTTCTGCCTCTATGACCTGCAGAATCTGTTTGGGTGTCATTGGAGCATCCGAATAGTTTTCCAGTACCTGAAGAAATATAAATGTTCTGAGATCAGTGTGCAGTTCCCATTTATATCCATCACTATACAACATGGGCTACAATTCTGCTATGAGGTACCACCGCTGACATCTTACGTTTTTCCACAGTCAAAATTACTTCTGAAACCAAATTACACATATATCTAACTAGCTGCTGAAAGTGACTGCAATTAGAAGAAATACTCTAATTTTTAATTCTGAAAATACACATCCTCTTAGCATCCATGTTCTGGTATGTGGGGCCTTCCCAACTTTAATTGCTACTTAACCTGATGCTGTTAATACAGCTAAACTAGAGAATACATAGCACTGTAAACTGTAAGACAGAACTGCATTCAGGCTTTCCTTCCCAAATAAGTTTGATTAGTTACAATATTTTTATCTTTTCAAAATGTAATGCTTGTACTTGAATCGCAATCACCTGGGTGCTCTGAAAGTATATATTTTGAACCTGATTCCAAATCTGTTCTCTGAAGTAGGGACCATGCCTGGAGAAGGGAATGGCATCCCACTGCAGTATTCTTGCCTGAAGAATCCCTTAAACAGAGGAGCCTAATGGGCTACAGTCCATGGGGTCACAAAGAGTCAGACATGGCTGAGAGACTTGGCACACGTGCATGCTTTTCATTCTTGCCAGCTTTTGAATTTTTGNGGGGGGGGGGTGCGGCTTGGCTTACAGGATTAGTTCCCCAACCAGGGATTGAATCTGGACACTCAGCAGTGAAAGGATGTAGCCCTAACCACCGGACTGGCAGGGAATTCCAGGTACCTGTATTTTTTCAATTGTGACTTTCGCCACTGGGCTGTGGCATTCTGGTGTTAATTAGTACAGGACAATTTGCCTTTCAGCAATACAATGCTACGATTCTATACGACTGGTGCAAGCAAAACAAGGAGAAATGGAACATCCCATTTATATTAGTGACATCTATAATTAAGCCCCAGCAACAATGTCTTAGTGAGCAACCAGAGCTCTCTCACTTGAACAAGCTAAGTTGTTTTAGAAATGTTATCCTTTTCAGGATGGAAAAAAGACAGGCTGTCAGTATCTCTGTACCATCTCTAGCAGTGCAGCTGCTGAGGTTGTGCCAAACCACACCAACATCTTACAGTCATTTAACAGCCCTAACAAAGTACTGCATGGCGGTATCACAGATAAAATGCAAAGCAAGAAGCCTAACAGGAGTGCTGTGAAGGTTCTCTCTGTGGAAGAACAAGAGTTCTAAGTGATTTCAAGTTTTGGAGAAGCAGGTACTGAAATAAAACCCCTATTTCCTATGGTCCCATTCTTAATCTCTCTGTTCAGTGTTTACTTTCTCCTTGGGTATCATTATCATCTCTCACAGTTTCAACACTACCAAAATACTGAATTAACTCCCAAATCTCAACCTCTTGCCTGGATTTCTCCCTAAGCTTCAGGCCCCAGATACTCAGTTCGGTACTGGACATCCCTCATGATCATCTTCTCTCTTCTGATATTCCTCTCCTTGGTTGGCAGTCTGTCTCATCACCTAATTTGGAAACCAAGGCATCATCCTTCACTCTCACCTGTCCCCCAGTTCTCCCAGCCAGTTTCTTTCCTTTAAAAAAAAATTTTTTTTTTTTACTTTATTTATTTGGCTGCACCAAGTCTTAGTAACAGCACTCTAGATCTTGAGTTGCAGCACGCAAACTCTTAACCGCAGTTATGTGTGATCAAGTTCCCTGCCCAGGAGCCAAAACTGGGCCGCCTGCACTGTGAGTGTGAGGTCTTGGAGCCACTGGGCCATCAGGGAAGTTCCCCCACAGCCAGTGTATGACCCAACTTGACACAACAGCCTCTTCTCTAACATCCCTGCTTTCCTCAAATTCATTCTTACTCCGCTCCATCCTTCATTCAACAAATGCATGAAATACTCTGTGCTAGGAACAATTTTAGACATTCATCAGTAAAAAAGACCAAATCTCTGCAGAGCTTAACCTGCTATAGCCTGAGGTCAGTCCAACAAAATAAACCNAATTCATTCTTACTCCGCTCCATCCTTCATTCAACAAATGCATGAAATACTCTGTGCTAGGAACAATTTTAGACATTCATCAGTAAAAAAGACCAAATCTCTGCAGAGCTTAACCTGCTATAGCCTGAGGTCAGTCCAACAAAATAAACCTGTCCTCATCACTTTCTGCATTAAAGTCCTTCGACAGCAACCTATTTCCATACAGCTAAAGCTGAAGCTCCAGAGAGGCCACTAGCCCACTAGAAAAGCACAGGTTTTAAAAGCAAACAGACATGGTTTTAAAAATTCAAATTCTGGTCTTCTAAACCTGGGCAGAGTTGTGTTGCAAAGAGTCAGACACAACTTGGCGACTGAACAAAAAAAAAACCTGGGCAAGTTACCTACCTGCCCTGAGTCTAGCTAGGTTTCCTCACTTGTGAAGGAAGGATACTGAGGCTTCTTCTCAGAGTTGTTGCAGAGATAACGGAGTAAGTGCCCAGACCCTCACAATCTGGTCTCTGCCTGGCTCTCTGATACTCCACAAACTTTATGTTCCAATAACTACATGCAGGTCTACCCGATTCCCACACTCTCCACCCTGCAAATAAACACACACACACACTCTCTCTCCTATTTTTTGTTGCCAGCTCCTGCTTATGTCCTCTGTGAGGAGTCTAACTCCTACTCACCCTTCAAGATTCAGTTCGGAAAGCACCTTCCTCCAGGAAGCCTTCTCTACTTTCTGCCAGATAGTTAAGCGTCTTTTTTCAGTGCCCCATAGTTGCACAACACATATAATTCATCTTCCAAAGCAGGACACTTGAGAGTAAAAGGAGGAACTATTCATAATTATGCCTAGACAGTAAGCAGAAATCAGGATGTCTATTACTATTTATACATCTATGCTGGCACTTACCATGCTTGTAATGAAATTCTACTCACCTGTTAGAGAAGGACTCTAACCCACGAAAAACCATAAGCTCCTCAAGGGCAGACCTTATCCATCTCTGTAATTCCAAGAACCTAACTGCCAAGTTAAGCAGCACTGATGAACAAACTCACAATACAAACTACTAATGTTCACTGCCACAGATATGACTTCTTTGATACTAATTGTGAGCTGAGCTAGTATAAGAAGCATGACTCAAAAATTAGTTACCAATTATTTAAACAGCAGTTAGGAAGAGCCTGAGAATCTTAAGACAGAGGAAACAGAATCTCTATAGGGAAGTTACATCAAAAGATACAAGGTATTCACTTTTATTAAAACTGTATATGCCTTCAGCTTTTAGTGTAAGAACAATTAAGCAGTGTTCTATCCCCACCCTGTCTTTCTAGAGCATACAAAAAGTATCTCTTCTCTAACTTCAAAGGGGGAAAAAATGTTTGATGTAAGAATGGTCAGTCATGAATCAAAGTGAAAGATAAAGCATGCAATGAAGAGTTTCTCAAAGCCAGGGAGAATCCATTTAAGGGCATTCAATCTAAAGGGAAACCCACTCAGCTATTTCTCCCAAACTGTTTATAAGGGGGATTTAGACCCACCCAACCACCTAAAGTCTACTTCCTACATCTAGGAAAAACAATATTAGCAAGTGTTAGAAAGAAGAATATCTACTTCTCAACAACATAATTAACAGCTGCAAAAATCAATCTCCTGGGATTTAACTACATTACTGAAATAGCCCAGAAGTCTCTTCTTTCCTACCAGAATAGCTTAAAATCGGTTCCTGGTATCATTTTAACCATCAAACTGAGCAAGGTCGGGAGCAATATGAAACTGCCCCCAAGCAAATGCATCTTGATTGCCACAGCAAGCACTCCAAATTCACCTGTCCAAAGAGTACTTAGAACTAATTTACCCTCCTACCATTACAGCTCATTCTTCTCTCTATCCAGTGTAAGCACTCACAAACTCTCCAGCACTTGGTTTGTTAAATCAATTTTTTTTTTTCCAAACTGGTCCATCCAAAGGGACAGAAAATCCTAAACAAAAAACAATAGAAGATATACAAAACTACACACCATAGTCCCACAAGTCATCTTGCAAGAGTTTAAGAGCGTAAGTAATTCCCAGTAGGAAATACTATTTTTTAATGAAGAATCATAAAAGAAAAAGAATTTACTGGGGACAAACTGGCATGAACTGACCCAATGATAAAACAGAAATAACAACCTGGAACTGGATTGTAGATCACAGTAAACTCAAGACTATAAAGAGACATAATAGTGGACCCCTGAATTCCCAGATTCTTTCAACTAGGAAGAGCCAACGGAGCTTTAAGACAGGCAGACTTTAGAATTCTGTCAGGACATAAATAAGAAAGGATTTAAAGGTACTTTCACCTACCTCTAACAAGTAAAAACTCTGGCAAGCAAAGTTCCTTTTGGTGCCCAGAGTCGTAAACACCTGCAGAACAGAAACTCAGAGGAGAATTTCAATGAACAGCCTCAACCTCCAGGAGAAAGCGAGCACATCCTTCTGGCTCTCACTACTCTCCACTAGGCCTAAATCGGTTTCCAGGTGAAGCAATGCTGGAGAAATCCTGAAACTTCCAAGAGATTCTGAAAGCTAACCAAAAGTTCCAAATTTGACTGCATCCAAAAAACATACTTGAGTACTTCAAAATCTTCAAATTTCATATGCCAAACCAAAACAAAGTAACTGAAGCACAAAACTTCAACCTACAAAGTAACGGCTACTTCCGTTTCTTGGGCAAAAAGGGTATGAGAAAGATGATCAGGTACACCAGTNCAAAAAACATACTTGAGTACTTCAAAATCTTCAAATTTCATATGCCAAACCAAAACAAAGTAACTGAAGCACAAAACTTCAACCTACAAAGTAACGGCTACTTCCGTTTCTTGGGCAAAAAGGGTATGAGAAAGATGATCAGGTACACCAGTGAAATTTCTCCTACACACCGAACAGCATTCCCTTTTTTAAGTCAATATAACTGAGTTTTAGGGCTCCAAGAAAAAAAGAGTGTACCACAGATTTGTAAAAACCTCCAACACATATTCATCTTTTTTGCTCAACACCTCTGAGGCAGGAACCTCACTTCCCAATAAAATTAAAGATTAGAAGGCTGAGCTTCATTCATCATTAAAAGTGAATTACAGCAATTTCATATAAACTATAGGGTGTCAAGACACAAGGATGCTATCTGCACTATAACCCTGCTTTGTGACAGTTCTACTAAGTGACACCTCTGAGACAAGTGTAACCTGCTACTATTGTCATCAGCAAGATTTTATAAGAACATGTCTCGAAGTGTCTTCACTTTTTGGGTGCAAATCCAAAGGAATATATTTCACTTGCAAGTCCTCTGACATTTTGGGACAACAGAAGATTCACAAAAACCGCATTACCAGGCAGCTTCAAATACTCAAATTACTCTCTCCTTTGCTAAATCCTCAGTGAGCAGTATCTTGAAACAGAGACACCTGGTCTTTGTTCAACACTTCATGTATACATGCAAGAAGAATAGAGAACACACACAAACATTCTTTACAAAGTGTAGTTAGCTGTCTACAGACTGCCTATCGTCCGGCTAGCTTGTGGACTCGGGTCAGCAGATCTCAAAGTGTGGTCCGTGGGTCACCTGTATTACAACCAACTTGAGAAGCTGGTCAAAATGAAGATACTCAGGTTCCACTCCAGAATCTCAGACTCAGTAGGTCTTAAGTAGGGCCCTAGGGTGAACATTCTTAACAACCACCCCAGATGCCCCCATAGGACACTAAAGTTTGAAAACCAAGGCTCAGGGTTCAGGCTGGGAGTGAGCCTTTGCTTCCCTCCACACACTGGTTTAGATTGCGAAAGCTCAAAATGCCACTCGCGTCCTTCAGACTGGGGGGGCTCTTTCCCATCCCTAGCCAAAAGCACCACCCCACTGCCCACCAGGAAGCAAGGGAGGAGCTTCCGACCCTTCCCGGAAACCTAACTCCCCCGAGTGCACAAACGAAGCTTCCCCAGACCCCCTAGACGCTGCCAGATAGTGGGGGAAGGGAAGCTGGGGCCCCGCCGCCCAGAGGAGGAGGAGGAGCCGGCCCGCCAGCTCGACCCTCCGCAGGAATTTGGGGGGGTTGGGGGGGCGCGTGCAGAAAAAGGCNCCACTTAAATTAGCATTTTCCAAAATGAAATATCTAGGTGTAAGTCTAATAAAATATGTACAGGACCTACATATATAAAATCATACAATTCTGATGAAAGAAATCAAAGTAACTAAATAAATGGTACAATATTCAACGTCTACGAGTAGTAAAACTCTGTATTGGCAAGAAGTCAGTTCTTTCCAACTTGACCTCCAGGTTGAAAATAATACCAACCCCTGCAAGTTATTTGGTGGATATCACCAAACAGATTCTAAAATCATACAAAGAGGCAAAAGCCCACAATAGCCAACACAATATTGAAGGAAAAGAACAAAGTCAGAAGATTGACACAACACAACTTTAGGACTTACTGAAAACCATTCATAATAGTTTAGCACAGTAACCAAGACTGTGGCGTTTCACTGAAAGAATAGACAAATAGGTTAATGGCATAGCATAGAGAACCCCAAAATACACTCACCTAAATAGAGACAGGGGCTTCCCAGGTGGAACTAGTGATAGAGAACTCTTCTGTCAGTTTAGGAGACATAAGAGACGAAGGCTCAATCCCTGGGTCAGGAAGATCCCCTGGAGGAGAGCATGGCAAACCACTCCAGGATTCTTGCCTGGAGAATCCCATGGACAGAGAAGCTTGGTGAGCTACAGTCAATGGGGTCACAACAAGCTGGACACAATTGAAATGACTTAGCACAGCACCCAAATAGAGTCAACTTTACAAAAGATCAAAGGCAATACAATTTACAATTATGCAAAAACAGTCTTTTCAACAATGGTGTTGGAACAACTAGATGCAAAAATATGCATCTAAGATATAAATGTTATATCTTTACATAAATTAACTCAACTATATCATACACCTAAATGTAAAATGCAAAACTATAAAATTATTAGACTATGACATGAGAAAATACCTGAATGACTGCAAGTATGTGGTGACTTTTTAGATATAACACCCAAGGAAATGATCCATGACAAAAGGCACTGATAAGCTGAACTTCATTAAAATTTAAACCTTTACTTTGTAATAGACATTGTCAAGGGAATGGGGGGAAAAAGCCACAGGTTGGGAGAAAATATTTGAAGTTTGACAAAGGACTATCATGCTAAATATACAAAAGACTCTTAAAACTTAACAATAAGAAAACAATCAACTCAACTAAAAACTGGGCCAAAGGCCTGAACAGACACATCAGCAAAGAAGATATAGATGGCAAATACACATATGAAAAGATAGTTCACATCACATATATTTAAAAATCAACAATAATATACTACTACATATATTTTAGAATGGCCAAATCCAAATGCTGATATGGATGCGGAGCAAGAGGAACCATCATTCATTGGTAACATGAAAGCAAAATATTACCACCACTAGGGAGGACATTTTGAAAGTTTCTTACAAAACTAAACATAGTCCTACCATATGATGCAGTAATTGTGTTCCTTGGTATTTAACCTAAAGGACCTAAAACTTATGTCCACCTAAAAGATTCACACAGAGGTCTACAACAGCTTAATTTGAAATTGCTAAAATTATGAGGCAACCAATATGTCCTTCAGTAGGTTAATATATAAATAAACTGTAGTGCATTCAGACAGTGAAATATTATTCGGTGCTACAAATAAATGAGTTATCAAGACATGAAAAGATATAGAGGACACATGAATACATACCACTAAATAAAGGAAGTCAGTCTGAAAAGGGTACATACATCTTGATTCCAATTATGCAATATTCTGGTAAAGGCAAGAACTACAGAGAGAGTAAGGGGCTTCCCTGTTGGCTTAGATGGTAAAGAATCTGCCTGCAGTGCAGAAGACCTGGGTTTGATCTCTGGATCAGGTAGGTCCCCTGGAGAAGGGAACAGCTACCCACTCTAGTATTCTTGCCTGGAGAATTCCATGGACAGAGAAGCGTGGCAGGCTGCAGTCCATGTGGTGACAGAAAGTTGGATATGACTGAGCAACTAACACACATACACACACAAAGAAAGGTAGTAAAAGGATCAGTAGTTGCCAGTAGTTAGGGGTCTGGCTGGGGGTGAACAGGTAGAACAGAGAGGATTTTGGGAGCCGTGAAACTATTTTGTGTGATTCTATAATGGTGGATATACATCATTATACATTTTTCAAATCCCATTGAAATATACAAGATAAAGAGTGAATTCTGATGCAAACTATGGACTTGAGTGATAATGATGTATCATGTGGGTCTACTGATTGCAACAACATACCACTCTGGTAGAAGATGAGGCAGGCTCTGCATGTATTGTGGACAGATATCATATGAAAAATTTCTGTATCTTCCATCTCATTTTTCTCTGAACTTTAAACTGTCTAGAAAATAAAGTCTATTTTTTAAGTTAGCTCTTCAGCACTAATTTTTATATATAAAATCCACAGTTTTTACTCTACAAATTAATGCTTCTTTTAAAAATAATAAAAAGAAATAAACTTTTAAAACGCTTTCTTTTGTATCTACCAGTTCATACTTTTATTAGTTTAGGAATAAATCTCATTTACAATAACTGTATTTAAGTGTCACTCTGTTTGAACCAGAATTTCTCTGACTCCCTCTTTGAGTCTGACAAAAGACATTTAATAAATCAGAGTGCATCAAGTATAATTTTTTAATGAGGAGAAGACTTTGTTCTCTTCAATGTTTGCTAATGCAATTTTTAGGGGAAAAAAAAGGATGAAGGAAAAAATTGTTTATCTTTCAAATTCTTAACTGTTAAAAAAAAAATTTCAGATCCCTCTTAGCAGTACAAAATTGCTGGGCATCACCTCTCTGGGGTGTATGGATTTTGGATTATATCATAAAAGATGATTTTTTCTNGGGGAAAAAAAAGGATGAAGGAAAAAATTGTTTATCTTTCAAATTCTTAACTGTTAAAAAAAAAATTTCAGATCCCTCTTAGCAGTACAAAATTGCTGGGCATCACCTCTCTGGGGTGTATGGATTTTGGATTATATCATAAAAGATGATTTTTTCTTGATTGAGGTGAGAGGTGGCACTAACCAGGAGATGAACTCATGGGTAATTCTATAGATAAACGCTTTCAGAGTAGAACTGTAAATGTAATTTTCTGATGAAAACCTAGGTTTTTTTTTTTAAGCTTTTTAATCAAAAGTCATCTGAAAACTTCTGGAAAATAAATCTGGAAGATTGGGAAGAATTGCAGGAGATTTGAGAGGAACATGAGTATTAGAAAAGATTTAGAATTATTCTCCAATAGATTTTTTTCCCATTCTGCCCTTACCAATCTGGCTTACACAGTACCTCAGAGAAATATTTCCAATCTGTAATAATGAACAGGAAGCTATTGTTTAGCATGATTCTGGTCAAAGGACAAAAATAAACCTAAAATACTGTTTACATTTCTTTGTGATAAAATTTGTATTCATACGCTCTGCTTTAGGAAAAATTCTAGCTCCAATAATTTAAAATATCTATTGTGAGATAGATATATTTATAGTAAATTATATCTAGTTTATAAATATTGTAAATATCAAATATCACCTCCCCAATCACCTCTACAACCAGTAGTACCTGATTTTTTTTAATTAGATAAAGCCATAGTCATTAGTGAAGGGAGTCCATAGTGGCACAAATATAGAAGTTATATTTCTTCCACTCTTTATCTTTCTACATACAAAGTTCATTTCTTCCATAAAATATAAGATAACCATTAAAAAAAAAAGAATGAGAAGAGTCTCTTTGCAANATTTTTTTTAATTAGATAAAGCCATAGTCATTAGTGAAGGGAGTCCATAGTGGCACAAATATAGAAGTTATATTTCTTCCACTCTTTATCTTTCTACATACAAAGTTCATTTCTTCCATAAAATATAAGATAACCATTAAAAAAAAAAGAATGAGAAGAGTCTCTTTGCAATTAATTATTCATTTTAAACTCACACACATACACACACAATATAGCAAAACAATATCAGAATCAGTGTTTCATTTCAGTGTCTTTCTAGACATGCTAAGGAATCCAATTCACTGCATTTTGAAGAAATCTTCAACTCTTAAATTGGAGAGCTACTTATGGAAGAGCACAAGAATCATAAGGGGTTAAAAGTGATCACCAGGAGAACAAATCGATATCTAGAAGAACTTTTTTTTTTTTACCCCAAGATCCAACTAGGCCACACCTGATGATCCTAAAGACAGTTAATCTGACTACAAAATTTTTAATTAGTATAAAGCTTTACTTTTCAACAGTACTTTATGTAATATTATCTTTTTCTCCATGTTGGTTGTTTCCCAGCATACCTGGTTCACCTGGTAAACCTGGCATACCTGGTTCATTTTTGCTTACATTTACTGAAAGAGGTACCACTACAGTGGGCTTTTTTCTTAAAAAAAAAAAAAAAAGTCTTACTTATGGTCACAGCAAACCCATTAACATTTCCAAATTAATTATGATCTGAAATGATCTTTATGGCTTGTGTATTATGGCTGGCATTTCTCTCTGATGCTACTGATTTCCACAATACTAAATGTGACAGTTAAAGTGGTTAGGAGATGCATAAAGGAACAGTATAAATTAAACACTACAATGTAAAATATTACTTTTTAAAATAAGTGAATACTTTAGGAAAAGATGCAACATATATTTGATAAAAACTTTACCTAGAAAACATGTTTCAATATCATTTTATTTACTCTAAGTTATTAGTCATTAAAATTTATTAATGATTATAAAATCATTTATCAGTCCAACCAGACTTCCAAGACTTTCACTGGGGAATATAAAAATAACCATCTGCAAGTTCTTCTGATAGCCAGTCTCAATTGCAAAGCAACACAAGAAATGTTTATTTGGTGAGATTGATTAGAAGCATTATGAAATATTCATCAACTCCTCCATTTCATTCCTTTTGTTTTATTCTGTTAGCAACACTGACAGATAAGGTCTTATAGTATAACACTTACATAATCAAATGCAAGCAGAAGTACACCTAACTTTATAATCATTAAGGAAACTATTCCAAAAGCTAGAACAGAGATTAATATCATGAAAATCTTTTCTCATTCTTTATGGATAAGATACTAGAACAAATCTTAATCTTATGTTCTATGACAGAGCGTTTTCTTATGGTTTAAACAGGAACTATTTATCCCCTCAACTTTCAAGTTTTGGATTATTTTATTTTGTTTAATGTTTTTCTCTCAATTTTACAGCAGACACTGAGATCATAGAGGTGTGACTAAGGAATTACATCTTCAGTTCCCTTCCAACAAGGTGACCACTTGCAAGAATTCCAGTTCTGAGAAACAGTGACTCATACCCTGATCAAATGCATTAAAGGTCATCTAAGCAATGCCAGGAAAGGATGTGGCTCTTTGCCAAGATTTTTCTTCCCAGTTTATAAGTGGAAACAGCATTCATGTTTCAAATGAACACATACTGCTTTATTTACAAACTTTAGTGTTTCAGACAGCCACAGCGTTGGTGTCACTAATGAAGTATTCTGAACTAGTTCAGCAGCACCTGGAACATCAGGACAAGGAGATTTGTGGCAGTCACAACACTGAAGTTAGATGGACATCTGGTTTGACATAGGGCTAGGAACAAAAAAATTATGCAATAATCGTATTCTAATGCATAGTGTAACATTTTCTGAAGTGAATGACAAGAGTAGAATATCATTAACAACACTCTATAATTTAACATAGCAACCACTCTTGAAAAGAAAAGAACATTGGCTTTTGTCATAATTCCATTAAGTATACCCAATTTGAATGACTCATGAATGGCACTTTACTACTTCTCTGTCTTTAAACTTTAGCAGCAGGGTGAGCTTGAACTTTTGAACTTGTGTCCACAGCATATTTTACTGAAGAGTTTTGTTTCACCTTTTAAATGGGTGCCTGCAATAGTGTTGTAGTGGGAGACAGAAATGTTGTTGACTCTTTCAAGTAAAAGTACATCCTTGTTGACAGCTGAATTAGCCACGGGAGAATGTGGTATTTGACTTATAGCAGGCTGAAAACGAGGAAAAACAAGTGTGAACAATAAAAGGATGATTGTCATTCAGTCACACATACAAATGTGACTGAAACTATCTAGATTCAGCTATTTTATAGCTCCAATATTCCTTGCCCCTTTCCTTTTATCATCCCCTTCCTGTATTTATTTTGTTGCCACTTCCTTATTTTCCCTAGCAAAATTATTCTGTATGTTTGAATTTACTATGGGATCAGCAACCAAACTAAAGTCATTTACGCTTTGGATTTTGCTGTGAACAAAATCATAGGTCTAAATGTCTCTCTTCATTTTATTTTCTATACACCACTTATTTCCTTGCTCTTCTATTTCTGTACCTTCANTCTCATTGACACTTCTTGTTGGTGACTAGACACAGGACTTTCCCTTTTAGTCCTCCCCTAAATGACTCACCGCCGCATTATAATGAGACAGAAAGACACTTATGCCAGTAAAACGGTTATTGCACGATTGATGGACCTAAACAGTTAGTTCCCCATTTCCTCCTGTGCTTTCATGCCGCTGTACGTTTGCAGAAGCTGCACCCGCAGCCTACAGCGTTCTTACCACCTGGTGAACTTGATGATAAGATTACGGGTAGTGTAAAGAACTTTGACTTTGGAGCCAGAATGCACCTGAGACCTTTTTAGAAGCACTACCCCAGAGGGAACACAGAACATGGTGTCAAAAGAACCTAGAGCCGAATCCTGGCTAAACCATTCCATGGCTATCACTATTTTTGAGATGAATAACAGCGTAAAACACCTGGCAGTTTGGAAGAGGGTGCGCAGGGGGAACCCTGACATTAGGTCCGTATAATTTGGCTCCTGGCATAGAGTAAGTGTTTAATAATCGGTACAGGCTAAGAGACAATGAGCAACGTTACTTACCCTCTCCAAGCTTTGGTTGCAGAAGCATGAAATGAAATGAGGTTCAAAGTACCCAACACATAGGTCTTCTATGCCTATTTATTGAATCAGTCAACTGCCCAGAAGCATCGCTAGAATCAGTCCTAAACTGGATAATGGCCAATTCTTTAAAATTAGAGGGGAGGTGTCACTGGTCACATTTGAAAGGATTCCAGCAGTGAGGAAGCACACCTTCCACTCCCTGGTGTTAGCACGTGGGAGAGCCAGTGATGAGGGAAGATAAACAGGGTGCTGCCCACGTGGAACACCATGGAGTTCAGTGCTCCTCCTTCAATTTCTCATCACACAGAAGGCTTTCAGGTCCAGTAAACAAAATCCTGCAAGGTGACTAGACTGTGCAAGGTAAAATAAGGCATGGTTTTTTGGGGGGTTTTTTGGCTGCACCACGTGGCATGTGGATCTTAGTTCCCTGAGCAAGGATGGAACCTGTGCACCTTGAAGTGGAAGCACAGAGTGCGAATCACTAGACTGCCAGGGAATTCCTAACAATGTTTTCTAATCTGTCCCCTTCTAACTTCACCCAATGGGGGGAAAGAAGAACCCAACTTGCATGATGAAAAAAAGTGTTTGACCTGACTTTTCACAAAAGGGTGATAGTGGTTGTAGTGGTTTAATGTATAATCTTTGACAGGTCATTTGGCCTGTTTAAAATATTTTCTTAAGTAGCTTCATCCCACTACCACCCCTGCCCCCCTGACCTCCAGAGAGTCACTAGAGAAGATTCTAAAATGTACACGATTAGCATAGGCACTGTGGTTGGCAGAATAATGTTCTTGTTGCCCGCCTGCCAAAAAAAAGAAACTATGCCCTAGTCCCTGGAATCTGTGAATATGTTATATTCCATGGTAAACAGGACATTCCAGATGGAATTAAGGACCATAAAATAGGGAGATTATCCTGGATTATATGGGTGAACCCAGTGTAATCACATGGACCCTCGAAGGCAAAAGAGATGCCTTGGAGAGAAATGGCAGAAAAGAATCAGATTGGAAGCTTGAGAGGAAGTCAACCCACTGTTGCTGAAGGGGTCATGAGCCAGGGAATGTCAGAAGCCTTTGGAAGCAGAGAACAAAGCCCTGTCCACAAGTAATGGGACCTCAGTTCAACAGTCACGGGGGACTGAGATTTCATAACCTGAATGAGCCTGGAAACACGTTCTCCCCACCTCCCCATCTCATCCTGCAGAGAGAAGTCCAGTCCTGCTAACAGGCTGATTTTAGCCAGATCAGAGAACCAGCTGACCCACACAGTCCAGACTTGTGATCCATAGAAAGTGTAAGACAGATGTTGTTTTTAAATCACTAAACCTAGTAACTTTTTATAATAGCAAAAGAAAGCTAATGCAGGGACTGTGGAGATACCTAATTTTTTTCCTGGCTCTCAGTTGAGTCAAGCCACAGGGGAATCCAGATGTGAATGTTTCAAAGTCTCTGCCCTTGCAGAATCAAACAGAAACTAATGACAACATCATAGTTAAGTGTGAAAAGAGTATGTTCAGAGGACTCTGCAAGATGTGTGTTAGAGAATTGGCTTTAGTCATTAAACCTTAAGTAGCTGTCATTTTTTTAAAGTTAATGAGACTCATGAGTATATTCTATTGTCAGAAACACCAAGAACAAGCCTATATATATATATTTGGGGGGGGGATGTTTTTCTGTTTTATCATAGTGCTTTTATTACAAAGCTTCTTTGAAGTCAACACAGGTGCCACAGGGCAGTATAAGATAAACAGGTCTGATATTCAGCCCTGCCCTGTTTGGGGATGAGTCAGTGTTTTCAAACTGCAGTTATGAGCAAAGCACACATTCAGGAATCTGAATAGCAAGCACACCACCAGCAAACCTAAGCATTCTCAAGAGGACACATATACCCTAGGAACCTCACTAAGAGATAATGCATTGCCACTGACTTTGGATTTTGGCAGGCTTGGGTTTGAATCTTCTTGTAGTCATTCTCCATGGCTGTGTGATCTTGGTCAAGCTGTGAAACCTCTCATTGACTCAGAGTCATCATTTGGATAATGAGGTACATAAACTCAAATGGGTGGAATTGGGATTAAGTGGGATCTTTGTAGAGAGATCACAACGGACTCACTGGAACACAGCAGGCTCACTAAAGGCCATCAAGAAGGCTTGAGTCAGAAGTGTAAAAAGTGTCTCATTCTTAAACTTCAGTGAACCAAGCCCTGGAACAGAGTTTGCACACTGACACATGTTCTCTCCCAGTGATTCTGTCCCCATTTTCAAATGAAGTTCAGAGAGGTCAGATTATCTCCTTCAAGTCCCAGGGAGATAACACTGGCTAAACTTCCAACACAGCAGATGATTCACAAATGTGCACCTCTCCTGGTCTCCCTCCACAGTTCATTTCTTTGTATGATTTTTGGTTGAGTGTTTCTGCTCTTGTTAGCATCTTCTTGGGTTCATCATCACACTTTCAACACCTGGCACAGTCTTGACATGTGGTAGGCACTTAATCTGTGGAATTAATGACCTTACTCAATAATTACTGTATTGGACAAAATCCCTAAGTACTACTTATGAGCCTTGTACAGTATTTGGAATCTGCCCAGGCAGAATTGATAAACAGGCAGAATTCACCCAAACATATCTATGCAAGCTGTAAAGATGCTTAGAGATGGGGACTTCATCACCACACTAATTCAGCTTACCTGCCTTTCACCATCATTTAAATCCATTCCTGTTTTTCAGTCTCCCATGAGGCTGAAAAAGGTGTTTAAATCCCAGCTGTTAATATTTGTTACTTCTGGTTTGTAAGACTACATTTAACTGGGGGGAGAGTGGGTTTTACAAAGTATTACATTTTTTTTAATTAAAAAAATATTTTTTAAAAATGTATTTGGCTGTGTTGAGTCTCAGTTGCAGCACGTGGGATCTTTATTGCTGCTGGCAGGCTCTCTATTTGTCAAACTTGGGCTCCAGAGTGCCTGGGCTCAGTTGCCCTGAGGCATCTGGGATCTTAGTTCCCCATCTAGGGGTTGAACCTGCGCCCTGCATTGGAAGGCAGAGTCTTAATCACTAGACCACCAGGGGAGTCCAGAAAAAAGTTATTTCTCATCTAAACCACAAAACAGAGCATTTAGATTAAGACGGCAGATCTAATGTTTTTCACTGCTTTACAGTTGTCTGTAGTTTCCAAACCTTCTAGAATGAGTGTGTGCTACTCATACTCATTTGAGTATGATGAAAAAGTAAAGTTTTTCATGCTTAACAATGTAAGAACACCTTTTTTTTTTTTTTTGGCCGAGCTGTGCAACTTGTAGGATTTGGGGTCTTAGTTTCCTGACCAGGGACGGGACCCAGGCCCCTGCAGTGGAAACGCAGAGCCCTAACCAGGGAACTGACAGGGAACTCCCAATAATACACCTTTCCATTTTACTTCAGGGACTTTCCTGGTGGCTCAGTTAGTAAAGAATTCACCTGCAATGCAAGAGACCTGGGTTCAATCCCTGGGTCGGGAGGATCTCCTGAAGAAGGAAATGGCAACCCACTCCGCTATCCTTGCCTGGGAAATCCAGTGGACAGAGGAGCCTGGCAGGTTACAATCTGCGTGGTCATAAGAGTCTGACACAACTGAGCAACTGAACCACCACCAATAGTTTACTTTAGAAGATCTGAGGGATCCCCTCCTAAAATGGCTTCAAAGGATGACCTGAGTGCTTTTTTACCGAAATTGTAGATGAGAACAGCATACTGCCTAATTCTTTAAAATTTTCAGGTGGAGATTTCAGGACCCCATGAAGGAAGCCATCCCAGTTTTCAGTCTCTTTAATGCCAGAGAGTTGTACCCATATCTACCATAAATCTTTCTCATCTTAATTTAAGCTATTTCCTCCATTCTTTCTCTGTGAAAAGGGAAAAGAAACTTTAAAGTGCATTTTGACACCAAAATTGTAAGAGTGGTGCTAATTTGTTGAGACTGGTAGATGAGCTGGTTAGTTCTTCATTTGCTTTTTTTTGTCCTGAAAACATTAACTTACACACTGCACCAAATGGCTTTTCTTCCTCCTCCTCTTAATTGATTGCTAATAACCGAATGTGAAGTCCAGGGCTTGGATAAATGGCTTTCACAGTTCTTAACTCTTGAGTAGCACAATTACCATGTGAGCTGAGTGAGAAAATGGGCAGGGCCAGTAAAGTGAAGGAACGTTCCCAAGATCACACAGTTGTCAGTGGAGTCAAGATTTAAACTAACAGCTCCTCATTCCAAATTCCTTGTAAGGCATTGTGGTAGCCAGCCTCCAAAATGGCCCCCAGTGATTCCCAGCCCTGACACTCACATCTGTTCTAGTCTCTCCCGTCTGAATAGGGCTGAACCGTGAAACCAACTGGGTGCTCTGGAAACGGCCGTGCGTGGCTTCTGGGGTTGGGTCGTGAAAGACACTGCGGCTTCTGCCCTGTTCGCTCAGATCATAAGCTCTAGGGGAGGCCAGGCACCGTGTTATGAGGACACTCAGGCAGCCATGTGGAGAGGTGACGTCTACACCGCAGGTAGCCCCAGACAAGCTTTCAAAGGACTTCAGCCCTGGCTAACATCTTTAGAGATCAATCTCATAAAAGATCCACAGCCAGGATCACTCAAACAAGCTTCTCCTGGATTCCTGACCCACAGGAACGGTCAAATAATGTTCATTGTTTTGGTCAGATAATGTTCATTGTTTTAACTCCCTAAATTCTAGGGTCATCTGCTACATAGCAATACACAGC
Organism: Neotragus pygmaeus; assembly: GCA_006410875.1. Lineage (NCBI taxonomy): Eukaryota > Metazoa > Chordata > Mammalia > Artiodactyla > Bovidae > Neotragus > Neotragus pygmaeus. The sequence continues at coordinate 739,620 of SJYV01035025.1, read as the reverse complement.
AATAGACAACTAAGAAAATGCCTTCCTCCTGCTTAGCTTGAACATTTTTGTGAAACTTAAAAATCAATAAACCATTCTTCCAGAAAAACTTATACCTATTTAAACAAAATTCTTTTTTTTTAAACAAAATTCTTTATAGAATTTTAACATGTGCCCAGACCCTCTGAAGCCAACATAGTAATACTAATCATAGTACTTCCCCTTTTCTTGAAGGCTCAGAAAAATAAAACCACTTGTCCCACCTCACAGAGCTACTAACATGCCAGAGCCAGGATTGAAACCCAAGTAACCCAGCTTTCCCTGAAGAAGGAAATGGCAACCCACTCCATTATTCTTGCCTGGAAAATTCCATGGACAGAGGAGCCTGGCGGGCTATAGTTCACGGGGTCGCAAAGAGTCCGACATGACTGAGAGACAGAGCGTGGCCCAGCTTTGCACATGGCTCACTCTGCCAGCTTCAGAGCCCTAGGTTCAGAACTGCTGCTCTAAGCTAACTAACCCCACCCCTTCTCTTCCTTCTGTTCTCTACCCCTTTACTTATAGAAGTTTCTCTGACCCCATTTTAATTGCAGTTCCTAAGTGATCCAGTGTGTATTGGTTCCCACCAGAGAGGCAGAGTCAAGGGCACTGACTCTGAGGGCCCCCTGGTCTGATGGAATCACACACATGGAAACATAACTATACACGACCATCAGTATTAGACAAGGATTCAGTAACAAACTCTGGGAGGGCAGACTTCCCAGAGGTGGTGATACTCTGGTTCTTGAATGCCGAGAGAAAAAAGGAGAGGCTCAAGGGAATTCTTTGTAGAAGTGACAGTGAATACGATGGACGCAAGGGATGGCAGCCTCCCCACGTGTGACAGTGCGAGTGTGTTCAGTTGGCGAGGGGACTGGCAGTTCAGTGGGGCAGGAGAAGACGAGGTCAAAGAGGTGGGCTGGGGCCTAGTAGGGGGCATGAGGGAGATCCCCATGCTGAGGAGTTCTGATTGTCTCCTGTAACTCCCAAGAATCAGCAGAGCTCTGATTAGAGCTCAGATACTGGCTCTTACCCAACCCTGTGGCCCCAGACCCAACAGCATAGGACCTGAGCAGATGCTCTTTGCTGAATGGATTTATTCAAGGAGGCCTGGGTGCTAACACTAGTCTGCCCTGGAGAGGGAATGCATTGGGTGCAGAGTTGGCCTGGGCTCCTCCTGGAATATTTCTTCAGCAAGGCTTTTCCTGCTGCTCTGTACTCAATTAAGTCCTTTACACTCACATAGCACCCAAAACTCCCTTCAAAATGTAATGAGGAAGAATACTTAATGTAATTCACTCTTGACCCTAATGATAACTTCCTCAATGTCTGCTCCCAAATTAGACTGTCAGCCAGATGAGGTCAGGGACTGCCGGCCTATTTGCTGTCCTGCCCTGTCCTAGAAGAGAGGCTCTTTTATTCCAGAAAAGAGTAATACAGCATGGGGCACCTTCTTTAATTGGCATTGGTAAGTCTGTACTGATACAAGCCCTATGCTGAGCTTTGGGGACTAACAGCCCAATTAGACACAGTTTCTGCATCAGAGAGATGGATTTCAAGTGACAGAAAACCAAGGGATGGAAACCTGGGGTGCTCCCAGAGCTGAGAGAAAGGGATGTCTCAAAGCTAATACTGTGCAGGGAGAAATTATTCCCCATATCAACAATTATAGCTACTTTGGGTGCAACATAAACATTTAAAACAGAATGACTAGATATAGAAAACAGACTGGTGGTTGCCAGAGGCAGGGTGGAAAAAATGGGTAAAAGTGATCAAAAGGTACAAAGTTCCAATAAAATAATTCCTGGGGATATAAGGCACAGCATGGTGATGATAGTTAATAATATTGTATTGTATTGTATAATACTGTATATTTAGAAGTTGTGAAGAGAATAGGTCTTAAAAGTTCTCATCACAAGAAAAAAGATGTATCATATGGTGAGAGATGTTAACTAGACTTATTGTGGTGATCATTTTGCAATATATACAAATACAAAATCATTATGTTATATACCTGAAACTAATATTATATGTCAATTACCTCTCAATTTAAAAAGTGAATAACTTTGTTATGTACTGAAGAATTCACATTCATTAAAAAGACAACAAAACTTATATCACCTGGAAATAAAGTTAACATAAAATCGCACCTCTTATATGAAGAAAACTATAAACTCTTTCAAGGAGCATAAAGTCTCGTACCCATAAAGAGCACAACATGTGGACGTTCATTATCTGAAAATTAGCATATCAAGTAAATGTCATCCCAATCAAGATCCCAGGAAGATTTTATTGTTAAAGTGATCCTAAAATTCAACTGGAAAAATAGATGCATCTTTTTCAATAACAAAAAGACTGAACATTTACTGACCATTTACCATGTGCCAGACTTGCTATGCATCATTTCTTCTCATCCTCACAAAAACACAGTAAGGTAGATACTGTTACAATTAACTTTAGACAATTGAAGAAGCAGAGTTTCAGAGAGAGAAAAAAAAAATGCCTGAGATTACACAGTTTGTGGGTGATTGACCTGGGATTAAAGCTCTGGCTGGGCTGTCCCTGGTGGCTCAGTGGTAAAGAATCCACCTGCCAATGCAGGAGACACAGGTTCAATCCCTGGTTCAATCCCTGATCCCTAGAAGATCCCACGTGCTCGTGCGCCACAACTACTGAGCCTGTGTGCTAGAGCCTGGGAGCCTCAATTACTGAGCCCACATGCTGAAACTACTGCAGCCCGAGCACCCTGGAGCCTGTGCTCTGCAACAAAGAAGCCACTGCAACGAGAAGCCCGCATACTGCAACTGGAGAGTAGCCCCTGCTCGCCACAACTAGACAAAAGCACGTGCCGCGACAAAGACCAGGCTCAGCCATGAATAAATAAAAGAGGAAATTATAAAGCTCAGGCTGGCTGAAAGAACACAAACTCCGTGAATTTAACCACTCCACTCCACTGCCCTATTGCCAAGAAAAGTTTGAGGATGAGTTGGGACTTGTTCTACCAAATATTAAAATGTACCTACACCAACTANAGGAAATTATAAAGCTCAGGCTGGCTGAAAGAACACAAACTCCGTGAATTTAACCACTCCACTCCACTGCCCTATTGCCAAGAAAAGTTTGAGGATGAGTTGGGACTTGTTCTACCAAATATTAAAATGTACCTACACCAACTAGAGAAGGAAATGGCAACCCACTCCAGTATTCTTGCCTGGAGAATCCCATGGACAGAGGAACCTTGCGGGCTACAGTCCGTGGGGTTGCAAGAGTCGGACACAACTGAGAGACTTTCACTACTACTACTACACCAACTAAAACAGTGCCATTCTGAAAAATGAACTGACAGACCTATTAAACTGAACAGAGTATATGAATAGAGCCAAATGTATAAAGAATTGCAGTGCACAGTAAAAGTAACATGTCATATTGGTGGAGAAAAGATGGAAGTCAATAAACAGAACAGGACGTTTGGGTAGCTATTTGGAGGAAAATTAAGTTGGAGCTCCATCTCTCTCCTTAAATCTAAATTTCACTTCTTATATCAAAGAGGTGTATGTAAACAATGAAATTTGTTTCTTTTTTGGGAAGAAATAAACAAGTGACTGTTTTTATAATCTGGAAATGGAAGCAGTTCTAAACATGTTTAAAACTTTTTTTTTAAATCCATCAAGTGAAATCAAGTCAAGATTTGACTTCAAAAAAAAAAAAAGATTTGACTTCATAAAATTAAAAATTCGTATTCGTCAATAAAACACCACAAACATGGTTAAAGACAGCCAATCCCGTAGAGGAAAATATCTGTCCCATTCATGACAAAGAGTTCTTAAAAAAGTCAATACGAAACACCTGAATAGAAAAATCATCAAATAACAATGGCCTGAACAGGCAATTAACAAAAGGAGAATCACAAATGGAAATAAATACTTGAAAATATTTTCCACTTCATTAGTAACCACAGATGGAAACAAATTTGAGACACCATTTTTCAACAGGTCAGACTGGCCAAGATCAAAAAGACTGGCAGAACATAGTGTCAACAAGGCTGCATGGAAGGGGACACAATTTATGCTGGTGGAAGCGCAGATTCATACAGTCTACTTTGGGAGGCAGTTCACCAAAATGGAACAAAATTATAATGGGAAAACTCTTGGCTAGTCTTTCGTTTATAGTGATTCATCCCAGGAAGGACATTAAACAAGTGAACAACGATCTACATACGAGGTTGCTTAATACAGTATTGTATAGGGACTTCCCTGGCAGTCCAGTGGTTCAGACTCCTTGCTTCTACTGAAGGGTTTGATCCCTGGTTGGAGAACTAAGATCTCACGTGCTGCGTGGTGCAGCCAAAAAAAAAAAAATACAGTGTTATATAAAACAGAAAATAATCTGGAAATTACTTCAATGATCATCTATAGTATTAAATAAATTCTGGTGATTCACACAATAGATTACTAGGAAGCGATTAAAAATGAAAATATAAATCTATATTTATTAACTGAACATATGTGTATAAATACTATTGAGTGGAAACAGGACAGGTATATACTGTGGACCCATGTATATTATGAAGGTCAAACTAAGAGTTTGCATAAAGAGATACCTAAAAAATTTGCCATCAGCTAAAGGAAATGGAATTTCCAGTGATATGTAAGTATTTCCTTAAATGTTTTTGTATTGTTTCAATGTTTTATCATCAGAATATATGATTTTTATAATCAGAATATTCAGTAAAGCTTTCTGTATTTTGATTCTAAAATGGCACTTAGCACTTATTATACAACCTAGGAACTTAATATTATCACATTTATCATGTCAGTCCTACAAGGAAGGTATTATTCATTCATTTTACAGAAAAGGGAGACAATCCAGTGCTCAGAAAGTTTAAGCAATTTGAAATGGGAATGTCAGGATCTGAACACAAGTCTCTTGTGTTGACACAAGAGCTTGGCTGACACAAGAGCTCTTTCCATAATGCTACACTGATACTAATAATTAAGTTATTACTATTTTAATTATATATGCCTCTTGAATCTGCCTGCGATGCAGGAGACCAGGGTTTGGTTCCTGGGTCAGAAAGATGCCCTGCAAAAGGAAATGGCAATCCACTTCAATATTCCTGCCTGGGAAATCCCATGGACAGAGGAGCCTGGTGGGCGTAGTCACGACTTGGTGACTAAACCACCATTGTGTGTCTATTAAGTGCCCGGTGCTTGATGGATGTTTTCTTTAACCTTCCAGCAAACTCTGAGAGCAGCAGGGTAGGTATTAACCCTCCCACCAAAGTGCAGTAACTTGCTTCAGGTAGAAAGTGCTAACCCAGGTTTGCTGCTGTGCTGTGCTCAGTCACTCGGTCGTGTCTGACGCTTTGCAACCCCATGGATTGTGGCCCACCAGGCTCCTCTGTCCATGGAATTTTCCAGGGAAGAATAACGGAGTGGGTTTGCCATTTCCTGCTCCAGGGGATCTTCCTGTCGCAAGGTTCAAACCCACGTCTCTTCCATTTCCTACATTGGCCAGTGGATTCTTTATCCCTGCGCTGCCTGGGAAGCCCAGCTCCAAAACCTCTGTTCCAATTTGCCACATTTCCTGCTTATCTGGTAGAATACTGTCTACACCTTGAGAAATTTTTTGCCCTGAAGTCTTTGCTCCTCCACAGGTCCTTACATCTCTATCTTGTAGCTCTTTGGTTAGATCATAGTGCCTAAATGGAGCTTCACTGGTGGCTCAGATGGTAAACAATCTGCCTGCAATGCAGGAGACCCATCGATCGCCACGTCAGGAAGATCCCCTGGAGAAGGGAATAGCTACCCACTCCAGTATTTTTGCCTGGAGAATTCCATGGACAGAGGAACCTAGTGGGTTACAGCGGTCACAAAGACTTGGACACGATTTAGCAACTAACACTTTCACACTTAGTGCTTAAATAGAGATTATGCATTTGACCACAATGCAGGTGTTTAATTTTACAATTAAGTATTTAAACAAGAATGTTGAGAAGTCTTAGTTTATCTGCTAATTTGATCATTTAGTTCAGAAGCCTCAGGCTCTCCCCTAGCAGACTAAAACCAAGGTGCCAGGCTTCAACACAGTGTAGCACAGAGTGCTGTGGGCCTTTCCACTCACGCTGCTGACCGCACCTCTCCCAGGTTTTTCATTGCAAAAGCCTGAGCTTCGGGACTGGCCCAAAGTGGCATTCAGTTAATGCCAGCTGAAGGGAGGAAAAAAGAACGCTCTGCCTGAGAGACAGAGATTTCAACCAGGCAACTCGAAAGGGGCCTTAGAGGCTGAGTGAAATTTAACTGAGCAGAGATGAGGGTAGGCTTGGATGAAGGCAACGCGCTTGCAATCACCTGGAGAGCTACCTCTATACTCTGCTGTCCACGGTTGCAAAGTGCTCTCCTGTAATAATCACAACAGCTTCCGCTGACAGAAGGCTTGCCTCATGCCAGGCGCCAGGTGCGTGACATCTCTGCTTTCTTATTCATGTATTTTTAATGTATGATGATTACTATTGTCTTTATGATTAATATTTACTTGCTGTCTCTCCTAGCTCCATACAAGCTCTAGGGAAGCATGCTTTTTTCCCTGTTGTGTTCAAAACAGTGCCTAGTACTGAACAGGTGAGTGAATCCTCCACAGAGCCCCACGAGGTAAGATCTTTTGCCCCCATTTTACAGATGGGCAACCTGAGGCTCAGAGGGGACTTTTCCAAAAGTAGAGATCCCACAAAAGGACAAGACTAAAAATAAATCTATGATCTCTCTCTCCATTACCACGAAACTGCCTGGACTCAGAAATGTCCAGTTGGCCTCAATGTCGGGAGCTGCCACCGCCTGCTCCTCACTTAATAATGATAACAGCCTTGCAACACTGACCCCTCCCTAAGCACTTGCTACTACACATTAGGCACTCTTCCCAGTGCTCCGCATGGTTTGACTCCGAGCAACTTAGGAAGTACTTGCTATGATGCCTTTATGGCAGTTGAGGAATCCGAAGCCCCAGGGAGATTAAAAACCTTTGCAATAATCATCCAACCTGTCAGTGGTGGGTTCAGAATGCAGAATCCAGCAGTCTGGGCCCAGCGCCCATGCTTTTCACCCCTGGCCACGATGCCTCAGCAAGATGGCGAGCAGTGGGGGAGAGCCGGGATTTCCAGAGCACTTGTGGGGGCCAAGGCCATTCTGCCTGGCAACTATTAGGCACGCTCTCCTGTTTCTCTTCATGCTCTCTTTTCCACCTCACAATCGCCCTGTGAAGTTACAGAGGAGGAAACTGGAGCTCTGAGCACCGGAGAGATGAGAGAGAGTCGATTAGTGGTTGCCTACGGCTTGGGTGGTGGTCAGGAAACAGGGAGTGGCAGTTCATGGGTATTTGGCGGGTGATGAAAACGTTTTAAAATTGATAGGGGTTGATGATTACGCAACTGTGAATATACTAAAAACCAATGAATTATATACACTTTAGTGGGTAAAATACATGGTAGGGGGATTATATCTTAATATCGCCTTTTATCTTAAAGGGGGGGTGGGCATGGAAGGAAGTGGCAGGGGTGGAATTTCCACAGGCTTCAGATCAGAAACTTTGGAAAACTTTGGAACCGCTCTTGCCTCTTCTTTGTCTCTCACTTCTCACATNAAAATACATGGTAGGGGGATTATATCTTAATATCGCCTTTTATCTTAAAGGGGGGGTGGGCATGGAAGGAAGTGGCAGGGGTGGAATTTCCACAGGCTTCAGATCAGAAACTTTGGAAAACTTTGGAACCGCTCTTGCCTCTTCTTTGTCTCTCACTTCTCACATACAATTATCAGCAATCAGCGCGTATCCCAAGGCGTGTCCCCCCTTCTCCCCACTGGCTCCCACTGCCTGGTCCAAGCCCCCACCTCTTCTCCAAACCACCACACCCCTTCTAAGCAGTCTCTTTCCTCTCCCCTTGCTCTCGCTCCTCTGTTCTCCACAGACCAGCCAGAGGGATCCTATTAAAGCATTCCTGTCAGATTTCCCTCTTTTGCTTAAAAGCCTCCAGTGGTCTAAAAATAAAATTCACTTACAATTCAGCATTGGCCCCCCGCCACCTGTCCCTGCCTGCCGGCCACACTTGTCCTCAAACACACCGCAGCCTCCAGGCCTCTGTACCCTGGTTCCTCTTCCCTGGAATACTCTCGGTCCTGGTGCCGGAAACCCGTGCTTATTCCCTAGTGTCTCTCGGGGCTCCGTTCGAATGGAAACCACGCTGCACAGAAGCCCTGGCTGGCCTCCCAGCCTGAGCCAGCCACCAACCCCTGCTCGTCTCTCTCTTACCCCTGCCCTGCCCTGTCCTGCAGGGCACCTTTGGGGAACCACCTGTCTCCCCCACTAGAACGTGCCATCCCTGGGAGCAGGAGCTTCATCCTGCAATTAGAACAATGCCCCCACATATGAGAAAGGATCTGACACCAAAGTACTGGCTCCTCTCACTGCCCCAGATCAAGCAAAGAAGACTCATCACCACGTTTAACACATTGCGCCCTGAAAAGTCTACAACCCACNGCAATTAGAACAATGCCCCCACATATGAGAAAGGATCTGACACCAAAGTACTGGCTCCTCTCACTGCCCCAGATCAAGCAAAGAAGACTCATCACCACGTTTAACACATTGCGCCCTGAAAAGTCTACAACCCACCCACTGCACTCCGTGAGTGCTCTATCTGAACCACTGATCACTTTGAAATGTATGCATTTGTGCGGGATGATAATTCCCTACCAGGCTGGGAGCTCCGAAGGGAAAGGCCCTGAATCATATGTAGCCCTTGACATCTGGCATAGAGTGTTGAACAGCATTTGGTAAATCTTTTGGTCACTGGCCAAAGAAGATAAATTTCAAAACCAGTGGCAGAAGTTTAATTTCTCTGTTCCTAAACATAGCAGAGGCACCACCTTCCATCCTACTGCTTTGAAAAATGCCTCAGCCCCATTTCCAAGGGAATCGAGTCACAGTCAACCCTTGGAATTCCTTGGGTTCTGAGCTGTGCCAGGGAAAGCTCCTTGCAGAATGGAATTTGCCAGCTGAGCCCAGAAAACCTGTGTGAACAGCAGGCACACTTAAAGCAGCACTTGGTGAAACTGCTTCCTGTTATCTCGGGGAGAAACAGGAGCAGGAGAGGCTGGCTTAAGGAGAAAACACCTGGAGTGCTGGAGTGTAAGTAGGACCGGGCGTCACTCCCTCACACACACATCCACCAAAAAAGCCTCCAAGGGCCGGCCCTCTATCCTCAGGCTGTGCCGTGGACTTGAGCCCCTTCTCACAATCTGCTCCCTCACTCCAGCCCTCCCTGTGCTTGTCCGTGTTGTTGCCTTTGTCTGCCATGCCCTTCCCTCCTCCTCGGAGCGGGCTGCTACCCTGCCTGTTCTTCAGGAGCACCCCTCCTCTGTGAAGTCTTTTTCCACCCCTCCTGTCCCACCACCCTTTCCTCTGACAGAAAACACTCCGTTCTGAGCTGCGGGTGTCAGCACTGACTACCACTTGATCCATCAGAGCGTCAAGCTGGAGAAGACAACACAGCACGCCCTCAGGGAACTTACAGTCCAGGGGTTGGCGGGGGAGACTGAGGCAAACAAATACATTGCAAGCTGGGGAAAGGGCTTAGAAGGAAACGCGGTTCACTGAGAGATGCTGCACAGCCAGGTAGAGACGGGGGGAAAACCAGAATGGGTGGTTGGGGAAGGCTTCTTAGAAGAGAAGGCATTAAATGAGTGTCTGAAAGATGAGTATGAGTGAACCAAGCAGGAGTGGGGAGAAATTACCAGAAACAGAGCACAGCACATGCGAAGGTGTCCTGGGCTGTAAGCAGCTGGAATTACCGAGCAGCAAGAGGAGGCCTGGGAGAACCACATGAGGGGAGGAGACTGGCCTTCTAGAAGGTCCTAACCACTCTGAGTCACCGTCTGAGACTTGTTTCTCTCATCCTGTTTCTCTCTCCCCCCGCCTCAGAAGGGCTGGAGTACATGTTACCCCTCTCCGTCTCCAGGNGCAGGCCTGAGCACATAAGAAACCATAAGACCAACAATGAGTCACTCATTTCTGGTAATTTTTGCTTGATAGTAAATAACATGAAATATTTTTGTGTTAAACAATGTATATTCTGAAGTATATAATAAATGTAAAGAAACATTAAAAAACAAAACACAGAAATTAAAAGTAATTTCATGCCTGTCTTAGGAACTTCCATGGAAAACCACAAAAAGCATTCTTTTGTCACTCTTTCATTTCATGTCCCTTTACCTTGCTGCTGTATTTTTTAAATGCCAACATTCCAACTCAGTCTTCATGTTCCACTCCCACCCTCCTTCCACTGGAAAAATTCAAATATTTAAAAGAACTTGTCAGTGTGTCAGCCACCAGCATGTCATTCTCAGAAGCATCAGTCATTTATGAGGACATCTTTTTGGAGGTACAATAAATCTGGTTTTTATTACACATCTTAGTTTAGAGTCACTTTTACATTCCTAGACAAAGATGATACAAATAAATATTGACTATAAAACTCAGAGCCCCAAGTATTGGCATATTCTTTGTCTAAAGGTAGCCAAAGAGAAGGTCAAGATCAATAGTAACCTCCAAGGAGCCATAGAGCCCACTGCCTCCTGCCTGCCCCAGGATCACTCCTTTCATAAATAACCTCAGAAGCATTTCATTCAAGAGGCGAGGGCAGGGAGGCGGGGGCAGATTTCCAAACAGTACAAGACACAACCTTGCATGCTAGACAATAGCCAGGCCTGAACTGTTCTTACCCAGGTCCTTCTGAGCATTCTGATGATGGCTTTAAGAGTGTATTAACAGCCCCATTTTCGTCCACCGATGGTGCTGAGATGGCCCAAGGTGGTGTTCGCACCGGGCCTTGACCTCCAGTGGGAAATGTGAGGCTGGACTGATATCCCACGTTGACAGGGAATGGACACTTCTCACAAACTTGGCAACGATTCTACATTCAGTGAAGGGGCACTTAGAAGAGTCATACAGGAGACGTAGAGCGCGGCCCACACCGGAGCTGAGCAACTCTCTCGACGCCCGCGGTCGTGGAGATGCGGGTGGTGCCATTCAAGCAGCATGCAGGCATTCAACGGGGAGCCATCTAACGTTAGGGTGGAGTCTTAAGAAAGTGCTTCATGCCTATGATTTGTGGCCTTGAGTTCTGAATCCAGGGGCCTGGGAGACATGGGATTTGAAATCTGAAACCAGATACATTCCTGCAGGCGGCTGCACGTTTGTCTCAAACTCCTTCTCTCAGATGAGCTTATTAGATCCTGGGGCCTTGCTGCCAGATTTCATTAGTTGCTGCTGATGTGAAAGTGCTCAGAGGGCTTGGAACATTCTAGCATGGCTACAGACAATAAAAACCTGGTCCCTCAGTCATCTTGGTAGGTCTACACCTTTGGCTCAATTCAGGGCCCAAAGCAGCAGCTTCCTGGTGGCAGCAGGACACTCTATTCGAATATTTATCGGATCCATTTTGAGAGAAGAAAAGCACCGGAGACTCAACCTCCAGCCAGGTGTTCTTCGACTTCATTTCACAGACCACCAGACGAACACAGCTAAGTACAAGGCAGGCCTGTTTTCATGACCCTGCCTGTCAACTTGGCTTCTTTTGCCTTCTTAGAAAAGTTCCACAGTCATTCAACCACCCATGGTCAGAATAGTCACCTTGAGACATCAGTATTCAGCTACACGGTTATCTGCAATTTTTAATTCTCAGACTTCCTAGATGGAAATGTTCAGCCTACAGAATTCAGATCAGCTTCAAGGAAATGTAGTGCCAAGAGACAGGTGTAACCAGCAGGTCACCATCTTAGGCTACCCACCCCATCATTTGGTTCTTGTTCAAACAGGGACATTCTTAGTAAGTAATAAAGAACAGAGTTTGATCCCGAGAAAGATGAGGGATGCCTCCATTATGCTCCGCGAATTGCTTAAAAGGGCCCTGGGTTCAGAAAGAATGGTTACTAAACAGGAGATAAGCTGGTAGGTGACAGATCTCCATTTGCAGGACGCTAAGACATTGCACTCGGTATACCTCCTCTTTCCCACGGGTTCTGATCCAGAAATGTGCCCTGGGAACTGAGCAGCTGAGTTAAAATATAACTCAAGGCCCACTGAGTCGCCACCTTCCCGAGGCACGGTGCCAGCAAAGTGCGCCGGTGTGGCCGACTAGGGACACATATTGTCCCCTCAGGCTTGGCTCGTGGACTCAGACCCCCACGTGGGAGCTTCCAGCCTGGATTAGTCATTCAGCGGGCCTTTAATACAGACAAAGGCAACAACTGCACGTTAGTGTATTTCTAAAGTCGGGCAAGTTCTTGGTCTCTCTCTCTCTTACAGACACACACAACACATTCAAAGAACATAGGCACCACTGTGCTTGCACACCCACACACACTTATGAGCTTCTCATGGGGGGAAATGAGTAACATCCACCTAATGCCCAACATAAAGCCAAATTCTGAGTTTCAATAATACAGAGAACTAAAACTTACAAACCAAATCAGTATATGTAAACGGGAAATCCTAACTCCTCTGAACTATTCCATCACATGCCATGCCTCGCTACTGCCCCGGGCTCGGCCTGGGGGAGCCCCAGTTCTAGGATTAGGCAAGTTTTCTGCTGGAGGCAGGCAGGATTCCTCTGCTGCGCCAGCTGTCACATCTTCCTTTGCCACTGCACCAAGCCTCATGACTCCATCTTGGCACCCACCTCATCACCCCAAAGCTCTCTATGCAAGGATGGAACAAAACAGGGGATGCAGAAGTGCTTCTCCCACAATACAGGCCCACTGCAGAGCATGCTCTGGAGGCAGAGGATGGGCCCAGGCAGGTTCGCTCAGAGAATGTGCATGGGAATAGATGGTGACCAATAGAGAGCAAAGTGACACGGCGTATGGACATGGCATCGGCTTACAGATTCACGTCTTGGACAAGATGGTCATGGTTTTGAGGTTCTAAAGAGGCTGTTTCCCTAAACTCTCCAAGGAGGCAGAGGAAGTGTTATTTCTATTGCTTCTGACATGGAATCCTTCTGGAGCAGAAGTTGGCAGCTTCCTTGGAAAATATCTGCTCCTTCAGCAGATCCCAAAAGCAGATCCACTTCTTACTGAGGTGCATGGACCGTGCCCCTCAGAGGCTTAGCTCCAAATGAGATTTCTCATTTTCTACCTATAAGAACGAGCACCTGCTCAAGTTCTAGGACTTTTGCTTTTCAGACCCTTTGCCACTTTATCCTGAGGCTCCAAAGAGTTGGTCTGCTGAGGTGACTCCTGATTTTGCCCTATTGTTCAACAAGAAGGGAGCTCAGTATAAAGAACAGGCTAGAAAAGTAGAGGGGAGAGGATGGGACAGCAAGGAAAAGGAGAGAAGGTGGCACGGGAGAAGGGAAGCAAGGTCACCGGTCACTCTTGCTTTCCACTCCAGCTATCACACTTTACCTTATCCAGGCAGTTCTGAGATGCTAATTAAAGGACAAGTCCCAGAGGAGCTGAGTGCCGTCTTACGACAAGCCTGCTCAACCAAATTAAGTTGGTTCATCGGCAAAGAGGCCATTGCTTCTCCCCAGGGGAATGGTTCTGAGTTTGGGGTCAAGTCCTCTCTGCAGGTTTTTGCTTGTCTCTTCTCCCAGAAGGCAAGGCTGTTTGTAACCTGGGAGAGGGGAAGTGGCTTTACTTTGGAACTAGCCCCCGAGGCTGTGGATAAAGCTGAGATGCAGGGGTTCCTGAGGAAGAGGAGGAGCCCGACTTCCTTCCACTTTTAGGCCTGCAAGAGTCAAGCACATATGTCCATTACACATCCCATCGCTGTCTCTGATACAGATAAGCCTCCCTTCCCATCAACGGCCATTATGTCTCAGAGTGGCCTTGCCTCATGGACTTTCAATTGTAAAACCACCAGAGACTGGCACAGCGTGACCCTCTCGGATAGCCAACATGACCCGACAATGGACGGATGAGACCTCAGGGAGGGATTCTTGATTCTCAGCAATTGTTCTTCCATAAAATTATATCTTGACTGTCTTCTCCAAATTGGTAAGAAGAAAAAAAAAAAAAACTAAGTATGCAGGTAAAATTCCTTCCATTTTTGGCTTTGTACTCAGTTATTTTCCTTAAACTTCTAATCCGGAATTTAATAAGACAGGATTTCTAATTGAGCACCAAATTAAGTGGCTGGTTATTTAAATTGAGGCTCAGAGCCTGGGCTATGGATGCAGACAGACCGAGGTTAACTTGGGCTTTGCCACTTAGTTCTATGATAAACAAGCACATTTGCTACCCTCTCCCCTCATCTGTCCTTGTTCAAACATAGGTCCCCAAAGCCACTCACCTGGCCTTGGTTTTCTTATGTGCAGTGCTTTCAAAGGATGATGCATCCACCTGTATCTCATCTTCATCCTGTAGAGCCGCATCCAATGCGGCCTGGACCTTGGGGGCGATGGCGGGGCCCTCGTAGTCTCTGGTGGTCCGACTGGGCATGTCCAGCTCCAGCAGCATGATGTTTTCTGCCTACAGAAGCAGAACCAAGACAGCTAGGATGGCATCCAATCAGACAAAAGGAGTTCTAACAATCTAAACCCAAGAACAAAACCTCAGATTGCTTGCTACTCAAAGCCTACCAAGGGTCTGTCTAGAAAAAGTGATGTAGTTTTATAACTTTTTTCCTGCTGCCACTTCAGATGACTTTTATTTTACTTTCTATGCTTTTCTCTATTTTTCTTTAAAAACAACAAAAAAAGAATGTGTATTGCACCCTAAGGGGAATAATCAAGAGAAAATAATAAATTAAGTACAACCCATTTACTGTAGACAGTATAAAAATATAAAAAGATATGCAGAAGAAAATCGTAGTCATCAAAAATCTCCACACCTACAGCAGCTCTGATGAATTTTCTGGCTGCGAGGGAAGGAGGCAGGTGTGGGGCATATATGTGGAGTGTGTGCAGGGGGCAGTGTACGTGCTTATTATCAGATTTTGAAAATCGGAGCAGGCTCTGCCTCATAACTGGCCTTGTAGAGAGATTCCCTCACTCGATATTCTGCGGCGGGCCTTTTCCTAGCCCCTAAACACCAAGCCAAGGGTGACGAGGGAAGAACACCCAGGGCTCCACATCTTCCCCTCTAGCTCCTCCCAGTCGGTGGCATTCAAGCCCCACAGCCCTGGCGGGGGCATGAGAGAAACCAGCTGGGAGGAGGTTACAGGAGAGAATGGAGTGGCTCCGTTGATCAATTTTATATATTGAGATACTGCAATACATGTCTCTCAATGGAGCAGGTCCGTTGCTAAAAATCATCTGAGCGCCACTGCTTAAAATTCTATCTCTNGGGCATGAGAGAAACCAGCTGGGAGGAGGTTACGGGAGAGAATGGAGTGGCTCCGTTGATCAATTTTATATATTGAGATACTGCAATACATGTCTCTCAATGGAGCAGGTCCGTTGCTAAAAATCATCTGAGCGCCACTGCTTAAAATTCTATCTCTGGATCAAGGTAAGCCCCCTGGAAACCCATGTATTTGATTTGTTGGCTTTAAAATCATGTTTTTAGGCTGAAGACATGAAATAAACTGGCAAGATATGCACCCTCTGAAACTGCGAGAAAAATGCTTCTGAGGACTCTGACACATCCCTCATCTTCCACGACATAAAGCCACATCTGATAAAATCTTTTTTGCTTTTGTTTTCCTTATTCAGAATAACTCAGTGCCAGGAAGAACAGTGCTTGAAGAGTTAACTAGTCCTAATCTGCCTTGCTCTGGCTGCCAAGGGAAACTCAAAAACATCTTAAAATTTTTAAGTGACAAGCTTTCATCGTAAAAGTAATTCAGAGAACTCCCTGGTGGTTCAGTGGTTAGGACTGGGTGCTTTCACTGCTGTGGTCCAGGTGCAAACCCTGGTTGGGGAAACTAAGATCCCATAAGCCATGCAGTGCAGCCTAAATAAACAAACATAATAGAGGTTCCCCATGGATAGTTATAAAAAATACAGTTAAGCAAAATGAAGAAGATTTTAAATGAATGTGCTTCCATTAACTAGCAATTACCAGTTCACATTTTGATCTACTTTGCACCTGACTTTTAAATTCATATGTACGCTTTCAGGACCAATTATTCTATAGCTGAACAATACCTGCATCTCCTGGCTCACCCACTTACCAGCTACCTGAACTTTCAAGTCACAGCACTGACCACACAGAGTGAGTGAGAGGGTTCAGTCACACAGAGCAGCAAAGCACTGAGTGCAGGGCCTGCTGCATGGCCAGTGCTTATAAACAGGCCTGTCTGGTGTTTTTACTGTAAAATATGCTTGGGTCATTAACTAGTTATCAATTAGGTCACTTCAATTAACTACATGACTCACACATATTCTGTTAAATGGAAGAAAGGCAAGTTATTTCACGAACCTCCATCTCCTGTCATTAGACGTCTTTCTTTCCTGTCACCCCACAAGGCCATTCTGAAACTCACTATTAATGTGTATTGGCCACATGGACTACAGTATGTTTGTACTCTCTCCTTCCCTAGCCCTAATTTTCTAAACCTCATTTTTTTTTACCTTGTTATTTATGATTCATTAATCATACGTATTTTTTGTTATAATTGTTATTAATGTAGCTGTCCTCAGGTCCCTCTTAAAAGTGTCAGGATACAAATTGTGACTGTGCAGACGGGTCAAAGGGTTTACATAAATTTAAACTCCTCCAGGACAGAGAGGAGAGAAACATGAGTACAATCTTCTCACCCTGTATCGAACGTCTGGACGAACCATCATGGACATTCTTGCGTGCTGGCTCAAAGGTCTCCTGTATCCCACGGCTGAGACTGGCCGTTTCATCATCTGCTGGTTCCTGGAAATGGACTGTGTGCTCAAGACCCAGGCTGGAGTGTGTCCCACAGTCCCAGGATTGGGACTGTGGAACTAGCACTCAGAAAATTCTGAGCCTCCTTTAGGTAGAACCTGAAATGGGAAACTCCCTGGACTGAGGGCTGACATGTAAATGGGGTGGGAGCTGCTTATATTTTCTGCTTGAATTGCTTTCTGATTCACGTGTGAGCATCATGCATCTTTCAAGCTGGAGGGGCTCTGAGTCATCATCCAGTTCTTAGATAGCAGGCATGAAGCTGAGCTATCCACACTCCCCACTCCCACATCCTTGACAGACTTCTCTCATCTTTCCAGCAGGACGCAGACAGAGGCTGAGAATCCTCCACAAAGTCAGACTGACGGATAAGATAACACCTATGTACTGTCCCTCCCTTGGCCTGGCACACTTCACTGGACATCTAGGGAAGCTGAAGAGCAGGAACTTGGGAAAGGCCATTAGTTCACTATGATAATGTTTCCCAATTCCTAATACCACACTTGTCATCAAATGTTTACCTCATTAACTTATAGCAGCCACAAAGTCACAGCTGCAATTGGTTCCAAGTTCAAAGGAATCAGACTGCATTTTACCATTCTCCTCTGGCCAAGTCCAGCTTAACATTCTACCCCACCCCATCCCCACATTACAAGTCAATAGTGACTTACTCCAGTCTGGTTATAGGATGCAATTTCCAATGATCTTCCTCTTCATCGAAGAAGGATCTATTCATAATTTTACTTTTTTCTTCCAGAGGAATGAAGTTTTCTATAATAAGATGCCTGTAAGAGCACATATACACAGGCGAAGAGATGGACAAAGAGCAAGAATGGGGTGCTGACTATCTGGTCCCACATGAAGCAAGTAACAGGTAAGGGCCACGTCACTCAGCCAACATCTATGAGCAGGTACAATGGGACTGCCACCACACTAGGAGCTGGGGCACAGACGTGAAGGACAGCGGCCCCTGCCTGAGACAGAGGAACACTCTTAGGTGTGCTGACAGGCCTATCATAGGAATGGAGAAGGCAAAGGCAGCCCACTCCAGTACTCTTGCCTGGAAAATCCCATGGACGGAGGAGCCTGATGGGCTGCAGTCCATAGGGTTCCTAAGAGTCGAACACGACTAAGCGACTTCATTTTCACTTTTCACTTTCATGCATTGGAGAAGGAAATGGCAACCCACTCCACTGTTCTTGCCTGGAGAATCCCAGGGACGGGGAAGCCTGGTGGGCTGCCATCTATGGGGTCGCAGAGAGTCAAACATGACTAAAGCAACTTAGCAGCAGCTATTGTAGGAATATGGAAAGGTCACTTATCCCCAGGGAGTAGCAGCTTGAGGAAGTGGAAGGACTAAAGAGGAAGGGAGGGACTTCCCTGGTGGTCCAGTGGCTAAGACTCCATACTTCCAATGCGAGGGGGCTGGATTTGATGTCGGGGAACTAAGATCCCCCAGTTTTTAAGGCAAATAAATAAATAATTTTTAAAAATAAAGAGGAAGGCAATGCCTGGGCTATGCTGCAGTGAACTTCTGCTAAGTACTTGGGGAAGGGCCACTGGTACTGCTAAACCTGCTCCTTAATTTCCAAAATGCTGAAAACAGATTGCAATTTCAAATGCCTTCCTCCAGTCCTATGGACTGTTGCCCAAAGTGGAAAACTCCACATTCTAATCACCAGAACAAAGAGGAGAACAAGATGCATTTCAGCCCCTCAGACCCCTGAAATGAAGGCCATTCCTGAGAAGAGTCTCTGCCTCAGAAGCACCCAGGGAACACAGCAAACAGTGAAACTGGAACCCGCTGAGCTGCGTCTCTCCATGGTGATGACTATGTCCTGCCCCTCTCTGAGTGCACTCCTTCCAGACCTCAGGACAGAACAATGCCAACAGGGTGTGAACGTCGGAGACATACAAAACAAACACCACAGAGGTCGAGGGGACTATGAGAAACAGGCTGGCTTGCTGTTTATTCAGTAGATATGAAGAACAGAGAGAACAATGAAAATTACTTCTTTAAAAAAATAATTTGAAATGATGACATTTTCTCTTTATTTGACTATTTAAGAAATGATTTTTCATATATTTGGGGTCCTTTTTTGTGTGATTTTAAAGATCTTATTTATATACTAGAAAATGTGAGACTTCCCTGGTGGTGAATTGGTTAACGCTCTGACCTCTCAAGGCAGGGGGTGCAGGTTCGATCACTGGTCAGGGAACTAAGAATCTACACTGGTGAAAAAAAAATTTTTTTTAAAGAAAAGAAAATGTGAGAAATACAATTATAATTTCAATACTCAGAAATAGATATTTTGACATATTTTGTTCTGACCTTTCTTCTAGGTGTACATGCCTAGCAAGAGGACTAACACATATATTTAATTTTAAGGGCTCCTTCCCAAATTTACAACTTAACCATTCTTCTCTTTGAAAAGTTCTTTCTCAAAAAAAATGTATTTATTTATTTTTGGCTGCACTGAGTCTTTGTTGCTGCAGTTGTATTTAGTTGCTAAGTTGTGTCTGACTCTTTGCGACCCCATAGACTGTAGCCCACCAGGCTCCTCTGTCCACAGGATTTCCCAGGCAAGAATACTGGAGTGAACTGCCATTTCCATCTCAATGAAAAGTTCCTCTTTAAAGAAAACTTTGAGCAAATGAAGTGGAAGAACTGATGTTAAAATTTTTTTTTTTTAATTTGCAAAACCGCTAATGAAATAATGGAGTTACACAAAGATCATTGTTGGCTGAAACCATTAGCTCACTGGTTCTCAAGCCAGGCTGCACATCAATATCACTTACAATATCTTAGTCAGACCTCGTGAGAGATGAGTGATTCTCAAAGTGTGCTCAAAAACCAGCAGAAACAACAGCTGGTACTTGTGAATGCAAATGCTCAGGCCCCACCCCAGATGTGCTGAATCAGATTCTCTGGATGTGGGGCCCAGTGATCCATGTTTAACAAGCCCTTCAGATGAACTGGTACCTGTTCAAAGTTTAAGGATCACTACCTAGACGAGTGAAATCAGAACCTCTTGGGTAGGACCCAAGTGTCACTGTCTTTAAAAACTCCTCCGATGATTTATGTGTGTAATCAAGGTTAAGAACCAATCCTTTAGAGTTCGCCTTCAGTTAAAGGAAAGTAAAGATAGAGATGCAAGCTAAATGACACCATGAAGAAGAAGCAGACTGACAAATCCAGAATGTGGTATATTTCTCTAGGCTAACTGTCCTGGCCTTTTCAACAATACAATTATGAAAAAAAGTTTTTAAAAAGGAAAGGGGTTGCTCCAGATTAAAATAAGCATAACAGACATAATAACTAAATGCAATATATAGTCCTTATGTAGATCTTAATACAAATAAACCAAGAAAGTCCAAATATGGGTAGGGTATGAGAGAACACTAAGAAACAATATTAATTTTGTTAGGTGAAAATATATCATTACATCCACAAAAATCAATTTTAATTCTGACACAGTAGCTTCAGAATTAACATTCTGAAAATAAAATTAAGAAAACAATTCCTTATATGATAGCATCAAAAAAATAAAATACTTAGGTATAAATTTAACAAAAGAAGTGCAAACCCAGCGTGCCCTGCTCGCCGCGGCCCTGGGAACTGCGAGCGGGTGCGTACCGGCCCTGCTCTGCTGTCTGTGCAGAAATTCACAGAAAAACATGAATGGGTAACAACAGAAAATGGTGTTGGAACAGTGGGAATCAGCAATTTTGCACAGGAAGCTTTGGGAGATGTTGTTTACTGTAGTCTGCCTGAAGTTGGGACAAAATTGAACAAACAAGAGGAGTTTGGTGCTTTGGAAAGTGTGAAAGCTGCTAGTGAACTCTATTCTCCTCTATCAGAAGAAGTAACTGAAATTAATAAAGCTCTAGCAGAAAATCCAGGACTTGTCAACAAGTCTTGTTATGAAGATGGTTGGCTGATCAAGATGACATTCAGCAACCCTTCAGAACTAGATGAACCAATGAGTGAAGAAGCATATGAGAAATACATAAAATCTATTGAGGAGTGAAAATAGAACCCCTAAATAAACTACTTTGAAACAAAACAAAAAAAAAGTGCAAAGACTATGCAATGAAAAATACAAACATTTATAACAGAAATTAAAGAAGATTTAAATAAATGGAAAGACATCCCATGTTCATGGATCAGCATACTTAATACTGTTAAGATAACAATACTCTCCAAATTGACCTATAGAGTCAACACAATTCCAATCAAAATCTCAACTGTTTTTCTTTTGCAGAAACTGAGAAGCTGATCTTAAAGTTTATATGGAAATGCACGAGACCCTGAATAGCCAAAAGAATCTTGAAAAAGAACAAAACACTGGAGCACTCACATTTTCTCATTTCAAAACTTCCTACAAAGCTACAGTAAAGAAGACAGTTGATACTGGCATAATGACAGACATATAGTTCCACAGAACAGTACTGAAGGTACAGAAATAAACTTTACAACTGACTTTCAACAAGGATGCAAAGACAAAGAGAGAAGACACTTTTCAACAAAAGGTGCTGGGACAACTGAATATCCACATGCAAAAGAATGCATTTGGAACCATACTTCAGACCATGTAAGAAATTAACTCTAAACGGATCATAGACTAAATGTAAGACCTAAATCCGTAAGACTCTTGGATAACCTAAGAAAACTAAAAATGTTAAGTCCACAGTTAAACTTGGACACAAATTTTCACAGCAGCATTATTAACTATAGCTGAAAAGCAGAAACAACCCAAATGTCCATCAACTGATGAATGGATAAATAAAATGTGGAATATTCATATAATATGGGTCAGCTCTAAAAAAAGAAGTGCTAACATGCTGCAACATGGATAAGTCCTGAAGACATGTTAATTGAAAGAAACCAGTCACAAAAGATCACATACTATATACTTCCATGTATATGAAAGGTCCAGAACAGGTTAATTTACAGAGTCAGAAAGTACATCAGTTACTTATAAGGCTGGGGGAGGAGATGAGTGACTGACAACTGGTACACGTTTTCTTTGGGTGAGGGCACATACAAATGTTCTAAAATTAGACTGTAGTGTTGACTTACAGCCAAGTAAACATATGTATACACATTTAAATGATTTGTCAGGGAGTTCCCTGGTCACCTAATGGTTAGGATTTCCGGCTTTCATTGCTGTGGCCCAGGTTCAATCCTTGGTGAGGTAACAGATTCCCCAAGCTGTGCAGCCAAAAAAAAAAAAAAAAGTTTGTATCTTGTATACTTTAGTGAACGGTATGGTATGTGAATTATATCTCAATAAAGATTTTCTTAAAAAAAAAACAAAACACTGTGGTACATATGTAAGTATGAAGGAATAAGGTAACATGATGTAAGATTTGTTTTAAAATATTTTTATGAGGGTAAAGGTCTGTGCTTTCACTGAAAAGGGCATGGGTTCAATCCTTGGTGGGAGAAATAAGATTCTGCAGGCTACGTGGTAGAGCCCACCCCCCTAAAAACACAAACAACAAAACCAGAAGCAACCAAACCATGAAAGACGGACGACAAAAGACTGTTTATCATGGCATCTTGGGCTTTCCTGGTAGCTCCACCTGCAGTGCAGGAGACTTGGGTTCGATCCCTGGGTCAGGAAGATCCCGTGGAGAAAGAAATGGCAACCCACTCCAGTATTCCTGCCTTCCTGCCTGGGAAATCCCACGGACAGTGGAGCCTGGCAGGCTATAGTCCATGGGATCACAAGAGTCAGACATGACTTAGCGATTAAACCACCACCACTGCTGGGCAATGGATATTTGGGTGTTCCTTATGCCATTCAGAAAATTCTAATTAATAAAAGATTCCCTTTCATCAATAGATAATGGCTTCAGGAAGGCAGAGTGGGAGGAACTTGGAGATCATCTGGTGAAGATATTCAGTTAACAGATGGGATGCAGAGACAGAAAATAACTTTCTTAGGAATAAACAGAAGACAGACAAGGTGGTGAGAGATGGAGAGAAGCAGGCAGGGGCCCTGTCTGCTGAGGGGTTTCCTACTTAACAAACAGCAACGCAGCAAGTGGCTGGGGTGCCCCGGAAGGCCCAGGACCTACTTGAGTTTCAGCTCCCTGGTGAGCTCATTCTGGGTCTGCTCCAGCTCCTGCCGCTCCTTGATGTGCTCTTCCTGGAGGTCGTGGATCTCTGCCTTGACTGCCTGAAGCTTAGAGAAGAGCTGGAAACAACAGGAGAGGCGGCTGAGCCGGGCAGCCCTCTAGACAACAGAGTTCACTCTCTGCCCCACACCTCAAGGAGCCTCTGCCTGCCTCATTCCTTTCCTACCTTTTTGAGTTTCTTGGTCTTGATGTCCACTTCTTGCTGCAATGAGCTGTACGTCTCCTTCAGTTCCAAGGTCTCCTCGTCTCGGCTTTCCATCTGCTGCTGGATTTCTCTTTCTCGACGTTTCTGAGCAATGTCACAAAATTGATCAGTGTGCCTACAGACAACGTCTATTCAAGAATATGGGGCTGGGTGCTGTAGATCAGCCTCCCACCGGGGAGGGGCTGACACATGTCCTTTCCATCACCTTTGAAGAGTCTAATAGAAAAGATACTTGCTCTGCAGCATTAACGCACCCCACCCCACCCCATTCTCTCCCAAAAGGAATGACAAGTTACCTGTTCTGCAATTTCTTGCCGTTTCTGCTCCAGGATTTTCTGCTGTTCATTTGTATGATCTACTATATTTTTTCCTCCAACAAGCAGCTTACTCTCCATGGCCTTTGTGAGAAAAGAGCAGAATCCATGTCGTGAGTGGTCTCGCTCAGAACATAGCTCCTCACAGGGAAGCCTGGGAAAGACGAGCTCCTGACCGAGCCAAAGTGGGTAAATTCTTAGGGAAAATATACTGTGCTCAGCTGGGCCTTTCTCATCACTTGGGTGGAGCTTTGGAGGCTTCACTACGGCTTTATAATGGAAATACTGAAGACACAGCTTCCCTAGACATACATGAATTTCAGCTTTATATTTTAAAGAAAATTTTTGGTTTGTTTGTACGAAGTATTGACCTCAGTTAGAAACTCTTAAGCACCTCCTACATACTAGGTACTGAGGATGCCACTATGAATATGAGTCAAAAGCTGAGAGTCCATAGAGGGCCACAAGTAAGCAGGTTCTTATCAGATGGAGTCAGATTTTATTATGAGCAAAGGACACAGTAATACAGGGAGAGGCACACGGGAAGGAGGGAATTCAGGCTCTTCCCAAAGGCAGTCAGGGAAAAAGCTTCCTGTCTCAAGGGACAGCTACAAGAGTGCTAAAGTAAAAATAGGAAACGGCTAAGGAAGAAAAAATTGTTTTCAGAGGGTAGGGTAGAGAGTGGTGATACATGAAGTTGGCAAAGCAATCACGGGGTAGTTCAAAAACCTCCAAGCCGTGTTTGGGAGACTAAGCTTGATCCTGAGAACTGCAGGAACCACTGATGTGTCCTTTGAGCATTAGGATACATAACCAGATCTGTGTTTTAGAAACAAAACTCCCCTGCAACAGGAAGAATAACTGGAAAAGGGCAGGCTGGGTGGAGTGAGAGCAGACAGGAGGCTGTTTTAAGGTTTCAGGCCTGAGCTGGGGCAGGAGAGGCTGGGAGAGCAAAGTGGATGGGTCCGAGAGAGGCAGGATTCAGATACCACGGGAGAGAGAGTGGCAGCTGGCAATGATAACTCCTAGGAAGGAGTCTGGCTAGACTGAGGAAAGGCAGGCCGAAGTAGGCTCTGCGTGGCCCTGGGCATCTCCGTGGAAATACCCAGCAGGCAGAGGCTATCAGCTGGAATGTTAGGAGACAGCTCTGGGCTAACCATGCAGACTGAAAACCTTGAGCATTTAGATGAGGGCTGAAGCCAGGGGAATGATTTGCACCTGAGAAGCACGGGCTCCGAAAACTCTGCAACCTTGCTTGAAAGAAACTTCTGCCCCTGCTGTCATGTTTCAGCCCCTGAGACTTTCCTCTTCTTTCAAAATGAAAAGGCTGGACTGGTTAGTAATCACCACCCCCAACTCACTCCCTTCCAGCTCTAAAATTCCTTTGTCCTATGACTGTATATCATCCAGGGATTGAGAAAGACAGATGTCATGTCATTCTCCCATAAATAAAACATGTAAGAGGTCCAGTGACCTTGAGGTGATGCTGAGTCTGGCCATACTCGGCTTCTGAGAGTTGCCCGACTACCCCAGGTTGTTTAGAGTCCAGGTGCTCCTGGGCTTGAATAAAAGCCGTGATCTTTAAAAGTACCACACGCAGATCAAACACAGGCATACCCAGGTACACAGTGCAGGGGTCAGGAAGGGTCAAGTGACATGACAGAACCCCATAGTAAGCCCCTCCCCAGAACACAGTTACTTCCTAATTGTGTCGTATGTGACTCCATTTTCACACCAGATCTTGAGAGTCCTACAAAGGATCCCTACCTCTGAAGTCAAACAGGACCCAGCTCTGTGAAAGGGCTACTATGATGCCACAGATAAAGTACAGCTTCACATGCTGGGGGAAGGGGAGGCAGGAAAGAGATCACTTTGTCATTTTTTTAAAAATTAATAAACATAGACACGATTTAGAGTAGAATCAAAGTCTGCATAAACACAAGACAGAATCCAATGCTTCAGAGGAATTCTGGCATGTTGCCAAGCAGTGGTCATCCTCGGTTCTCCACAGCCAGCGCTGTGCTCTCCTCTGCCAGGAAAGCCCTTTGGTGGCCCAGAGTCCAGGCACCCGAGGGAACTGGTGCCAGAAAGAACAGGCAACACACGGGTGCCTCCACACTCTAGAATTCTACTCAGCCACTGGCACACAGGGCCTGGCTGCAAGGGAGCACCCAGGGGGTGATCTTGCCTAATCAGGCACCCTGCACAGAAAAACCACAAGCAGACACCATCGTTTACCTACCAGACAGACAAAAATTCAAGGCTGCTAATCACAAGTGTTGGTAAGGATGGGGAACAACCAGGACTCACCCCGCTGGTAGAAGCATCAACACACATGACTACGTGAGAAAGCTACATGTTGTTGTCTGGTGAGGTTGAAGCTACACACACCCTAAGA
Source organism: Neotragus pygmaeus (assembly GCA_006410875.1). Classification (NCBI taxonomy): domain Eukaryota; kingdom Metazoa; phylum Chordata; class Mammalia; order Artiodactyla; family Bovidae; genus Neotragus; species Neotragus pygmaeus. The sequence continues at coordinate 713,664 of SJYV01035025.1, read as the reverse complement.
CCTAGTGGTGCCAAGCAAGAAACTCTCACCCACACAAGTTCTCCTCGAGTCAAGGACAAGGAATTCAGGGCAAGAAAACTAAAACAACCCACACTATCAGGAGAATGGAATGCCATGGAAATCTCAGAGCAGTATGAATGAATCAAAGTTCCAGGCATCAAAATGGATAAATTTCATTAACATAACATTTAGCAAATGAAAGTAGATCACAGCAGTGGGATTCAATTGATACGAAAGTTAAAAATTATGTGAAACTAAAAAGATCTTTATGCAGAGTACATCATGAGAAACGGTGGGCTGGAAGAAGCACAAGCTGGAATCAAGATTGCCAGGAGAAATATCAATAACCTCAGATACGCAGATGACACCACCCTTATGGCAGAAAGTCAAGAGGAACTAAAAAGCCTCTTGACAAAAGTGAAAGAGNGGCCCAGGCTCTCATGGGAGCCCCTTACTGTCCCCATGATGTTCTGTTAGATGGCCCCCACCCGTTACCTCCACCTCTGCAGGAACAAGACCCCAGGGACCGCTGGAACCACAGGAGATCTTAGTCTGCACCCCACAAGAGAGGTACCCTGGCAGAGTTCCTCACGGCCCAGGACGCATGGTTTATGTGAAGAGGAAGGTGTGGCGGGCCCCCGACAACCATACAGATAAAGGGGCCCCAGGGTCACCCTGAGCGGTGGGCGGGCCTTCACACTCCCACCCTCTCTGCTCCCTCGGGCTCTTTGCTCCTTCACCAGACCTTCCCAGTCTTTGTCCGTGGAACCCCATCCATGGAGGTTGGATGATACTGTTGTTGCCATCTCGAGGATTTATTTCCTGATCACGCTGACCCAGGAGAGGGTCACAGACTTACAAGGGCTCCCGTGTCACTGGCATCCAGACACGATACATGCCTGTTGCCCACTTGGCACCTCCTAAACAAAGGGGCCAAGGCAACTGCTCACCAGCTTCACGCTTATAAAAACTGAAGCCCCAAGATGTTAGACAAATGGCTTATCCAGAGACCCAGCAATCAAACTCAGTCCCGTGCTCCCTGTACCTCCCACTGGGCCCTGATTGTAAATATCAGAGACAAGAGCCCAGGGAGCCAGGGAACGTGCACTGGTAGAGCGCCCACTGTGTACTAGGCCTTTTGCCTTAGGGTTGGTATAGAATTCTGGATCCCTGCAGTTCCCAGAAGTTGGGTATGGTTGTTATTTTCATTTTACAGAGGATGAAGTGGAGACTCAAAGAGGTTAAATAAATCAGCTCAGGATCACGCAGCTAATGAATGGTGGAGCCAGCGCTGAAATCCAAAACCTGCTGTCTTCCCACTGGAATATTTGTGCATTTCATTGTGAGTGAAATATTTTCATAATCTTTATCTCATTTGATTCTTGACAGCCCTAGGGTGTAAGAGGGATCTTATCCCCGTTGTTGAGCTGAGGACATTGAGGCTCAGCGAGGTGAGATGTGCTGCCTGAGGCTCGCCGCTAGGAAGGGTCGGGGCTGGGACTAGAGCTGGGTCACTGGGTCAGTTTGACTCTGACGCCCAGGCTGTGTGACCCTCCCAGCCTCTTACTGATGACTCTTGTTCTGAGAGCTCTCATGAACACATTCATATCAGACCCCTGCCCCGTCGTTCCACTAAAACTGCTCATAATCAAGGCCACGTTTTTCTTGTGGTTCACTTGCTCAGTCGTGTCCGACTCTTTGTGACCCCATGGACTGCAGCACACCAGGCTTCCCTGTCCCTATCTCCTGGAGCTTGTTCAAACTTGTGTCCATTGAGTCNGCCCTGGGATTTCTTTGGAAGGACTGATGCTAAAGCTGAAACTCCAATACTTTGGCCACCTCAGGAGAAGAGCTGACTCATTGGAAAAGACTGTGATGCTGGGAAGGATTGGGGGCAGGAGGAGAAGGGGACGACAGAGGATGAGATGGCTGGATGGCATCACCGACTCGATGGACGTGAGTTTGAGTGAACTCTGGGAATTGGTGATGGACAGGGAGGCCTGGCATGCTGCAATTCATGGGGTCGCAAAGAGTCGGACACGACTGAGCGACTGAACTGAACTGAACTGAACAGGTGGCTTAGTGGGTAAAGAATTTGCCTGCAATTCAGGAGACGCAGGAGATGTGGGTTCAATCTCTGGGTCAGGAAGATCCCCTGGAGGAAGGCACAGCAACCCACTCCAGTGTTCTTGCCTGGAGAATCCCACGGACAGAGGAGCCGGGTGGGCTACAGTCCACAAGGTAACACAGAGTTGGACACAACTGAAGTGACTGAGCATGCACAAAATGATCTCTTATGTAGAGAGAGAGAGAGAGATATACATATATACACATTTGGGTAAACTATAAAGAAAAGCAAAGAAAGAATAAACACCAAATCCAAGGAAACAGTTACCTCTGGGGAGGTAGGGGCACAAAGAGCTTGTCAAGACACAGATGCTGTCCTGTTTCTTATACTGGGGGAGGGAGAGGGGTACATGGATATTACTGTCAAAGATTCTCCAGGCAAGAATGCTGGAGTGGGTTGCCATGCCCTCCTCCAGGGGATCTTCCCAACCCAGGGATTGAACCCAAGTCTCCTGCTTTGCAGGTGGATTCTTTACCGTCTGAGCCACCGTGTAAACCCATGAACACTCGAGTGGATAGCCTACCCCTTCTCCAGGGGATCTTTCTGACTCAGAAATCAAACCGGGGTCTCCTATGTTACAGGCGAATCCTTTACTAGCTGAGTGACTGGGAAGCCCTTGAACATTGAATATCAAATCATTCTTCATATCACTTTTTTGATAAAACAAAAAAATGAGAACGAAAAGAGAACGGCCCTAAGGCAAGGTACAGTACCTTGATTTTGGCCCCGAGCACCTCAGCAGCATCCTTCTCCCGCCGCAGATCCTCCATCTTTTTCTCCTTCTCCTTCAGCAGCCTCTTCTTTTCCTCTGCAACCAAGCTGTGGTCCTCAACAATGGCCCGCTTCTCGATCTCCAGTTTCTCTTGCTGTTCCCGCCAATAATCATCCTTGTCATCCCCTTCCTCCTCCCCCTCTTCTCCCTCCTCCTCTTCCTCTTCCCCACCCCCAACCCCCCTCCGCTTCTCTCGCCTCTTCCTTCTGCCAATGGACCGTTTCTCTAGCTGGGCCTTGAGCCGAGCAATCTCTTCCTGGAATTCTCGAAGAAGGGCGTCCTTAGGGTCCTCATTGACCCTTGGCTTGTTCTTAATGTTTTTGGCACGGTTGGCATATCTTAAAGTGGTTAGGGTCTCTTCTACATTGTAAGAGGCAGGCCCTACATTGGCCACCATCACAGTTTTAGCATTGCCACCAAGAGAATCCTGGAGGAGCCTGGTCAGCTTGGAGTCCCGATATGGAATATGAGTGCTTTTTCCATCTACCAGGGCAGAAATGACATTACCCAAGGCCGAAAGGGACAGGTTGATCTTGGTTGCTTCCTTCAGTCTTTCCCCTTGCGCACCGGTCTTGGCCTGCCGTTCACTGCCAGCAAGATCTACAAGGTTCAGTTTCCCTACTCGGATGTGGTTTTCACCGTCGAGGCCCACCTCACTGCATTCAATGGTGATGACAAAAATTGCATGTGAACGGGAACTGTGCTCATTCATGTTGGTGGCCCCAACAGAACGGTTCTGGTTCCCCACGTTCATCACATGCTCTATTTCCTTCACACTCTTGGTAACGAAGGAAGACAGGTCTTTCACATACACCCCGGTGTCAGGCCTCTCTTTGAGCTCGAGCCTTTTGGTCTGATCCTTGGAGAGCAGGTCTCGGATCTCCTCCTGGTAGATCTCCAAGTAAGAAGCCCTGACCAAGTACTGTTGATTCTGGGATCGAGAGATATGGGTGAAGATGTGATCAAACGAGTTAGGGATGACCCCTCTTTTTTCAGGGTCACCCCGGACTCCTTCCATCGTGTAGGTTTTCCCAGTCCCCGTCTGTCCATAGGCAAAAATCGTCCCATTGAAACCCTGAAGGACAGAGTCCACCAGCGGTCTGAAGGTCTCATCATAGAGTTCAAACTGTTTGGCGTTCCAGTCGTAGACAGCATCAAAAGTGAAGGTCTTGGGCATTTCATGGGCCACTCCCTTGGGGTTCTTGACAGACACCTGCCCTAGCTTCACGTCCACATCCACCACCTTGTCGTATGAAGCAGCCTTTTCCTTGCCATTCATGGGCCTACAGCGAACCACCACCCGGACTGATTCTGAGCTTTTCAGCTTTGACATGATGACCTCTGACCAGGTCACTCTTAAGGGCTATGAATCCAAAAATATCTCAGGATTCTAGGGTCCTAGGGGGAGGGGAAAAAAAAAAAAAGTAAGCACAGACAGTACAGTTGTCACTGGGGGCTAATTACACACCCAGGTCACCTCCATCTGGCCAACCTCTGACAGCCATACTTAATAACTACTACAAATGGCTATTTCTTTATGGGATCTTAACTAGTTGCAGAGGGAAAAATAAAAACCCTACTCCACCAACAGTGTCAACTAGCTTGTCCACTCTTCGATGCATATTTTATCCTATACTACAGGTTGAGGTGGCTGGAAGCTTTATAAAGGCCCAAGTAACCTTATATGCTATGGAACTACCATAACCTCTGCATAGAGCCATTTGGAGCTATCTATCTAACTTTAAAATGCAAAGCCCCTTTGATCTAGCAGTTGTATTTCTAAGAATTTATCCTACAGATAGAAGGATATTTGTTGTGACATCATCTGTGGTAGCAATAGATTGTGGACAACCCCAATTCCCATCAAGAGGGGGCTGATGAAATAAATTTAATATATACAGTGGAATCCTGCACAGTTGCTAAAAAGAATGTGCTAATCTAAACATAATCCTAAACCAAGATATGCTGTTAAGTGAAAAACCCTGGATGAGGAACAGTGTCTACACCACAGTTTACATATGCATGCTAGAATATTAGAAGCATACATGTAAAAGTGGTAACGGTGGCAACCTTGGGAGGGAAACTATGGGCCAGAGGACACTCAGAGGTCTAGAGAAAGAAAAAAAGCACTTTTCACTATACACTCATCAGTACTGTTTGAATTTCCTATCTTGTACTAATAACACTTTTCCATTCTAAAATCAACTATGGCTTGTGAAAAAGTGTTCTAATAGAAAACAAGGATGGGGGGTAATGCATCACATAGAAAGCACTTATCCAGTCAATAAATTTAAATTTGAATGCAAATAAGAAAATATATGTTAAGAAAATTTTAAGTAAAAACAAAAAAGAACTTCATTTGGTGCTAAAAACTCATGGAGCAGAAGAAAGGATGATTAAATGGGTTCTTTGGGAAGGGGTAAGGAGCAAGCAAATTAGAGCAAATAGATACACATGATGATGTTAAACTCCCCAAAACCTCAAACCAAGGGTTTTTAAAAAAACAGATAATTCTGACTTTCCTGGTGGCGCAATGGATAAGAATCTGCCTGCCAGTGCAGGGGACACAGGTTTGATCTCGGGTCTGGAACAATTCCACAGGGCTCAGAGCAATAAAGTCCATATGCCACAACTACCGAGCCCACGCCCTAGGGCCTGAGAGCCGCAACTGCTGAGCCCTGTGCGCGGTAGCTACCGAAGTCCATGTGGCTAGAGCCTGTGCTCCACAAGAGAGGCCACCACCATGAGAAGCCTGCGCTCGCAGCAAGTGGAGAAGGCCCTCACAGCAACAAAGACCCAGCACAGCCAAAAATAAGCAAACAAATAAAATAATTCTTAAAAATTATTTTTAAATATATACTTTTAAAATTAAAAACAAACAGGTAATTCACATGATTCTTGATTCAAAAGGTCCTTTGCTGACAGGTCCCTCTCCCTTACCTGTTCTCCAGCCAACCACTTCCTTGCTTACAAGGCAAGTATTATTAGATTTTTAATCTTCCTGAATAAGTTTATGAATAGCAAGCTCTATGTATGAACGCACACTATCCTCTCCTTTTTTACACAGGCATAGTATGTAATACACAATACGCAGTGTCCTGCAGCTTGCTTTTTTTTACTTAACAATCTATCTTGGAGTTTGTTCGCCTCAGTAAATGCAGAGCTGCCCTGTTCTTTACGACAACAGTAAAATATCCCTCTGTATGAAGGCATTGTAATTTATTTAACCACTACCCTAGCACTTAAGCTGTTTCTGATATTTTACTATGAAAAACCTAGGACCACATCCTTTCATGCATAGGGGAAAAAAATCTATCTGAATCACAGGATATATGCATTTGTAATTTTGATAGATACTTAGAACACGAATTACAGTACTCATTGAGTTGTGAGACTGACCTATTTCTTGCCAACAAAAGGCAGAAAAATGTGAAGCCGTAATGAGTCACTCTAGGAATATATGCTGCCAATTAATAAATACAGAGTTGTTATGTTCCTTCATTGATCTTTCATAAAAAATTGTTCTGTCGGTAAGTAAGCACATGGAAACATGAGATGTTACTTTTCATAATTCTTCTAATTGTTACATGTAATAAAATAATGTTTTCTAAGAATGAAGAACCACAAGACCTCTTAGCCTCCCTGCATCAGTGTTTTTGTAAGAGCTGTAAAACAGGGATAATTCTCCTTCATTTTGGATGATTGTCAGACTAATAGTTACTTATAAAGGTGGAAATACTTTGTGAACTAAAATAGTCAGATTAAAATTAACTAATATAGGGACTTCCCTGGCAGTCCAGAGGTTAAGACTTAGCACTTCCCCTGCAGGAAGTACAGAGTACAGGTTCAATCCCTGGTGGGGGAACTTTTGCTCACATGCCACAGCATGGCCGAAAAAGGGAAAAAAAAAAAAAAAAGCTAAAACAATTGCATCCAAAACCCTTGTCAGAGGGGAATTCTGAAGATTACTGGTGGTGATGGTGGTGGTTTAGTCATTAAGTCGTGTCTGACTCTGGTGACCCCCATGGACCCCACCAGGCTCTTCTGTCCATGAGATTTTCCAGGCAAGAAAACTGGAGTGGGTTGCATTTCCTTCTTCTGCGGATCCTCCTGACCCAGGGATTGAACCCGTGTCTCCAGCATTGCAGGCAGTCTCCAACATTGCACGTGGCTTCTTTATTGCTGAGCCACCAGGGAAGCCTAATTTTACGCATTAAATATCACTAGACTAATATTTTCTCTTGTTCAATTTGTAGTCATCATCCTTAAAAAAAAAATCAGTTCAAGCTGAGATCCAAATACCTAATCAATGTTCAACTGTGGTGGTTTGCAGTTTAGTCGCTAAGTTGTGGGACTCTTGCGACCCCATAGACAGTAGCCTGCCGTGCTGTTCTGTCCATGGGATTCTCCAGGCAAGAATACTGCAGTGGGCTGCCATTTCCTTCTCCAGGGAATGTCCCGTTAAAAGTAAATATCAAGTCATTTAAAGAAAACTATGTAAAAGGCAGCCTTTCATTCATCATCTTCTAGAAGCTACTAGAATTTCGCTGGATGCTTCGAATCAGATATCAGAATGGCCAGGTTACTACGTCTTCTTTTCTTTTCCAGGGGAATGGCCCCCAAGCTACAGCCATGGCTGATCCCTTGCCTGTCTCTCCCTCCACTTCAACAGAGGCCTAAAAGCTCTCTAGGTGCCAAGCCCGAACCCCAGGCCCGAGAGCCTCCTTTGGGAAGGCCTCTGCTGTAGCACATGGGATGGTTAGACAAGAGCTGAGACTCCAAGGAATAAGAAACAGAAGAGGGGGATGGGGAACAGGTCACTGGAGAGGACCGATTCTTCTGCATTTCATACCTGGGGAGAGGTTTTACCTATGAAAACAATGTGATCCCAAGCCTCTCTAATAAAACTAAAAAGCCTGCAGCAGGCGTTCATGCAGATGTTGATGTTCAGCTGCTTCTGTTACAGCCCTGTATATTTTTGAATTCTCCAAATAAAAACAAAGGAATGATAATGACCCACAGTAACCTTAAAAAGCTTTTAAAAAGAAGGAATTCCCAAAGTCTGAGTCCACTTAATTAAATCTCCTTGACTTGGAACACAGAACATCATTTCTTTTCTGAACTCACTGAGCTTGGCTGAACTAGTCATGTGCTACTGACATATTATTACTTCAGGAAGATGGACTAATTTAATTTCCTGCCACCAGAGCTTAAAATCTTGCTGTGGGTCCTCCTCAAAGGAGAGGGTTTTCTTGGAAGGATGCCCTGATAGTCTTCATTACCTTCCTCCTCCTTCTTCTGGTCTGTCTAATTACAGTGATAAATCTTTAAAGGAGCTCACAGCATTGCCAGGAAAGGAGAAACCACAGGTCAGCAGCTCAGCATCTTTATCCCGAACACCTCCTCTGCTTGAACTTGTCATCCCAATGTTAACAACCACCATTAGAATGGCTACTACACATGAAAAAATTGAGTCTTTGTCCAACTTCATCTCTCTTGTCCACTGAGGAAATCAGTTGCACAGTTCTCAGGGCAACCACTCTCTTCCAGAATCTTTTGTGTTTGGATTCACCCCCTCTCACCTGTGCTGTCAAGGAGTCCACAACAAATTCTAGAACTAGGGGTGGATTTGGATGATCATAACTATTGGCTTCCTATAGAGATTCTAGAACACAGGTCACAAACTGGTCACATTCTACCTGAAACCATTTTTACTTGGCCCAACCATTGTTTAAAAAAAAAAAAAAAAAAAAAANTTTCACGGTTCACGTATTGCTGAAGCTTGGCTTGGAGAATTTTGAGCATTACTTTACTAGCATGTGAGATGAGTGCAATTGTGCGGTAGTTTGAGCATTCGTTGGCATTGCCTTTCTTTGGAATTGGAATGAAAACTGACCTTTTCCAGTCCTGTGACCACTGCTGAGTTTTCCAAATTTGCTGGCATATTGAGTGCAGCACTTTCACAGCATCATCTTTTGGGATTTGTAACAGCTCAACTGGAATTCCATCACCTCCAGTAGCTTTTTTGTAGTGATGCTTTCTAAGGCCCAGTATAGTCCATGGGGTTGCAACGAGTCAGACATGACTGAGTGACTTTCACTTTACACTTTCAGTCTATTTTATGTTGGTATAATTATTGGACCAGACAATGAACCTAGAAGGTAAAAAGTTTAGCTAAGTTTTCATCCTTACAAGTTAACTGACCACTAGAAAGGTTTGTTTATTTGTTTTCCTATGGTGAACATTGTATTAATGTCAGAAAATAAAAGAACACTACTTCGCTAACTTCTCATTATTTTTTGATGCTAATCTAGATATGGCATGATGATGGACTCTTCTCTCCTTCCCTCAGGAAACCAAAAGATGAAGTGTCTTGATTAAGATGGGCAAGCCAAAGAAGCAGATAGAGCTAACAAAATTTTCCCCAGGTTACCATATTTTTACTCTTGTCACTATATATACAAAACTATGATTCACTAACTTACTCCTCATTTCTAAATAGAGAACCCAGACACTATTCCTGATATCTAGTTCACAGTTTGAAAGCACAGTTGGTTGCTTTCAGATGAGGTTAATTTGGGTAATATATTCACCAATTTTGTAAAATATATATCACCTCTCGTTACCCTTCAAATCAATATGCATCTTTAGTCGTTCAGTCATGTCCATTGCTTTGTGAGCCCATGGGTTATAGTACACCAGGCTCCTCTGTCCATGGGATTCTCTAGACAAGAACACTGAAGTGGGTAGCCATTCCATTTTCCAGGGGATCTTCTCAACCCAGGGACTGAACTCAGGTCTCCTGCATTGCAGACAAATTCTTTAACATCTGACCACCAATGAAGCCCTCAAATCAGTACAATGTTTATTTTATAGCTTATGTAGTAGCATTTTTGGATTCCCAGGTAGCTCAGCTGGTAAAGAATATGCCTGTAATGCAGGAGACTCTGGTTTAATTCTTGAGACAGGAAGTTCCTCTGGAGAAGGGATAGGCTACCCACTCCAATGTTCTTGGGCTTTTCTGGTGGCTCAGATGGTAAAGAATCTGCCTCTAATGCAGGAGACCTGGGTTCGATCCCTGGGTTGAAAAGATCCCTTGGCAGAAGGCATGGCAACCTACTCCAGTATTCTTGCCTGGAGAATCCCCTTGGATACAGGAGCCTGGTGGGCTATGGTCAATGGGGTCACAAAGTGTTGGAGATGACTAAGCACAACACAGTAGCATTTTTCCTGTGACCCACTAAAATGGCCATTCATTTTCATAGAATAAATAAGGTCAGCCACTGTCTAAATTTCAAAACAAGAAGCTATCTTTACTAACCTGCTTTCTTCTTTTAAATGTCTCCTTTAAGTTGTATTAACCAAAATCACCCTATATTCTACTATGAGTCCCATGGAGAAAAGTAGTATTAAAAAACTTTCTAAAAAATAGACATGGTCTTTAAACCCACATAGCATTCCTACCAAATATCCCATTATCTTAACTTTTATGGTTAAATATTAAATTAATTAAACAAATAAGCCAATCTCTTTAGCTTAAAATTCTTCTGCTTCCTAAAGATTAGACTCATTAGTTCAGAAGTCAATTAAACATCAGGTTTCTTTAATATGTGATGCTCATTGTTTCAATGAATGTATTATATGAAGCTATTATCATGGATACCAAGGTCGTGCTGGGAATCTGCATATCGTTGTTTTTGTTCAATCAGTCAGTCATGTCTGACTCTTTGCAACACCATGTACTGAGCATGCCAGGCTTCCTTGTCCTTCACTATCTCCCACAGTTTGTTCAGACTCCTGAACATTGAATCAGCGATGCCATCCAACCATCCCATCCTCTGTTATCCCCTTCTCCTCCTGCCTCCAAACTTTCCCAGCATCAGGGTCTTTTCCAACAGGTCTCTTCTCATCAGGTGGCCATAATATTGGAGCTTCAGTCTCAACATCAATTCTTCCAGTGAAAATTCAGGATTGATTTCCTTTAGGATTGACTGGTTTGAACTCCTTGCTGTCCAAGGGACTCTCATGAGTCATCTCCAGCACCACAATTCAACCTGGGTATATAGCAAAGAACTAAACAGGCAAAAATTCTCACCAAAGTTAATGTTAACCAGTATTCTTGCCTGGAGAATCCCTTGGACAGAGGAGCCTGGTGGGTTATGGTTCATAGGGTTACAAACACTGGGACATGACGGAAGTGACTCAGCATTCAAACAAAGAAGCAAAAACATAATCATTTAAAACAATTTTTTATTTATATTGATTGGAGGATAATTACTTCACCATATTGTGATGGTTTTTGTCATACATCAGTATGAATCAGCCACAGGCATATGTGTGTCTCCTTTCTCCTGAACCTTCCTCTGACATCTTTCCCCCCTCCATCCCTCTGGGCTGTCACAGAGTAATGTCTTTGGGTGCCCTGTGTCATAAATCAAACCCCCACTAGCTATCTATTTCACATATGGTAATGTATATGTTTCAATGCTATTCTCTCAAATCATCCCACCCTCTCCTTCTCCAACTGAATCCAAAAGTCTTTTCTTTATGTCTATGTCTCCTTTTTTGTCCTGCATATAGGATCATCAGTACCATCTTTCTAGATTCCACATATATGTTTTAATATGTGGTATTTTTCTTTCTCTTTCTGACTTATTTCATTCTGTATAATAGGCTCCAGGTTTGTATTTAAGCTCATCTCATTGTATTAATAAACTGTCCAGCTATTCAGTCCACTTTATAATCATATTGCATCAGATCTCTAGTCTCCATTAAACTATCTTGTCCTACACCATCCCTCTCAATACCCATATCTGTCAAATAATCCTATTTTACATCTTTACTCTACATCTTATTACCTTAAGTACAAATACCCAGATGATTGAAGGTGTCAAGAGTTTTAATGTTGATAATGAACTACAATGTAAATCATTCAACATTCAGTAATCTCCACCACATCTGTGTTAAAACAAAGATTTATGGATGAAAGAGAGAAATAATAAAAGGAAGGAGAGAGAATAAGAGTAAGCTTGGAAGTAAGCAGGAAAGCAATAAGAGAGAGAAGAAAGGAAGGAACAAAAAAGGAAGGAAAGAACAAAGAAAGGAAGGAAAGAAGGAAAATAGCAATAACTATAGTGAACTGAAAAATTAGTCATATCCTACTCTTTACAACCCCATGGACTATGGAGTCCATGGAATTCTGCAGGCCAGAATACTGGAGTGAGTAGACTTTTTCTTCTCCAGGGGATTTTCCAACACAAGGATCAAACCCAGGTCTCCCACATTGCTGGTGGATTATTTACTAGTTGAGCCACAAGGAAAGCCCAATACCTACAGTAATATAGTTGACTATCAGTTGACTGTTGGTGTTTGCCCAAGGCAAATGCTAGCAGAGTTTTGCCAAGAGAACACATTAGTCATAATAAACACCCTTTTCCAACAACATAAGAGATGAGTCTACACATTGACATTACCGAATAGTCAATAATGAAGCCAGATTACTTATGTTCTTTGCAACTAAAGATGGAGAAGCTCTATACAGTGAGTAAAAACAGGACCTGGAAAACTGTGGCTCAGATCATGAACTCTTATTGCAAAATTTAGGCTTAAATTGAAGACAGTAAGGAAAATCACTAAGTCATTCAGGTATTACCCCAATAACTTACCTTATGATAGTACAGTAGAGGTGATGAATATATTTAAGGGATTAGATCTAGTAGACAGAGTGCCTGAAGAACTAAGGAGAGAGGTTCATAACACTGTACAGGAGATAGTGGCCAAAGTCATCCCAAAGAAAAAGAAATGCAAGAAGACAACGTGGTTGTCTGAGGAGACTTTACAAATAGCTGAGGAAATGAGAGGTGCACAAGACAAGGGAGAAAAGGAAAGATATACCCAACTGAATGAAATGTTCTAGAGAATAGCAAGGAGAGATAAGAAGGACATCTTAAATGAACATTGCAAAGAGATAGAGGAAAACAATAGAATGGGAAAGACCAGAGAACTCTTAGAGAAAATTGTAGATATCATGGGGGGCAGTTCATGAATGGATGGGTATGATAAAGGATAGAAACTGTAAGAACCTAACACAAGCAGAAAAGATTAAGAAGAGTTGTCAAAAATAAAATTATTGAAGGAAAGAGTTAGTAACCAAAATAATGTGGATGGTTCATTCACCAAGAGACTGACATCTTGGAATGTGAAGTTCAGTCCTGGGTATTCTTTGGAAGGAATGATGCTAAAGCTGAAACTCCAGTATTTTGGCCACCTCATGTGAAGAGTTGATTCATTGGAAAAGACTCTGATGCTGGGAAGGATTGGGGTCAGGAGGAGAAGGGGACGACAGAGGATGAGATGGCTGTATGGCATCACTGACTCGATAGACGTGAGTTTGAGTGAACTCAGGGAGTTGGTGATGGACAGGGAGACTGAGCTTGCTGAAATTCATGGGGTCTCAAAGAGTTGGACATGACTGAGAGACTGAACTGACTTGAATATACCATGATTCATTGACCTAACATTCCAGATCCCAATGCCATATTGTTCTTTAGAGCATCAGACTTTACTTTCACCGCCAGACACATCCACAACTGGATGTTGTTTCTGTTTTGGCTTAGTTTCTTCATTCCTTCTGGAGCTATTTCTCCACTCTTCTTCAGTAGCATATTGGGTACCTACAAACCTGGGGAGTTCATCTTTAAGTGTCATATATTTTTGCCTTTTCATACTCTTCATGGAGTTCTCAAGGTAAGAACACCAAAGTGAGTGGTCTGCTATTTCTTTCTCCAGGGGACAACATATTGTCAGAACTCTCCACCATGACCCATCTGACTTGGGTGGCCCTACATGGTATGGCTCAAGTTTCATTGAGTTACATCTGTGATACATGTGATCAGTTTGGTTAGTTTTCTGTGATTGTGATTTCCATACTGTCTGCCCTCTGATGGATGAGGAGAAGAGGCTTGAAGAAGAAAGGAAGACTGGCATGCTGCAATCCACACCACACACTGGGCTGGATGAAGCACAAGCTGGAATCAAGATTGCTGGGAGAAATATCAATAACCTCAGATATGCAGATGGCAGCACCACTATGGCAGAAAGCATAGAAAAGCTAAAAAGCTTATTGATGAAGGTGAAAGAGGAGAGTGAAAAAGTTGGCTTTCAAATAGCTAAGATCATGGCATCCAGTCCCACCACCTTACATCAAACAGGTGGGGGGAAAATGGAAATAGTAAGAGATTTTATTTTCTTGGGATCCAAAATCAATACAGATGGTGACTGCAGCCATGAAATTAAAAGATGCTTGCTCCTTGAAAGAAATGCTATGACAAACCTAGACAGCATATTAAAAAGCAGAGACATTACTTTGCCAACCTAAGTCCATATAATCCAAGCTATGATTTTTTTCTGGTAGTCATGGATGGATGTGCGAGTTCAAGTATAAAGAAGGTTAGAGTTTTACAGACCTAAATCACACATATACCTGTTCATATTCAAAATGTGTTGAATTCTGTGCATGCTTACTGTCAAAGTTTTTTTGTTTTTGTTTTTTGAAAACACATATACTGNCGCTGGATGCTTCGAATCAGATATCAGAATGGCCAGGTTACTACGTCTTCTTTTCTTTTCCAGGGGAATGGCCCCCAAGCTACAGCCATGGCTGATCCCTTGCCTGTCTCTCCCTCCACTTCAACAGAGGCCTAAAAGCTCTCTAGGTGCCAAGCCCGAACCCCAGGCCCGAGAGCCTCCTTTGGGAAGGCCTCTGCTGTAGCACATGGGATGGTTAGACAAGAGCTGAGACTCCAAGGAATAAGAAACAGAAGAGGGGGATGGGGAACAGGTCACTGGAGAGGACCGATTCTTCTGCATTTCATACCTGGGGAGAGGTTTTACCTATGAAAACAATGTGATCCCAAGCCTCTCTAATAAAACTAAAAAGCCTGCAGCAGGCGTTCATGCAGATGTTGATGTTCAGCTGCTTCTGTTACAGCCCTGTATATTTTTGAATTCTCCAAATAAAAACAAAGGAATGATAATGACCCACAGTAACCTTAAAAAGCTTTTAAAAAGAAGGAATTCCCAAAGTCTGAGTCCACTTAATTAAATCTCCTTGACTTGGAACACAGAACATCATTTCTTTTCTGAACTCACTGAGCTTGGCTGAACTAGTCATGTGCTACTGACATATTATTACTTCAGGAAGATGGACTAATTTAATTTCCTGCCACCAGAGCTTAAAATCTTGCTGTGAGTCCTCCTCAAAGGAGAGGGTTTTCTTGGAAGGATGCCCTGATAGTCTTCATTACCTTCCTCCTCCTTCTTCTGGTCTGTCTAATTACAGTGATAAATCTTTAAAGGAGCTCACAGCATTGCCAGGAAAGGAGAAACCACAGGTCAGCAGCTCAGCATCTTTATCCCGAACACCTCCTCTGCTTGAACTTGTCATCCCAATGTTAACAACCACCATTAGAATGGCTACTACACATGAAAAAATTGAGTCTTTGTCCAACTTCATCTCTCTTGTCCACTGAGGAAATCAGTTGCACAGTTCTCAGGGCAACCACTCTCTTCCAGAATCTTTTGTGTTTGGATTCACCCCCTCTCACCTGTGCTGTCAAGGAGTCCACAACAAATTCTAGAACTAGGGGTGGATTTGGATGATCATAACTATTGGCTTCCTATAGAGATTCTAGAACACAGGTCACAAACTGGTCACATTCTACCTGAAGCCATTTTTACTTGGCCCAACCATTGTTTTAAAAAAAAAAAAAAAAAAAACCCTCAGCAATTCTACCTCTATATCTGTATGTGCCTTGGTGAAAAACCTTTGCACATACGCACAAGGAAACACAGAAAAGGATGCTTCCTGCAGCACTGCTACAATAGTAGAAAACTGGAAACAACCTAATCATCCATTTATAGAGGAAATGAAAAATAAAAGATTGTACTTTCATGCTACAGATATTATACTATTCAGTGTTTAAAAGGAATAAATTGGAGCAGGAGTCAGCAAATGACAGCCCACAGGCCAAATCCAGCCCACAGCCAGTTTTTGTAAATAAAGTTTTATTGGAACACAGCCATACCCCTTTGCTTACATATTATCTATGGCTTCATTAGCTACAAAATAGCAGAGCTGAGTAGCTGTAGCAGAGACAGTGTGGCCCACAAAACCTAAAATCCTGATCTGTCATAGAAAAAGTCTGTCAACTCTGAATTAGTTACATATATTTACATTAATAAATAAACAGGTTGAGACTCTCCTCATGGTCCAGTAAGTAAAACTCTGTGCTGCCAACACTGGGGGCCCAGGTTTGACCCCTAGTCGGGAAACTAGATGCCACATGTTGTAACTATAAAGATATCACATGCCAACCAAGACCTGGTGCAGCCAAATAATTTTTTTTTTTTAAAGAAAGAAAACAAACAGGTTGAGTGAAAAAGCAAGCTGCAGAATGACAATTATGACTAAAAAACTAGAAAACAATATGTTCATGGATTTGCATTTATATATATGTAAGTATCCCCAAAAATGGAATAGAAGGATATACAATAATTTATGATAGTGCCTGCTAAAACTGGACAGAGTGAAATGTAGAGAATGGAATAAGAAATGTAAAGAATTTTTAAATTTTATCTGCAATACTTCATCATTTCTCTTAAAAACAAATAGAAGCAGGTTATAAGGCTTGAAGCAAATAAGAGAAAACATTAACAACTGTCAACTGTCAATTCTGCTTCCTATATTATTCTCTGAATGTTTAAGATTTCTCTAAACAAACAAACCTAAAACAAACAAAAAACCAATAGCAATTTCACATTAAAACAGACAGGATTTCTGCTTCTCTGGAAGAATGGGAATATCCTGATGGCCCCTGGCCCAGGGCCCAAGTGCCAGCAATGGGAGCTGAATGACAGCTCAGCCATCCAATGATGGGCCCAGCTACCCAATCCTCCCCAACCCACACTTCCTACTGTCTCACACCCAGCATGCTTTGCTCATTTACACTTTCTGCCTGGCTCCTGTAGGCATCTCCGTCTATGACCAAATTTATGTATGCACGCTCAGTCGTGTCTGACTGTGACCCGGTGGACTGTAGCCCATCAGGCTCCTCTGTCCATGGAGTTTTCCAGGCAAGAATACCTGAGCAGGTTGCCATTTCCCACTTCAGGGCATCTTCCTGACCCAGGAATCAAACCCATGTCCTTTGTATTTCCTGTGCCTCCTGCAATGGTAGGCGGATTCTTTACCACGGTGACACCTGGGAAGCCCTCGTCATGCTAGTCCATCTTTTTAAGTGACACTTACCAAGGCTCTGTAATGACATGGAATATGCTTAGCATAAATGAACAAGCAGTTTACAAAATTAAATACAAGCAATCACAATTGTATAAAAATAAGACACACATCAAAACAGCAGTAGTGGTCCACTCTGTGAGATGGGACTGCATATAGGAGATTTTCCCTGCTCTCTCAACCTTTCTATATTTTCCAAATTTTCTCTAACAAGCATGTGGTATCTTTAAATGGGAAAAAAAATAAAGGTCTGGCAATTCACTGGGCAATTCACTGTTCCTTGCAGGAACAGCCCTGAAAGGAAGGGTACCCCGTGGGTACACAGTGCATACTAATATATCTTTAATGGACGCATTCCAACGCAGTGTTCTCTAAGCTCAGATCAGGTAAACACCTGCCAACTTCCTGGCCTGGAGTTCAAGGACTCAAGAGTATCTGAAAGGCAATCCAAGCCCCAGATCACAGAGCCCAGCAGAAAAGCACCGCAACACTCAGACAAGAAGATAAAAGTGATGCCCTATTAACCAGCCCAAACCCAGTCCGTGGGCAGCTTTCTCTCAGGGGAAGCAGTTGTTTCTACTCTGTATCCACCTCATCACCATCAACATGACTCTTTCGCAACTAACTGCTGCTAATTGTTCTGAAGGATCAGGACTCCTTGTTTGCCAATCCCTGAACCAACATCAAGAGAGCAAGCTCAACCCTGGGTCTCTGGTTCCCATGACAGCCAGTTATCAAAATGGGAATTACACAATTTTCAAAACAAGATTATTCATCTCCAATTGAAAAAAAAAAATCCCTGCCTGGAGAACTTTTAAAAGGACATGGAATCTGTGTTGAGAGAATAGTTCTATATCTGCTTCTATGTACATAAAATATATCTGGAGGAACACGCAAGAGCCAGATAACAACACTGGTTGCCTGTAGGGAAAAGAGCTGGGTAGCTAAAGGCCAAGAGCCGAAGGGAGGCTTTACAGTGTATATCCTTTTATACCTCTTGAATCATGTAAATATATTACCCAGTCTTAAAATCAAATTAGGGGAGGAAAAAACATGGAAAATTTTTGTGAAATTAACTAAACTATATCCAGATAAAACTCATTTTCCTTTCATCTATCCACTTTCACTGACCACCACGAATATAACATAATAGAATGTTTTAACTAATGAACAAGGGCCCTAGGAGTAAATCTACTTGTTCCCACTTCATTGGGAAGTGTCATAAAAGAGCTTCTATGAGGTCTACAGCCATGGAGTCTTTAACGTTCTAATGCTAATGTTACGTATTGTGTAGCCTCAGCCATAAAAGGCATTCAGAACAAAGACATCAAAATAACAGACTAATAATACATATTCTGTTATTACAGGCACTGTTTATAAACATAAGGGAATCTTTTTTTGTAAGCCAAACAGTTGAGTGCTCTGTCTAAACACTTTCAAACTATCTCTTACAGTAATATAAGAGCCACAGCATTTCAAACCGGCACAAATTATTTAAGGGCATTTTATCAATCAATATCAAAAAACTGAAGGGATTTCCATGACAGTCCAATGGTTAATATCCCACACATCCACTGCAGGGGGCATGGATTCAAACCCTGGTTGGGGAACTAAGATCCTGCATGTCACAAATGCTAAAATATATATATACATATATATATATAAACATTGAAATGCAATACTTGAAATGTAATAGTCCCTTGAAACAGCAACTCCATTTTTTGCTATTTTAAGGCCATCAGTGAATAACTGAACACATGTGCAAGATGTACATACACCTTCATGTTTATCTCAACTGCATCTCTGACCACTTAAACACTCACTGATAAGGAACTGGTTAGATTATGACATATCTCTACAATGGGAAATTATGCAATCATTAAGAATGGTAATAAGCCTCTAGCTACTTACACAAGGGAAGATGTTCCTGACATCTTGTTGGGAGGGAAAAAGCACGCTGCCCAACAGGACAGTTACTATGATGCAATTTATGTCTCCATGTGCATGCACAAGTGCAGAGATGGATGTGAAGGAAACTGCAAAGACAAGACACGCCTTTCAAGCATGAATTCGAACATTCAGCAGGTCCGGACTGGAATTCCACTCTGCCACTCAGCTGTAACACCTCGAGAAAGTTACAGGGTCACAGTGTTTTCTATAAAATGGAATTAGTAACAACACCTACCATAAGGAACTGTTATAAGGACTAAGTAAGCTGATGAATGTTAAATGCTCATTCTAGTCCAAGATGCATAATAAACCCTCAAGAAAGGCAAATAATATTGATCTCTGGGGGTGAGCTTGCAAATTACTGTTTTTGCTTTCTTTGGCCTTTGTGATAAGTATGTGTATTGCGTTTCCTACAATCAAGCAGGGAGATGGCAATAAAAATATTTTTTCTTTGGGGGAAAGAGGTCTAGTACCTTGGTTTCAGCTTACGTGTCTTAGGATGACAGACTACTTATTTGGAAAGAAACCTAGAAAGGTCACAGACAAGAAACATGATTACATAAATGCCTGCCCTGAATTCAAATTGCCGCCATGAGCTCCGTCATTTGATGACCCCAACAGGCAAACAAAGAAAGCACTTATCTAGCGGGGAAAAGAGGCAAAGAAACCGAAACATTCATAAAAAATAGTCTAGGGGACACTAATTCAGAATCAATGTGGGTCTGGGGCTTCCTTGTATTCAATAGTCACAACTCATTAAGCACTTAATGTATATATCTCTTCTAATCCTCAAAATCACCTTTTGAGGAATAGGTATTAACCTTATTTTAAAAACAAGGATGGGAGGCTCAGAGAAATTTATTGGCTCAAGGTCACAGCAGTTAAATGGTACAGTCAGGATTTAAAACCACGTTTGTCTTATTGAAAAACTCTAAACTCACTAAACATATCCACATGCATATACATGTGTATCAATATATGCAGAGATTAAAACAATTCAAGTTGTATATACAGTGAACAAATAAATCTTCCTCCTACCCTTGGGGAGATACTTGAAGCATATGCAAACATTAATATATGATATATTCATGCTTAATATATCTTAACATAAACATTGTTTCCCCACTTTTAAAATTGAGGTGTGAATAAGTATATATCATCATTCTCCATCTTACTTTATAGATCTTGGAGAAACCTCCCATTCCTCCAACCCTCACCCCTGTCCCTACCTTTTAAATAGCTGCTTAGATACCACAGTACAGTTGCCTGATAATGTATTTGGTCAGTTCCCCACTCAGGGAAACTACAACAGTTTTTGGTCTTTGCAAAAGTTTTTGGTCAGTGCAAACAATGCTGCTGTGAATGTCCTGCCACTGGGCTTCCCAGGTGGCTCAATGGTAAAGAATCTGCCGCCAATGAAGGAGATGCAAGAGATGAGGGTTTGATCCCTGGGTCTAGAAGATCCCCTGAAGGAGGAAAAGAATACTCCAGTATTCTTGCCTAGAAAATTCCATGGACAGAGGAGCCTGGTGGGCTACAGTCCATAGCATTGCACAGTCAGACATGATTGAGCATACAACGCGAATGAATATACCTTTAACTATATGTGGGGGTTCTTAGTAGAAGCTACTGCTCAAGGTTTAAAGGCTGTGCATGTCCTTTTGACAGAGGGCATGGTCTTACCCACTCTCCTGGCTATACCATTTATCCTCTCACCCACAAGGCACCCACTGTCCACACCTACCGCACCCACCCTGACATTCAGGGCTAATGCTCTGAACTACCACTAAGCTATGAAGCTGGAAGAGCCTGCCTGCCAGGAACTTCTTGTTTCATGTACTGATCCACCAAAGAAATGAAACAGTCTCTCTGCTTAAAATTTATACTGTGATGTCAGAAACTAAATCAACCAAATACAACATGTGGTCCTTGAGTAGGACCCTTTTCTGGATCTTGATTTGAACAAGCTGATTTATTAAAAATATATGAGACCATCAAGAAACTTCAAACCCTGATGTTAAGGAACTATCGTTACTTTTTAGGTGTAAAAACGGTATTTTTTAAAGAAGGTTCTTACTCTTAAAGAGATACACACAAAAGCAATTTCAGATTAAAAGTGACATGCTGTCTGGAACTAAAATAATCAGGGGTGAGGTCAGTGGGGTGGATAAAAGGTCACAGGTGAGCCAGAACTGCCATGTGCTTATAACTGCAGGAGCTGGGTAATGGGCTCATGGTTCATTCCACTATTCTATTTCTATGTATGCTTGAGAGTTTCCAAAATGGAAGAAAAGACAGACTGCCTTCTGACCAATGGCACTTTTTTTTTACCTTTTAAGAAAATTTTAACTGTGGTTAAAAAAACAAAACAAACCCACATTATTATACAATGTACCCTCGCAACCAGTTTTAAGTGTACAGTTCAGTAATGATATTCACAGTGTTGTGCAACAGATCTCTAGAACTTTTTTATCTTGCCAAACTGAAACTCTGTATCTATCAAACAGCAACTCTCCACCTCCCTGTCTCCCCAGCCCCTGGAAACCACCATTCAGCCTCATGATTCATCCATACTGTAGCATGTGACAAGATCTCTGTCTTTTATAAGGCTAAATAACATCCCATCATAGCATATACCATATTTTCTTTATCCATTGATATGGCCATGGACATGCGGGCTACTTGCACCTCTGGGCTATTGTCAATAATGTTGTAGTGATGATGAGTGTACACAATGACTTGTCCTTTTAATCAGACAGCCAGGCAGCTGGGCAGACAGCCACAACAAATTCTGTATTTGAAGGAGGGAGGTGGCCTGGAATAACAAAAGAGAGGTTCAGATACACCAGGGATTGAAACCCAGTCCAACCATTCCCAGCTCTGGGACTCCATGCAAGTTCTCTCACCCCTCTGAGCCTATTTCCTCCTCTGCAAAATGGGACTATCATGAATGCCCGGCTACTTGGTGTTGTGTGAGGATCAGAGAAGGACAAGCATGGTGATGCCTGGCCTACAGGAGGTGCCTCTGCCCTGACACAATTTACAGGAGTGAAAAACCGTGGAGATTGGAGAGAGAAGCAACATGGCAGACTGAGATAATCAGCAGCAAAGTAAGCAGAAACCAGGGTGACCTGGCTCCAAAGTTCATGGCCTTTTTCCGCACCAGCATGTCCTAAATGTCAGTCATCTGACTTCACAGTTTTTGCCATATCCATATACTACCTGTACTATTATTGAGTTAAGGTTTTGCATTAAACCTACTTTTAACACATTTCTTTTTATAAGAAACTTTCTATCACTACCATAATAGAAAACCAGTATCACTTCTAAATGGAAGGTAACTGAAAATAAACATAAGGACACACAACAGTGTTACTAAATTCAAACTAAATAACTGTAGCTTACCTAAGGCCCCAGAACTGATCTCCCTTGGTTAGAAAGGGAACTCAGCACATGTTAAGAAAGACTGGAACCAAATACTCTTCTTGACATAGTCAGAAGAGCCAAAAGAGTTTCAGAAGGAATAACTCTCACAGTGTCAACTCAACAGAATTTAGGATGTTGTATTGGTGTGTTACCTAAAATCCTTCCCCGTCCCACCTCGTTTAACCTCTAGAATCTAATCCCATCTAAATCCTCAAAATCGGAGTCCCATTGTCAACATCTCTAGTGATTCTGGTGTGTACATTCATGTTAGAGAAGCTGCCTACATATGCTACCTTTATAGTAAACAGTTTCCAAAGTTGATCAAATAGAATATCCCATAAATTACAGGGTGTTTCAGTAATATAATGAATTGGCTACATTTTACAAATTCCTCTCTGGAAGTCCATCAAAAATATCATGGTTCACTGCCTGATTCCATAAAGACAGGCTTGCTCTCACAGCTCATCCACTGCACAAAACTGCTAATGTACATACAGTATTTCTGGTTAATGTCACCAGCCAATAGTCTATTCAGAGAATGAAGGGTTTAAATGTTAAGTCTCATGTTCTGAGTCCTACTCACAAGGAATTCTGTATCAAAAAGAAAAACAGGGACTTCACTATAGTCCAGGGGCTAAGACTCCATGCTCTCAGTGCAGGGGGCCCAGGTTCAATTTCTGGTCAGGAAACTAGATCGCACACGCCACAACTAAGAATTTCGCATTCTACAACAACGATCGGAGATCCTGTGAACTGCAACTAAGACCTGGTACAGTCAAATAATTAAGTAAAAGAAGAAAGAAAAACAGATTAAGGAGACAGAAAAGAAAGCTGACAAGTTATTAAAAGATGCCTTATGGTATGTGAATTATATCTCATGAAGTTTTGTTTTTTTTTTTAAGATATTTTTAGAGGGTCCTAATCAAATTTTAAGAAGGAAAAGGTACAGTTTTCCTTTTGAACTTCATAAAGTTCTAACTTTCCCTAAACTAATTTATTTAGAATTGTTCTCTTATGAGGCTGGCAGAGAAGCAAAGATGCTCACCACAGCACTATATGGGATTATGAAAAGCCAGAAACATCATCAGTGCCCACTGCTAGGGACAGTTTACTAGCTCATAATTACTAAACATGAAAATACAGAAAAATGGTTATGAAATGTTAAATGAACATCTCCAAATGCAAAACTGGAAACACACTTTGAGAGCAACTATCTAAAAAGACATCTGCAAGTAGACCAGTAAGCTGAAACTGAATCAGAATACCTTTTTTAAAGGTAATCCTTCCCCACTAAACTATTAATGGCTGCCTTTTCAACTTTGTTTAGACACTATCTTGTTAAAAACATTATTTAGGAGGCTGACTTTACAATTACATTTTTTTTTTTTTAAACAAGGAAAGGATCCAGTTTAAAGAAATCATGAGGGAACTTCCCTGGGGGTCCAGTGGCTAATTAAGACTTTGCCTTCCACTGCAGGGAGTATGGGTTCAATTCCTGGTCCTGGAAATAAGTTCCCACTTGCCTCCAGGTCAAAGAACCAAAACATAAAATTCAGAAACAATACTGTAACAAGTTCAATAAAAACTTTAAAAAATGATCCTCGTTAAAAAAAAAAAACAACTTGGACTTCCCTGGTGGTACAGTGGATGAGAATTCACCTGCCAATGCAGAGGACATGGGTTCGATCCCTGGTCCGGGAAGATTCCATGTGACATACAGCAACTATGAAAGCCCGCTGCCTAGAGCCTGTGCTCTGCAACAAGAGACACCACCACCGTGAGAAGCCTGAGCACCGCAACTAGAGAGGAGCCTCCACTCTCGGCAACTAGAGAAAGCTTGGGAGCAGCAAAGAAAACCCACCGCAACCAAAATATTGTTTTAATTTTAAAAACATCATCAGAAACATAAATACAAGTTTATGCAAAGATAATCTTTAAGATGTTCACTGTAGCATTACTCATAGAATTAAGTATTGAAACCAGTCTAAATGACAATGATTAGGAAAATAGGTAAGAACTGCATATCCATGAGATAAAACACATTTAGGAATGCATTTTCCTTTGGACAGTAAGATGATTTAACAGTAGTTATTTCTGGGTGAATCTTAATCTTTTTAGGATTTTCCTCATTTTTCCTCAGTGGAAATTATTTTTATAGTCAGGGAGGAAAAATATTTTTAAAAAATGCTGACAATTGAAGAAATAAGGAGGGAAAAGCACCATGTATTTCTTGGGCTACAATCTGTCCTGCTATTGCAGACCTTGCAAAACCAGTAACCATTTCCACCAAGAACTATCTTCTTGCGGTTATTTAAGTAACTCAAGCTGACGTTTTATCTTATCTGGATGGAATCTTTTATGATTTACTAGCTAGACTTTTTTGCTTAGGTTATTGAAATGTGGATTAGTACAGTCCCCTATGCTGCTGGAGACAGTATGATGAGCTTTAGCCTCTGTTTAATTTATATCACATATGAAAACCTCAAAGCAAGTCCTTCCAGAAACCAGTGCTGAAGGGGATGTTAAGGACCCCAGGGTGGGTAACAGCATGTCCAGTCTCAGCTCCAAAGAATCTATTACAATTTCTATTTCACTTGGGCCCACTTCCATTTATACACTATGTTCAAATATGACAAAATGCAACTGCTGCAAATATCTTGCCAAAAAGTATAAAAATAAAACCACACCCACAATTATCACTGATGCTCTCTAATGCAAACTATGATTTAAATAAACCAGCATGCTAAAGATAGATGTGCCTGTGTGTGAAGAGCTCTCCATCTGCTATCAGTGTGACAAAGTGAGGAGATACAGTGTGTCACCAAGATTAACTGAGCCTTAAACAAGAACATCCCAAGCAGCAATGCAGATGTCTGTGCTGAGATGAGCTGATGGTAAGGATCTCTTGACTGCCAAGACAGAGCTCTCAAAGCCCCACCCTGGAAGGCCTGGGAGAAAGCACTGCATCAAGTCACCAAGGAAAAGGAAAAGATTACCCAACTCAAAGCTGTCTTTCAGGCAGCGCTGGAAGAGCCTTGGAAGACGATCCCATGTCCATTTTGACTATACAGATCCTGAGGGCCAGAGATGCTGAGTTACTTGCTTTGGGTAACACAGCAAACAGCAGAATTGTGCTTATAATTCGTCTCCACCCAGATCCCACTGCCTTTTCACACCAGAATTTCCTGTGATGGTACTCTTTCTAAGATTGCGGAGATAAGGGGATATTGAAAGGAAAATCCCACCCAGCAGACAGGGAGAGCTGAGGCTCAACAAAGGGAATCTTTTGCAGTTAGCCAGCTGGTGGCATAGGACTTTAGCCAGCTTCTTCTCATTGGTACTGATGTTATCACCAGCATCAAGAAGCAGTTCAGGCCTGAATGACTCAGAATACAAGCTGACAGTGCCTACCCGCTTCATGTTTCAGGCCTGAGTTGGAACTAAGAAGAGGGAGAGGTAGCCTATCTCACTAATCAGATTATCTGTCTGATGCCTGTCAGTCAAGTAATTGACATCCAGAACTATATTCAAACACCAAGGGTTTTCCCCCTGATTTCTTCAGTCATTCTATGAAGTCACTTTTCCTTCATCAGCATTTGACATTAGTCACCCGGGTACAAAAGGGAAAGAAAGGCCTCTGACAAGACATCAGGGAGGTGCTGCCCATCTGAAAAACAGATGAACAAGGAGGGGCTGGAAGGGCAGTGGACCTGGAGTCAGCAGGCCTGGGTAAGTTATCTGACTTTTCTGTGCCTCTACCTTCCTCTTCTGGAAAATGGGATTCTTCACAGTACTCAGTTACCACGCTGCTGTGAGGACTAAACAAGACAAAGCGTATAAAGAAAGGACAGCATTTGGATCAATAAATGTGAGCTATTCCTGTTACAGGCATACCTTGGAGATACTGCAGATTTGGCTCTGGACAACTATAATAAAGCAAATCTTGGAATAAAGCAGGTCACACAAATTTTTTGGTACCCCAGAGCATATAAAAGTTATGTTTACACTATACTGTTGTCTATTAAGTGTGCAAGAGTATTATGTCTAACAAAACAATGTAATTGTTTAATTAAAATGCAACTGTTAATTTAAAAATACTTTATTGCCCCCCAAAATGTTAACCATCACCTGACAAAGCAGGGTTGCCACAAACCTTCAAATTGTAAAAAATGCAGTATCTGTGAAGTGCAATAAAACAAGGGAAGCCTGTACTTTTATTACCATTATGTTCGGTTAAGTCCTAGTTTTGTGACTTATTACTGAAGAGGTGTATCACCAGCTTTAATGTACCCAGAAAACACCCTGGGGGCACGTCTTGGTAAAATGCAGACTGGTTGACTATATCTAGACATAAATTTTACATTTCTAATATGCTCTCAGGGCATATGAGTGCCTTGATCATACAGAACAGCCTTGGACCAACAAGGATCTACCTAGCCCTGCACCTACCAAGTATCTAATATTATTGACCAAAATGAATGCCCTCTCAATGCTTCATCTGTAAACTAGGTAAAATACATGTGCCACATGATCTCAACTAACTAAACATTAGTACACAAGAATGTGGAGGAAAGAGCATTCTAAACTGAAAACAAAGCTAGACAAGCAGAGGTGGTAAATTATTAGTCTTACTATTCACAGTGCTGAATCTACAACATTGTGAAATCTAAATTTACCAAGGCAGTTATTAGCATAAATGAAAAGAAGGCTCAAATTCCCTTGCTCAGAAGAGATACTCCATTCAAGGATGCTCTAGGAATTCTAGCAGAACACAACAGCTTTTCAAAGGATTCCCAAATCAAAAGCTCTGAAACTTTAGAAGTGTCATTCGATGGCCAAGAAAGAACCACTTTAGAAGGCAGACTGTGGCCATTCGAGGCACTGAACTTCACAAGTGATTCTATTCTGTATTCCAGAGTTGGCCAGCCTTCCCCCAGGAACCTTCATCAGCAAAGATCTTGAGTTAGGACAGCGACGCCAACAGCAATGAGACAGATGGGCACTGCCCTGGCACAGCCCGCACCTGCCACTCCACAAGCTGGCAAAGAGCCAGACTTCAAGAAAAGTAGGGCTTCTGATGTCCTGGGGGAGGCTTCAAACAGACACACCTGGCTGTCTATCCCGCAGGATCTCCTCCCCAGAGGCTCTAAGTGGGATGTTTATACCTTGTGCCTCTCCTCCAGGGGTTCACAGGAACCAGAGCGAATTCTTCCACACAGGGCACCTTACCAAAAAGCTGTCTTATTATTTTCAAGGCAGATGGCACCACCACCATCTACCTAATTGCTCAGGCCAAAAACCCAGGAATCATCTATGATTCCTTGCCCTCAACCACCATCCCGCTGGTTTCACCTCCACGACACATCCCCAATCCATCCTCTTATACCATCTCTACTGCCAACACTCTAGAAAGCCACCATCACCTCTCACTTGGCCTCTGAACGACTGTCCAGGCTGCCATTCTTATACCTCTTAAAATTCACTGGCCACAGTGGCCAAAGTGTGTTTTAAAAAACACAAAACAGATCATATCCCTTCCTTCTTAAAGCCTTCAATGCTTTCCCATTGCTTCTGGAACAAAAGCCTACCTCCATGCTCTGGGCTACAGGCCCTGCACACCCCCACCCATCCCCCACACGCCCACTTGCTCCGGCCACTCTGAGTCTTCTTTTGGTTCCCAGAATTTACCAACCCTATTCCCACCTCAAGAGGCTTTACCCCTGCCCTTCTGCCATTTTCAACTGGCTGGCCACAAATCTCAGCAAAAATGTCATCATCTTAGAGTAACCTTCTTGGACCACCTAGTTTAAGTGGCAGCACCCCCATGGAGAAGTTACTCTCTAAGACACACTGTTTTACTGTTTTCAGAGTACTTATTTCCATTCATTTACTGGTTTCTTCTGCTGCTGCTGCCATTAGAATGGAAGCTGCATGAGAGCAAGGACCTCACCTACCTCTCTACCATCACAGCTCCAGGCTAGAACTGCACCGGACACACACCACGTGTTCAGCAAGTGAACGAAACTGAGCCAGTAGGGTGAGAGCACTGACCTTGGAGTCAGAAGGCCTGGAGGTCAACGTGAAATGGGCCACCTACTAGCAGCCTGGCTTCTTACCTCAAGTCCCTTGACTATTAAATGAGAATCTCAATCTGCACCCTCCTGTCCTCACAGGGTTACTGAAAGACCAAATGAGTGAAGACACATTTAAGCATTCTTGTAAACCATTAGGCACCATAAAGAGGGCACTGTATTATTAACCAGCACAACAGAAGGTTCTTTCTCAGAGACCCATAAATCAGTGGATAAAGGGCTTAGAGAGCAAGCCAAGACTACTAGCCCAGGCACCCAACAGAAACCCAAGGACACAAGAGATGTGAATCCACACCTTTACACCAAGGAGGGGAAGACACAAGACAGGAACTCACGTAAAGACATCAAATTCAATTCAAATGCTAGCGATATGCAAATTAAGCTCAGAGGTCCTTGAAGAATGTGGAGTTGGGGCTGATCTCCACATGCCCCACATGCTTGGCAAATAGGGATTTGGTAAACATTTACTGAACTGGGAGTTGGACAACCAGACCTGGCATCTGACCATCAGCTTTCGTTTTCCTTTGCAATCCATTCTGACATGGGATTACAGGTTCCTGGGGTAACCCTGTAACAGTGACATTTATACCATACTATGACAACTACTGTTTCATGAATTCAGTGACCCTGTGAAGTTGACAAGACCTAGTATCATCACATATGCTTTAATTTATTCATTCACTAACCATCATTAGAATATAAAGCATAATTCAGGTTATTTAGGCTGCTGCTGCTGCTAAGTCACTTCAGTCATGTCCGACTCTGTGCGACCCCATAGACGGCAGCCCAGCAGGCTCCCCTGTCCCTGGGGTTCTCCAGGCAAGAACACTGGAGTGGGCTGCCATTTCCTTCTCCAATGCATGAAAGTGAAAAGTGAAAGTGAAGTCACTCAGTCGTGTCTGACTCTTAGTGACCGCATGGACTGCAGCCCACCAGGCTCCTCCGTCCATGGGATTCTCCAGGCAAGAGTACTGGAGTGGGGTGCCATTGCCTTCTCCTTAACATAGCCTAAATAACGACAGCTAATGTTTACCAAAACTGCCAGGCACTTCACATGTATTAGGCATAATAAATCCTCACAACAGCCATGGGTGGTAGATACTATTATTATCCTACTTTTCCAGATGCTGAAACTGTAGCACAAAGAGGTAAAGCAAATTACTCAGTGGCACACAACTTAGAAGCAGCAGAGCCAAGATCTGAAGCCAAGCAGCTTCAGTCCATGCTTTCACACCACTAGCATGCCATCAAGAATTGCACAACAGCACTAAAAGGACCCATTAGCTTACTCCTCTGATTTTAAAGAGGAGGGGTCAGGAGGACAGAGAAACCCCTTTAAACATTCCAACTCTGTTCTCAAGTTCACACTTTGGATGGTATCTATTTAACTGAAGCTTTATGTAAGATCTTGTTTCCTTGTCAGTGGAAGAAAAGCCTCTAGCCACAGCAGTCAGAAGGAACAAAAGAACCACTGAAATATCAGAGATATCAGGATACAGAGAAGAAAATACAGGATTTACCTGGAAGTGTGTCCAGCTCCATCACTTAATAGGTATAAAATTCTTAGGCAAGTCATTCACTTTTCTTAGCCTCAGTTTCCTCATCTTCGAAATGGAGATGACATCACCACCTACCTGGCAAAGTCTATGTGAAGATTAAATGAGATAATATACCTGAAAAGTGCTTCTTAATCATATACAGCTGACCCTCCAGTATTTGCGGGGAATTGGTTGCAGGATTCCCGGTGGAAACCAAAATCCACGGATGTTCAAGTTCTTTATACATAAAGGTGAAGTACATAACTTTGTTTTTTAAAAAAATCGCATCCACACAGTTCAAATCTGTGTTGTTTAAGGGCCAGTCACACTTGGAAATAGCTATTACTGTTTCAAGAACTTCTCAAAAGACAGAAACATAACTCTGTCTTCTGGAAGAGTCAACAAGACCTAATTAAAAAAATAAAACCATAATCTCAACTATCAACAAGGACTTGACCCTAGGGTTTCCCCCACCAGGACTATTTTGCAGAAATCCACACCACCTTCCTTGCTCATAGCAGAATGAAGAAGTAAAACTGAGGGGGGATGTCAACAAGGGAGGAACATCACTGGTGCACTACACACCTAAACCCTACCTGTCTCAAAGTCAGCCCCTCCAGGAAGCCTTAGCCAAACCACCTCACATGCCTCCTAACAGCTTGTTGAGCACTTACTATGTGCCTAGCTACTTGACATACCCATCTTACTGGATTCTCACTGCAGTTCATTAATGCATTTTACAGATAAGAAAAGAAGGCTCAGAGATTAATTTGCCCAAACCAACAGCATTACTAAGTGGAGATGCAGAGTCTCAAACCCAGACACTAGGACTTCAAGTTGGACTCTTGGCCCTTCTCCTCCCCACTGAGGGAACTTCCAGCATACACGGCTCAATATCTTAAACACTACGAGCAGCAAGTGCTAGGACCCCACTGGGCAAACAGGTCAACAGAGGCCAAGAGGGAAAGGGACTTGCCCAAGGTCACACAGTGAGCCAGGGGCAGCGCCAAGATTCGGACCCCAAGCTCTCGCTTCCCCACCTCCTTTACCGCTTCCCTCTCCCTCCCGCTTCTCCCCGGAGCTCCGTCTCTGACTTCCACCCCTCGCGGCCGGGTCTGGGGCCGGGCCGCACTCCCGCTTCGGGGAGAAGGGTACGAGGCGGTCCGGACTGCCTGAAGATGCCCAGGAGGCAGGGCAGAAGATGCTCCCGCTGCCGGAGCTGCAAAGCCTGTCGGTGGTGCCGCCGCGGGCCTCCAGGGGACGATACCATGCGGCGGAAAGATCGGCCCTGCCCAGCGGCCCTGCGGCTCCATCCCGACTCACCTGCAGCCCGAGCTGAAAGCGTGAGGCTGCGGGGGCGGCGGCGAGCCGTGGGTTTAGCCGTTGGCTCAGCCGTTCCCCGCTGCCCCGGATGGGGAGAGAACGAGGCCGCTCACTTCCTTAGCAACCGGCTCGGCGACCTACTTCCTTGGCAACCAGTGTCAATTTCAATAACTTTATTGAGACACGAATGACGCTCATTGACAGTCTGTCGGGCACGGCAGGGAGGGGCCGGGCCCGGCCAGGTACTGGCCCTTAAGTAGGTACCCAAGACCCTTGGGTCCTTTCACTCATCTAAGGGGGTGTGAGACGAGCGATACACGGTCTGACTCCGCCTGCTAGTATCCCGTGCCTCAGTTTCTCCATCTGTAAAATGTAACGCGCTGGCTTTGTTGTGCCCTTTGCTTTTTCTAAAGTGCTTTCATGTCTCAAACTCCCATTTAGAGTCCAACAGACCACTCAACCAAAACTTTGGCAATCATTCCTGTCCCTTTTTTCTCCTTCACATGCCCCTCCCACCCCATTAAGTCAGTCATCATGTCTCTTATTTAGAGTGAGTATGTGCATGCGTTAGGCGCTCAGTCGTGTCCGACTCTGCGACCCCGTGGACTGTAGCCAGCCAGGCTCCTCTGTCCTTGGAATTCTCCAGGCGGTTCTCCAGGCAAACTCTGGAGTGGGTTGCCATTCCCTTCTCCAGGGGATCTTCCTGACCCAGGGATCAAATCTGGGTCTCCTCCTTTGCATGCAGATTCTTTATCGTCTGAACCAGTACCTCTCAAATACTTCTCCTATCCACCTTTCTCTATCCCCAGTGCCATCACATCAGGCCAAGTGTTGCCCTCATCTCTAGCCTGCCTGACATAGTTAAGTTCTACTTCTACTCCTCTGTCCAGCCCTGACCTCCCAATCTATTTTCCACAAGGTGGCCAAAGTGATCATTTTAAAACATAAAGCAGATTGGGTCACATTATGCTCAATACCATTTAATGGATTTCCATTTTTTTCAAAATCAAGTCCAAAGCCCTTACTACTTTCTACAGAATCAGTAAAACTCTGTTCTAGCCACATTCACCTCTAAGGCCCGGTTCCATACCCCCTCTCCCAGGAACTCGACCTGCTGTTACCCACTGCCACATGCTGTTGTATCTGCCATGCTTGGTCCATAGTAGGTGCTCGATAAATATGTGAGGTCCATACTTGCTCAATCATGTCCAACTCTTTGCCACCCCATGGACTGTGGTTTTCCAGGCTCCTCTGCTCAGGAGTTTTCCAGACAAGATTACTGGAGAAGGTTGCCATTTCCTACTCCAGGGTATCTTTCCTGACCCAGGGATCAAACCCTTATCTCAAATGTCTCCCGCATTGGCAACGGATTCTTTACCACTAGTGCCACTTGGGAAGCTCTGAATACCTGGGATGTTCTTCCCCACCCTACAGCCTACCTTTGTTTAATATGGCAAATATTGCTACTTGCTCCCCTCACATTATTTTCTGGCTCCTAAACACACAATTAGACAACATTTCCCAGCCTTCCCTGTGGTTCAGACCAAGTTCTGGCCAAATGAATATGATGTGTGCCGTTCTCAGGCCTAACCCATAAAAACCTCTCATATAATTGTTCATACTTTCTTAGCTTTAAGGTGAAGGGCTTTAAAGGACTTGAAAGTGAAGGACTTCAAGGCTCTAGGAGATGGCTGAGTTGCAGAATAGGAGGAATCTGTATCAATGAGACACTTCTTAGTAGACAGCTGTTCAAACTAGACAAAAAAATAAACTTTTACTGGATTCTGCTACTGAGACAAGGAGAATTTTTGTTACAGCAATTAGCTGGCCCCAACTAAGATACCTGACTGAATCATCCTTTGGGTCCTTACTTACTTTCCCTTCACATGTTAACCTATTCTACGTGCCTACCCAGAATTATTCAATATAGTTAAGTCCATGAATCATGTTTACCCTATAATAACTATAAACACTGTTTCTACTGAACCCAATAATGTGGGTTTATGCTTTATTTCTTCCACACTTTTTCATTTGTTTTCTTTGTAGCTATTGCTATTTTTTCTATATGTCTTAAACTTCTTTAGAAATTGTGTCTTAAACTTCTAGTAGAAATTGTGTTTAATGGACTGAGCTAATTTTCTCATTGTTTTTCTCTTTCATCCCTCTTTTTGGCTTTTTTTGTTCTACTTTCTGGGAGTTTTCCTCAACTTTAACATCCATTTCTTCTAAGAAAGGATTCTGGGCTCACCTTTCAGTTATCAATATTCCTCTCTGCAGACGTTAGATTGTAACTTCCTCCTCCTGTCAAAGTCAGTACTTCTCCTCTGTCTCCGTCTGCCGTTAAGTCTGCCAAAATTTCTGGACCACTGATGTCTGCCTCCTCTTCTATTCACATTGTGGGCTGATACATTTTTTATTTCTTACTGTCATATAAGCAGGAGTCAAGGAGAAAAAAAAATCAATCAATACTAGATGTCTATATTTATAATTTAAAAAAAACAGGTACATAAGGAATATAAATAGCTAGTTCAGACAAAGGGTATAGAAAATATGGCTTTCAAACTTAAAAAAATGCTCTGCTCACTCATATTAAAGGAAATGAAAATTGAAATAACATTGAGTTTTTTTTCACTTATCAGAAGGAAAAAAATCTTTGATAAGGGCCTGTTGATGACAGCCTGGTCTTGCTTCTGTCCTTAGCAAGCTATATAAAACTGTGTAGAAAAACAGGATTAGTAATAATAGTACTAAAGTGTAGGGTGATCATCTCATCCTTGTTTACACAGAACTTTTCCTGTTTGCAATCAGTCAAAAGTCCCATCTCCCAGGGAATTCCCTGGCAATCCAGTGGTTAGGATTCTGAGCTTTCGCTGCCAAGGACGTTGGTTCAATCCCTGGTCAGTGAACTAAGATCCCATAAATCACACAGCATGGGGGAAAAAGTCCCATCTCCCAGGAAAACTCTCAGCTGGGCAAACCAGGGTGGTTATTCACCCTAGTATGGTGGGGTACTGTTTTGATATATTACTTAGTATGTTTCCATTTGCTTTCACACTGTGACCCCTTTTCCACCCAACTTGACTTTGAGAAAATTATTGCTCAAGAAAGAGTTGCTTCAGCAGAAAAATAGGGAAAGGATGTTCTGAATTCTAAAGTCCTGGAGAGAGGGCTCACAGCATGGAAGAAAGTCATTACAAGTGAGAGCAGGGCCCACAAGCTCCCAGTTCTGGAGACTTGCTAAGTTTGAGGAAGAAGAGAGAGGGTGATAATGCAACAGCAGGGAAAGAGGCCAGTGAGGCTGGGATGAGTGGGTCTTGATATGGAGATATCATGTGGACCAAAGCAGAGACCCCTCCCCTCCAGCTTCCCTGCAGAGCAAACTCCAGCCTAGAAAAGATCTGGACTAATTCCAGTGAACGCCACTGTGT
This sequence comes from Neotragus pygmaeus, assembly GCA_006410875.1. NCBI lineage: Eukaryota > Metazoa > Chordata > Mammalia > Artiodactyla > Bovidae > Neotragus > Neotragus pygmaeus. Next base: position 678,711 of record SJYV01035025.1, on the reverse strand, counting down.
CAGTTCATTTTAAGCAATAGTAATCAACTCTGGCTGATGATAAGCAGAAACACAATTCATTAAATAACAAGTTCAAGGACTTCCCTCATCGTCCAGTAGCCAACACCCCACGCTCCCCAAGCAGGAGGCACAGGTTCAATCCCTGGTCAGGGAACTAGATTCCACATGCCACAGCTATGAGTTCACATGTCACAACTAAAACCTAGAACAAACAAACAAAAATAATTTAAAACAACAACAACAACAAAAAAAAAAAAAACAAGAGAAGTTCAAAACTCATCAGGAAACTTCTAGAAGCGAGCAGAAATGACAAGACCAGGTCATGTGACACCTTATACTATGGAGTCGTCTGGTGAGGACATTGGGTACCCCACTTTCACCACAGATATCTGGCCATGGGCACTATCTCAACATCATTCTCACCTACCCTCCACATGAGGTTTGCTGGCAGTCTCAGCTTCTTTGTAACCCAAGCTCTGATTGGTTGAGTCTGACTCACATGCCCATCTCATACCTGTGGTGGAAACTATAAAGCCAAATACCTGGCTTTTGGCCTCTATGGTGGGAGAAGACTGCCTTCATTTACAAAATGAGAATTCCGTGAATGTAAGAAAGGGATTCTGTTGTTGTTCAGTTTCTCAGTCGTGTCTGACTCTTTGCAACCCCGTGGACTGCAGCACGCCAGGCTTCCCTGTCCTTCACCATCTCCCAGAGTTTGCTCAAACTCATGTCCATTNTGAATGTAAGAAAGGGATTCTGTTGTTGTTCAGTTTCTCAGTCGTGTCTGACTCTTTGCAACCCCGTGGACTGCAGCACGCCAGGCTTCCCTGTCCTTCACCATCTCCCAGAGTTTGCTCAAACTCATGTCCATTGAGTCAGTGATGCCATCCAACCGTCTCATGCTCTATTGCCCCCTTCTCCTTCCATTCTTAAGCAAGAAAAAATCCAGTTATAATCAGACATCTCTTTACCAAAGATCTCCATCCATCCTCCTCCTCACTGCCACTCAGTGAAGACACCTCTCCCCAGCAGCCTCCATGCACCCAGGAGCCACCTGGCTGGAACGAAGCTCAGTGTGTTGTGAAACTGCTCAGTCCCCATCTGAGTTGTCTTGTGAAGACATCTCATTTTAATGGCCAGGAGCATCATGAATCCCCTGTGCCAGAGGAGGGCACTGGGTAGCTAGGGGTTGGGGGCAGAAGGGGTATGAGGACACAGATCCGTGGGCACCTGTCCAGGGTGGAAATGAGTGTAGCCAGCTTGCAGTCTCCTCTCAAACCAGGAGAAAGACAAAACACAGCCCAGAAACCCAAGGATAATTTTATTTCGCTCTCACCCAGGGAAGATAACTTCTGATAGACTCCATACAGGGTTGACAAATGGTAGATGGCTGGCTCCCCATTGCAAGAGTAAAAATCACCAAAGTTCCTTTCTTTTCTTGACATTCTACAGCAGTGCTATCCAACAGATCTTTCCACAGTGGTGGAAAAATTCTATATTTGATGGTGTCCAATACAACCACCAGCCGTGTATGGCTATTGAGTGAGATGTGGCCGATACTACTGAGGAATTGAATTTTATTTATTCAACTTGAATTAAATTAAGTTTATATGGCCAGGAGTGGGTAGTGGCTACCGTATTGGATAGCACAACTCTGGGATATGAAAAATGACAAGCATGACTGTGGGGTCCAAATGGGCTTGGGTTTGAATCCCAATTCCACCTCCACCAGATAGCTGAGTGTACCAGTATGTCACATTATCTCTCTGGCACTCAGTTTCCTCATCTGAAACTGGGGCTCTTAATGCCACTGCTCAGGTTTATTGTGAGGATAATGGACATACAGAACGGAACACTGCTTGATACTTAGTAGGTGCTCCAAAAATGGTGACTCTCTTTCCGTCCTTTATTGAGTGAGGGTCATGGCTTCCTCCAGGCAAACAATAGTTGCAGTGTAAGGAGTCCTACCAGTTAGAGTTCAGTCTTCTTGGAAATTTCATACCAATTAGGGAAGAGGGTTAGAAAGGGATTGTGTAAAAAGACGGAGAAGGTAAGTGAAATAAGTCAGGCAGAAAAAGATAAATACCATAGAACCTTACTTCTGTGTGGATTCTACAACAAATAAGCAACAAAACAAAAACCAAGCTCATGGATATAGAAAACAGATTGGTGGTTGCCTGAGGCAGGGAGTGAGGGTTGGTGAAGTAGGGGAAGGGGGTTAAAAGGTCCAAATTTCCAATTATAAAATGAATGCAATGGTGATGTATAGCACAGCGACTAGAGTTAGTAATTCTGTATCGCACATTTGAAAGAAGCTAGGAGCCTGGATCGGAGAAGGCAATGGCAGCCCACTCCAGTACTCTTGCCTGGAAAATCCCATGGACAGAGGAGCCTGGTAGGCTGCAGTCCATGGGGTCGCTAAGAGTCGGACAAGACTGAGCGACTTCACTTTCATTTTTCACTTTCCACTTTCATGCAATGGAGAAGGAAATGGCAACCCACTCCAGTGTTCTTGCCTGGAGAATCCCAGGGACGGGGGAGCCTGGTGGGCTGCCATCTATGGGGTCGCACAGAGTCGGACACGACTGAAGTGACTTAGCAGTAGCAGTAGCAGGAGACTGGATCTGGAAAGTTCTCATCACAAGAAAAAAATTGTTGCGACTGTGTGTGGTGACAGATGTTAACTGGGCTTACTGTGGTGATCATTTTGCGATACATATATACAAATATGGAATCGTCACATTGCACACCTGAAATTAACATAATGTTATGTCAATTGGAAAAAAAGAGTGCAAAGGGAATGGGCTATGAGAATGAGAATAGATGGCATCCCAGCGCCCCTTTCAGAGAGAAACAAGATGCTGGGTTTGGACGGAGGCCAAGCGCCTGAGACATACTTGATGGTCCTCGCTTGGCTGAGCGCCCAGGCTCAGTATGGATGAGATGCTGGGATCTGAAAGAGGCTCTAAGGGATGGGAATCAAGCTAATGTCTTCTAAATTCACATCTTGATGTTTTCTGAAGAAAGCCAGACAGAAGTCGGCTGGTAATGCTTCCTCCTCAGGCACTTAAGTGGCTGTACGACCTTGGGCAAGTTTGTTCACCTTCTGGACTTTCTTTCTCTACATGCTTCCTGCAAGGTTGCTGTGAGAATTCACCCAGAGAATGGGAGAGAAACTGCTTTTCCAGCTGTCAGTCACCATAAACAGTAGAAGATGAAGAAAAACCGATGACGTTTAAAATCTCAGAGCCAGAAGGTCATTGTGGAAGCCTGATGACAGAACCAGAACCAGAACCAGAATTGATGTCCCAGGACAGGGTCTTGTCTTGTTTCTCATCCTCTGGCACAACGCAGGTATTTAAAAGCAAATATTATCACCATTCACCTTTAAATTAGCAGATTTTAATGCATAATACTCAGTGTTGGCAAGAATGGAGAGAAGAGAACTTTCACCCCACTGCAGATGAGATGAAATTGGCACAAACTGTAAGGAAAATTAACAAGATGACTAAGAACCATTTGAGTCAGCCCATACCACTTTTAGGAATCAATTACAAGAAAATAACGAAAGATGCTCCTAAAGATTTAGACACAAGCATGTTAATCCTAGCTTCATTTACACTTATTATGTCCAATATTCCCTTCACTTCACTCACTTATTATGCCAACATTAGTGGAATGGATAGATAAACTAAGTTATTGATATGTCAGTAACAGGGAATGTAAAGTTGCCATTGAAAATATTTTTTGAAGAGCATCAAATGATACATAGGAATGCTCCAGAAAATATAATGAGGGGGAGAGTAGGATATGTATATCCATCAGGAAAACTTTTAATGTCCCATGGTGGTAATCAAGAAACAGTCTCTGAGGCAATCAACAGAATGAAAAAGAAAACCTACAGAAAATATTTGCAAGTCATATAACTGATAAGGGGTTAATGTTCAGAACATGTAAAGAATCTCTCAGTTCAGTTCAGTCATGTCCAACTCTTAGTGACCCCTTGAATCGCAGCACACCAGGCCTCCCTGTCCATCACCAACTCCTGGAGTTCACTCAGACTCACATCCATCGAGTCCATCATGCCATCCATCCATCTCATCCTCTGTCGTCCCCTTCTCCTCCTGCCCCCAATCCTTCCCAGCATCACAGTCTTTTCCAATGAATCAACTCTTCGCCTGAGGTGGCCAAAGTATTGGAGTTTCAGTCCTTTAGCATCAGTCCTTCCAAAGAACACCCAGGGCTGATCTCCTTTAGGATGGACTGGTTGGATCTCCTTGCAGTCCAAGAAGACTCTCAAGAATCTTCTCCAACACNCCAAAGTATTGGAGTTTCAGTCCTTTAGCATCAGTCCTTCCAAAGAACACCCAGGGCTGATCTCCTTTAGGATGGACTGGTTGGATCTCCTTGCAGTCCAAGAAGACTCTCAAGAATCTTCTCCAACACCACAGTTCAAACGCATCAATTCTTTGGCGCTCAGCTTTCTTCACAGTCCCATTCTCACATCCATACTTGACTACTGGAAAAACCAGAGCCTTGACTAGACGGACCTTTGTTGGCAAAGTAATGTCTCTGGTTTTGAATATGCTATCTAAGTTGGTCATAACTTTCCTTCCAAGGAGTAAGCGTCTTTTAATTTCACGGCTGCAATCACCATCTGCGGTGATTTTGGAGCCCCCCAGAATAAAGTCTGTCACTATTTCCACTGTTTTCCCATCTATTTCCCATGAAGTGATGGGACCATATGCCAAGATCTTAAGTTTTCTGAATGTTGAGCTTTAAGCCAACTTTTTCATTCTCCTCTTTCACTTTCATCAAGAAGCTTTTTAGTTTCTCTTCACTTTCTGCCATAAGGGCGGTGTTATCTGCATATCTGAGGTTATTGGTATTTCTCCCACCAATCTTGATTCCAGCTTGTGCTTCTTCTAGAGAAATACAAATCAAACCATAAATTAAGAGCTATAACAAGTGCTGGAGAAGATGTAGAGAAATTGGATCTTTATGTTCTGTTGGTGGAAATGTAAAATGGTGCAGCTGCTGTGGAACTCAGCATTGATTTCCTCAAAAAACTAAAAATAGAATTAACATACACTCCAGCAATTTCACTTTTAGATATTCACCCAAAAGAACTGAAAGCAGGATCCCAAAGAAGTATTTGTACGCTCCACGTTCTCGGCAGCATTGTTCATGATAGTCGAAAGGTAGAAGCAACCCAGGAGTCTATGGACGGATGAATGGATAAATAAAATGGAGTATAAACATACAATGGAATACTATTTAGAATTTAGGAAGAATTCAGGAAGGAAATTCTGATACATACTGTAACATGGATGAAGCTTGAGGACATTATGCTAAGTGAAGTAGGTCAGTCACAAAAAGATAAGTACTCTGTGATTTCACCTACATGAGGTACATGCTGCTGCTGCTGCTGCTGCTGCTAAGTCGCTTCAGTCGTGTCCGACTCTGTGGGACCCCATAGACAGCAGCCCACCAGGCTCCTCTCTCCCTGGGATTCTCCAGGCAAGAACACTGGAATGGGTTGTTATTTCATTCTCCAATGCATGCACAGATCTTAAGTCACTTCAGTCGTGTCCAACTCTGTGCGACCCCATGGACAGCAGCCCACCAGGATCCTCTGTCCATGGAATTGTCCAGGCAAGAATACTGGAGTGGGTTGCCATTTCCTTCTCCCACATGAGGTACATAAAGTAGTCTAAAACCATAGAATGGTGGTTTTCAGGGGCTGTTGGGGGCTGGGGGGTTGTTGTTTAATGGGCACAGAGTTTCCTTTTCCAAAGGTGAAGCATCCTAGAGACTGGCTGCACAGTGACCAGAATGTACTTAACACTACTGAACTGGAGACTTAAAATGGTTAAGACAGTATGTGTGTGTGTTAGTCGCTCAATCGTGTCGGACTTTGCGACCCGATGGACTGTAGCTTGCCAGGCTTCTCCATCCATAGAATTCTCCAGGCAAGAGTATTGGAATGGATTGCCATTTCCTTCTCCAGGGGATCTTTCCAACCCAGGGATCGAACCCAGGTCTTCCACACTGCGGGCAGATTCTTTACTGTCTGAGCTAGCAGGAAATAATAATAAGAGGGTAAATATTATGTATATTTAAACCACAAGTTTTTTTTAAAAAAGAAAAGTGGCTTTTAGCTCTTTTCATCCTATTCTACCTCCATACCACACAGGTTGTTGTCTTGTCCTTGAACTTGTCACTTTGTTGCAAGGTGGCAGCTCCAGGCATCAGACGCTCACAGCAGCATCTTAGGTGGGAAGACGCAGGGACAGAGGCTTCATCCCAATGATGCTGTCTTTCCATCCAGGCAAGGCGAGGCAGCAAACTCACCACTCATGTTTCCTGGCCAGAAGTGGGCCATATGCACACCTTCATTGATGTTCGGTTTCCATGCTGTCCAATACTGAAGCCACAGTCATATATGTTAAATATTATTTCATTTTAATTAGTTGAATTTTAAAAGCCACATGTGGGCAATGGTAACCCAATTGGACATTGCAGCAATACAATCTATTAATAGAGAGAGGATAAGGTGAACATGAGTGGCCCACATTGGTCATGATTCCTTCCCCTGGACAGGCTGAATTCTCTAAAATTAAGGCAACTCCATTACCACCTAAAAACAAAATTCAGGGACTTCCCTGGTTGTCCAGTGGCTTAGACTCTGTGCTTGTAATGCAGGTTGTCAAGGTTCGATCCCTGGTCAGGGAACTAGATCCTTCATGCTGCAACTAAGATCTGGTGCAATCAAAATAAAAATAAACAAACAAATAAATATTAAAATTTCTGAAGTTCTGTGAACAAGAAAGGGGGTGTGTGTTGAGTAGATGACCAACAATCTCTGCTACAGGTAAGCTACTGTATCTGATCACACATTTGGTTTAAAAAGAAAGATGTGCATATGTCTGTGTGTGTGTGTGCGCGCACACACGCGTGCAGAAAAAACTGGAGGTATATCCATCAAATATTTACAATGGTCATTATCTTTGGGTATTGGCATTATAGTTTATTCTTATTTTCATCTTAACACTTTTTGTATTTTCTTAATTTTATGTAGTAAGCAGAACTATATTTATTGTGAATAATAAGTAGCTACCATTACACACTTATTAGAATGGCCAACATCCAGAAAAGTGACAACACCAAATGCTGGTGAAAACGTGAAGCAGTGGGAGCTTTCATTCATTTCTGGTGGGAAAGCAGAATGGGGCTTCCTGGGTGGCCAACGTTAAAGAGTCTGCTTGCCAATGCAGGAGACGCAGGAGACGCAAGTTCAATCCTGGATCAGGAAGGTTGCCTGGAGGAGGAATTAGCAACTCACTCCAGTATTCTTGCCTGGAAAATCCTAGGAGACTAGCGGGCAACAGTCCATCGGGTCACAAAGTGTCTGACACAACTGAGTATGCACGCTTATGTTTACAGGAATGCAAACTGAATGGTACAGCCACTTTAGAAGACAGTTTGGCAGTTTGGGGATTTTTTTTTTTTTTTTACAAAACTAAACATACTTTTAACATACAATCCAGCAAGTATGCTCCTTGGTATTTATCCAAAGGAGGCAAAAAAACTGTCCACACAAAAACCCGCATACAGATATTTATAGCAGCTTTATTAATAATTACCAAACACGGAAGCCACACTGAAGATGTCATTCAGTAGGTGAATGGATAAACAAACTGGAATATCCAGATAGTGGAATACTATTACTCATTGCTAAAAAGAAATGAGCTAACAAGCCATGAAAAGCCAGGAGAAAACTTAAATGTGTACCATTAGTGGAAAGAAGTCAATCTGAAAAAGCTACACGATGTATGATTGCAACTATGTGACATTCTGAAAAAGTGTTCAGTTCAGTTCAGTTGCTCAGTCGTGTCCGACTCTTTGTGACCCCATGAATAGCAGCACGCCAGGCCTCCCTGTCCATCACCAACTCCCTGAGTTCACTCAGACTCAAGTCCATTGAGTCGGTGATGCCATCCAGCCATCTCATCCTCTGTCGTCCCTTTTCCTCCTGCCCCCAATCCCTTCCAGCATCAAAGTCTTTTCCAATGAGTCAACTCTTTGCATGAGGTGGCCAAAGTACTGGAGTTTCAGCTTTAGCATCATTCCTTCCGAAAAACACCCAGGGCTGATCTCCTTTAGAATGGACTGGTTGAAAAATTGTGGAGACAGTTAAAAGATCAATGGCTGCCAGGGGTTAGTGGAGAGGGATGAAAATGTAGAGCACGGAATATTTTTTAAGCAGCGAAAATAACTCTACATGATACTATAATGCTGGATATATGTCATTATGGACTTGCCAGGTGGCACTAGTGGTAAAGAACTCACTTGCCAATGCAAGAGACATAAGAGACTCGGGTCTGATCCCTGGGTCAGGAGGATCCCCTGGAGAAGGGAAATCCCAAGGATAGAGGAGCCTGGCTGGCTACCATCCATAGGATCACAAAGACTTGGACACAACTGAAGTGATTTAGCACGCAAGCACACATATGTCATTATAGATTGTTCAAAACCATAGAATGTACAAAAGCGAATACTACCATAAACTATGGACTTTCAGTGATAATGATGGGTCAAAGTAGGTTCATCAGTTGTAACAAATGCACCCCTCTGGTGAAGGATGCTGATAATGGGGGCAGTTATGCATGTGGGGGACAGGAGAAAACTTTGCTGTGAACCTAGAATCTGGTTCTAAAAAAACACTCTTAAAAAATGAACAAACTAAATATCAGTTGTGGTTTTGATGAAGGATATCATTGGCAAACCACCATTCTGATTCTGGTGATTACAATTCCTGGGGTGACCACTACCTATAGGGTGATCAGGGTCCATCACTTCCCTTTCCTGTCCCTGAGCAGCAAGGACATCTCTGATGCCTTGGGAACAGCAAAACTCAGGCTCTGCACAAAGATAGCATCCAACATAGCAATGGTCAACCCATCAGAAAACATTTACTGAAGTGACCGTGGGAGAGTTGCTAATGAAATCCTATAGTATAGGACTTTCCTTGTGGTCCAGCGGCTAAGACTCTGACTCCCAATGCAGAGGCCTGGGTTCAATCCCTGGCCAGGGAAGTAGATCCTGCATGCCGCAGCTAAAGATCCTGCATGCCACAACAAAGATCTCAGATCCCGTGTGCTGCAGCTAAGACCTGGTGCAGCCAAATAAATTAATTATTTTTATTTTAAAACAGAAACACTGAAGTGAGATGCTCCATTACTTAATGGCTTACAGGAGATGCAGGTAAGGGGGAGTCTCCAGGTTTGGAGGCAGGCAGATCTGGGTTTGGATCTCAGCCCTGCAACTGACGGCTGTGAGGCCTTGGACAAGACACTTGATTGCTCACAGCCAATGGGTGAGGAACACAGGCACAAGGAGCATGGTGTGATATCAAAGCCCATGAACTGAGAATTCAGACCCGGATGCAAGACCCAACTCTGCCATTTATCAGCTACATGTGTTCTTCTGGCGATTTCCAAGGAGAATCAGAAGTAAAGAAATTCAAAGGCACATTCCTGACCATTAGGAAAGTGGGATCAGAGGGTAAAAAGAAAGGAAGCACTTGGGTTAAGAATGGAGACAGATAATCCACAGGTACAAGGTGGTGGCTGAGGGCAAGAAGACCAAGGGGAAGCCCACGGGAGAGCGGAAAGGATATTTATGGAGCATTTACAGTAAGTCAGGTATTCAATCCTTACAATCACCTATTCTGAAGGCACTTTTATCATCCTCACCTTATAGGTGGGAAAACTGGCCAAGGTTATATTTTTGTCCCATGAACCCAGAGCCCACACTCTCCTCTCCCTACAGTCAGGTGGCCCCAGCTCATCATCCCTATACTTCTCTCAAGTTTTCTGCCAATACTGGACGTGTCTCCAGACTAAAAAATAGCCTATTTTCCCCCTCCCCTAAGGCTTCCAGACTTGTGGAGAGCAGACACAAACTCATAGTGATTTGAGATGAAGCCTGGGGAAGCCCATTCAGCCCATTACTGCCTGCAAAGTGGTGAGGCTTGGTTACTCAGTCCCTACACCTGCAGATCTGCCTGGCCTGTCTCTGACTCTCCAGAGGCTCCCCTTCTCTCAGGGACAGAGCTTGGGGGCTCCAACAACCTCACTGTTGGCCATATTTCCCACATTTCTCTGGCCTGTCCCCACAAAGGCCTCTTTGTGCCTTTTTTTTGGAGGTCCTTCCCCCCTGGAATTCCCTCTCCCCTGGACCCCTCTTTCTTCTCATACATGACAGATCTCTATTCATCACCCCTCACCCACCCCCATTCCACTCCAAAATAGGATTCTGCAAGCTTCCTCTTTCAGCTCAGTTTTGTCTCAGTCTTGCACAAAGGGAAACGTTATATGTGCTGGCACCTAAGAGGAGAGTGTGAACTGTACTTCTAACAATCGAAACCAAGTAAGTAAGTGCTAGTCACTCAGTCGTGTCCAACTCTTTGAGACCCATGGACTGTAGCCCACCAGGCTCCTCTGTTCACTTACTTCTCCAGGCAAGAATACTGGAGTGGGTAGCCACTGTCTTCTGCAGGGGATCTTCCCAATCCAGGAATTGAACCTGGGTCCCCTGTATTCCAGGCAGATTCTTTACCATATGTGCTGACACTTAAGAAGAGGAAAATGTGAATTGCACTTGGAACAATTAAAACCAAAGTCCCCCTTTAAAGGGCCTCTTAGGTGGCGCTAGTGGTAAAGAACCCGCCTACCAATGCAGGAGGCATAAGAGAGAACAGGTTTGATTCCTGGGTCAGGAAGATCCTCTGGAGGAGGGAATGGCAGCCGACTCCAATATGCCTGCTTGGAGGATCCCATGAAAGAGGAAACTGGTGGGCTACAGTCCACAGTGTAGCAAAGAGTCAGACACAACTGAAGCAACTTAGCATGCACACACACCTCCTTTAAAACCTTGGAACTTACCTTAACCATCCTTATCAAAAATTACCTTCACAGGCAGAGCTAGGAACAGTTTATAAAAGCCCAAGAGAGGCCTTCATAACAATTTATTTATTTATTGCATTTATTTAACACTGCGTATTCATTTTTAAATATTTGTTTCTATTTATTGTTTATCCCTAGGTTGGGAAAATCCGCTGGAGAGGGGAAAGGCTACCCACTCCAGTGTTCTGACCTGGAGAATTCCATGGACTGTATAGTCCATGGGGTTGCAAAGAGTCAGACACCACTGAGTGACTTTCATTTACTTACTGAAAACTATTTATTTATTTGGTGTTTCTTTATTCCAGGCACTGTTGTAAATATTTTACAGCCTATTTTTTCCCATATCTACATCTTTAGGAGGTGGAAACTATTATGATCTCCATTTCACAGATGAGAACTGAGATTTCACATCATTACCCAGTAAGAGGCAGAGCCAGAGTCAGTCTGTTCTAACCCAGTTTCAAAGCCCATGACTTTGGTGTCTCTGGGCCCACAAACTGATGGACTGGGAGAGCACCTGACCACAGTTGTGTTTTATCTGGTCTGCTACATATTTTAAAAACAGAGAGGGCTTCCCTGGTGGCTCAGTGGTAAAGAATCCGCCTGCCAATGCAGGAGACATGGATTGGATCCTCCATCTGGGAAGATCCCACATGCTGTGGAGCAACTAAGGTCATGCCCCTCAGTTATTGAACCTGTGCTCTAGAGCCATGAAGCCACACTGCTGAGCCCATGTGCCACAACTGCTGAAGCCCACATGCCCTCTGCCCACATGCAGAGTCTGTGCTCTGCAACAAGGGAGGCCACTGCAATGAGAAGCCCGCACACCACGTCTAGGGAGTGGCCCTGTTTTCCACAACTACAAAGTCTTCACAGCAGTGAAGACTCAGCACAACCAAAAATAAATGAATAAATACTAATAAAAGTTTAAAAAACTAGAGAATCAATTGCCAACATTTAAAAACTAGGAGATTTCTCCTATCAATTGGAATGTTCAGCTTCTCTTGAAATATCCAAGGAATTCCCTGGTGGTCCAGTGGTTAGGACTCTCTCTCACTGCCAAGGCCACATGGCAATAATTGGCTGGGGGCAGTAGCAACAGTCCCTGTTAAACAGAATGTGTGCATTCCACTTTGCCATTGGCTTCCTGGTCCCTTGAAGACCTACCTCATGTTTAAAAAAGTTTTTTTGGCTGTGCCACATGACATGGGGGATCTTAGTGCCCCAACCAGGGATCGAACCTGTACCCTCTGCACTGGAAGCACAGAGTCTTAACCACTGTATTGCCAGGGAAATCCCATTTATTTTCTTCGACTTCCTGGCCTTTGGAAGCATGTGAGTTTGTGGCTCCTGGGTCTACAGTTTCTGATAGTTGTAGTTTCCTTGAAATGTAATGAGTTCCCCATCACTGAAAACATGCATACTGACGTTTAGTGCAGGTGCTGGAAAGAAATTGCAAGAGCTAACTGGGATCAGATAGCATATATAATCCTTTCCAGCCCTGCAATGCCAAATATTTACTTAAGGCTACAGTATTGTCAAGAACTAACTTCCCCTCTGATCTCAACTTACTGTTTCAACCTTTCCTTCCCTTTACCTTGGTTTCTTGATCTATTTATATATTTTAATCATATGATTATGCTGTATGAATTCTGGTAAGCTTCCTCAAATCCTTTTTGGAACAAGGCATGGGGAACAAATAAATCCAGACATAAATATTTGCATAAAGGGCTTGGTTCCAGATACTGAAAAGAAAAAAGAGAACTCTAAGTTGTAACAGCCAAGGTATCTTAGTTTCCCTGAGATGCTTGGGCTCAAAAAGATAAAGAACCTAAGAGTCTGGGATGTAGCAGCTGAATGAGCACGAGGCTAGGTGGTCTTAACCGACTGACTCAGGAAATGAAGCCTCAGTGCTTTATCACCCATTCTTTATTTAAAATAGATTTTTAAATTATAAAACTAATTATGGCAGTTTTTTTTTTTTAATTGCTTCCAATTCCTTAACATTTCTCCCATGGAGAGGAAGAATCTATGTTTTCTTTCCTTGAATCTGGGTGGGCTCGTGGCTGATTTAACCAATATGCTGTGCTTAGTCGCTCAGTCATGTGTGACTCTTTGCAATCCCATGGACTGTAGCCCACCAGGCCCCTCTGTCCATGGGATTATCCAGGAAAGAATCCTGGAGTGGGTTGCCATTCCCTTCTCCAGGGGATCTTCCCCACCCAGAGATTGAACCCAGGTTTCCCATGTTGCAGGCGGATTCTTTACCAACTGAGCTACTAGGGAAGAAAGATGGTACAGATGATCTTATTTGAAAAGCAGAAATAGAGACACAGACACAGAGAACAACAGCATGGACACCCAGAGGGGAGAGGGAGGAGGGATGGACTGGGAAATCGGGGCTGACGTATGTTCACCACTGTGTATAAAATGGTAACTAACGAGAGCCTGCTGTATAGCTCAGGGAACTCTACTGAGTACTCTGCGGTGACTCTATGGGAAGGGAATCCGAAAAAGAGGGGCTATACGGATATGGATGGCTGATTCACCTTGCTGTATAGTAGAAACTAACGCAACATTGTAAAGCAGCTATACTCCAATAGAAATTTTTTTTTTTTTTAAGTAGCCTTGTAGAAATACCTACATGGGGAATAACCAAAGCCTCCTGCCATCAGTCAGTGAGGAACTGAGGCCTCCTTTCTGCAGCCATGTGAATGTCCCATCTTGGAAGGAGACTCTCCAGCCTTGATCAGGCCTTCAGACAACTACAGCTAAGGATGATTTCTTGACTATAACTTCATGAACCAGAATCACTCAGCTAAGCTGATGCCAGATTCCTGTCTCTTAGAAATTGGATGAGGCGATAAATGCTTATTGTTTTCACCTGCTGAGCTTCAGGGTTCATTTATTCACACCAACAGATAACTAGTACCCAAGGTTCAAAATTTTTAAACATACGAAAAAAGATGTAGCAAAAGCTCTTTGTCACTCCTATCTCTAAACACCTGGTCCCTCATCCTCCCCCAGCTAACTTACAGAAAGCCTTGGGAAATGTTAGGTTTATTATCTGGGATACAGAAGCGGATACCCTTGGCTCCTCTTATAGATTATCTGACTGAAGATAGGCTGCAGCAATATGGCATTCCCCTTCCAAGCTATAAAGCCATGACCTTCTTTCTGCACAGGAACTGGGCCTTTTCAGCTCTGATGCCACCTTTCCCTGCCATAGCCTCGATCTCCCACGAGCATCCCCACATCCTGTCTCAAGTGTGAGGGTGGGGGATTCCCCTCCTTGCACACCAGTGGAAAACATTGGTGTGAAAGACATACGTCTTTTTCTTTGACCCACAGAAATCAGAAATCAAACCACACACCTCCCAACACACAGTCCCAGCCTGGTCCCCAGCCTTCTCTCCAAGGTGTCCAGTCTTTATCCTGCCCCAGCCTTATATCCTCACCCCAGACTTCCCAGTCTGCTCTTCTGACCTCCCAAGACACTGCTCATGCCAATCCTTCCCTGAATGCTCTGCTCCCAACCTACCCTTTTGAAAACAGCCACCTCTCTCTCTCTGTGAAGCTTCCCCAGATATCCTCACATGCCTCCTTGCTTCCAATCTGGCCCCAATCCGTCCATTGTCCACTTGACACAGGAGGTGGTCCTTCCACTTCTGGCAAGATGGAGAAACAGTCTCCACCCTGCCTCTGCTGCTGAATGCAGCTCCAGACGCTGGACAGGGACAACAAGCAGCTCTTGAGAGTTCGGAGAAGTCAGCAGTAGAAAGCAGGTCGGGGAAGAGAGCAATTCAAGGATCACCAATCCGGCAGTGAGTTTATGTGGTTTTTTTTTTAAACTGAAGTGTATGTGTTTTATTTATTTTATTTAGATTTATTTGGCTGTGCCCAGGTCTTAGTTATGACATGTAAGATCTAGTTTCCTGACCAGGGTTCGAACCTGGGTCCCCTGCATTGGGAGCTCCAAGTGTTAGCATCTGGACCACCGGGGAAGTCCCCACGTGTTTTGCTTTTTCCCTCTGGTATTCCTTGGGTTGTCTCAATGCACTCAGAAGGACCAGGACGGGGGCGCAGGGAGATCCTTATTTTTGTCCTTTCCGCTGTTCTTGCGTGTCCTCCTCCCCAAGCCATCCGTGGTGGCACAGGTGGTGACAGGTGCCTCGGGGAGCCTCAAACAACGAGGAAGGAAAACATCCTCTCTCACCGGAGGAGCTGTGGTCCAGAGTGGGGTGAACCACTACTGATTTGTCCCCTGCTTGAGCGCAGTCGTGGGAAATGCATGTCAGAGTTGGGTAAATAAAGCCCCAGGGAGCCAGAAAGTCCCAGGGGGAGAGCAGGGAGGCGGGAGTTTGGAATAGTGACCCCATAAAGTTAACTGTGAACTTCTGGTCTCACCCACTAGCTGCACATGAGTGGATCTCACTTAAACAGCTCCGCACAGACTTTGAGAACTGAATCACGAGCGAGGCCGCTCGAGACCCAAGTTCTGAAAGCCCATAAGTGGCCTACACATAGAGCAGATGCACATGGCACCAAAGAGAGTTTGAAAACAGGACTGACATCGGAACCAAAACCCACAGAAGGCAGGAGTTGAACCCACTTTGCCAGTTGCCTGCTGAGACATAACGATCGATATTCTCCATGCGATTTAAGTGAGATTAAAGGCTATTAACATAGGACAGAAAGGCCTGGCGTGCTGCGATTCATGGGGTTTCAAAGAGTCGGACATGACTGAGCGACTGAACTGAACTGAATATAATAATCAAAACGTCCAGGACAAACTACCCGCAATACAAAGAAGTAGAAAATTTCTACTAGCATGGGAAAGTCGATGAAAAGATGCCAACAGCAAGACTCTGGAATAATCTAAAGACCTTTAAGCAGCTGTTACAAAAATACCCCAAGGAGAAAATGAGGAGTTAATCTTTAATGGGTATGGAGGTTTAATTCAGAAAGAAGAAAAAGTTCTGGTGATGGGTGAGTGATGACAATTATACAACAATGTGAGTATACATAATGCCCTGAACTGTATACTTAAACTTGGTTAAAGTGGTCAATCTTATGTATGCTTTACCGCAATTTAAAAAAATACTCCATGGAGTAAGGATAAAGATTTTAGCTCTCTTTAGCTTTTCATAATAGAATATCTCAAATGGAAATTTTAGAAGTGGAACATACAATAACTGATATTAAAAACTCAACAGAGGGCTTCCCTGGTGGTCCACTGGTTAAGAATCCACCTGCCAATGCAGGGAACATGGGTTTGATCCCTAGTCTGGGAGGATCCCACATACTGCGGAGCAACTAAGCTCGTGAGCCACAACTATTGAGCCTGTGCTCTAAAGCTAGGGAGCTGCAACTACTGAGCCCTTAAGCTGCAACTACCAAGGCCTGCCTGCCTAGAGCCTGAGCTCCACAGCAAGAGAAGTCAGAGTAGCCAACACTCTGCGCAACCAGAGAAAGCCCACGTGCAGAAATAAAGGCCAACCACAGCCAAAAATAAAAATAAATCTTTTTTTAAAAAAAGCTCAGTGGATAGGCTAAACAGTAGAATGGAGATAGCACCATCTGTGAACTTGAGGACAGATCAACAAGAATTACCCAGTCTGAACAACAGAAAAAAATAAACATGGTCCATGAGACCTATGGTACAGTATCAAAAGGTCAGCATAGTGGAAAGATGGGAGAAAGAGTACGGTGCAGGAATGTTTACAGCACTTCATTCATAATCCACTCCCCACCTGGAAATAACCCTTCCGTGGATAAATCAGTAAAGAAACTGTGGTACATCCTCATAAAGCTCAGCAATGCAAAGCAACAAGCTATTTGATGCAAATGGGCTTCCCAGATGGTTCAGTGATAAAGAATCCGCCTGCTAATGCAGGAGACACAGGTTCAGTCCTTGGGTTGGGAAGAGCCCCAGGAGAAGGAAATGGCAACCCACTCCAATATTTTTTTGCCTGGGAAATTCCACAGACAGAGGAACCTAGCTGACTATGGTCTACAGGGTTGCAAGAGTTGGACATGACTTATCAACTAAACAACAACCTGCAATCCTAGATGACTCTCAGGGACATTATTGTGGGTGAAAGAAGCCAGTTTCAGAGGTTGTATTGCATGATGGCATTTATGACATTCTCAAAGTCAAAACAATGGTGATAGATCAGTGGTTACCGCAGGTTAAGAGTGGGGAGAGTATGTCACTACAAAGGGAAACTGGAGGGCTTTTTGAGAGATGATAGAACTGCTCTGTATCCTGTTTGTGGTGGTGGTTACGCAAATGTGCACGTGTTAAAATTCATAGAACTATACACCAAAAAAAAAAAAGTTAATTAAAATCAAAACCTTGTGGTAGTCAGTCTCAAGGTGGCCTATGGAGATCCTCACCTCCCTGTATTTATGGCCTGTGCAGTCCCATGGAATAGGGTTGGCCCATGGGACCAGTAAAAATGGTAGAGGGGACAGTGAATGAGCTCTGAAGCTAAGTCATAAAATACACTGCAGCTTCTGTCTAGGCCTCTTGAAGCATTCTCTCTGAGGAAAGCAAGCCACAGCGCTGTGAAGACAGCCAAGCCAGCCTGTGGAGAGGAGCTGAGCCACCAACAGCCAACCCCAACTTGCCAGTCACGGGAGTGGGTCATATAAGAGACGGACCCTCCGACCACAGGCAAGCCTTCAGGTGAATGCAGCCCTGACCAGTATCTTCTTGCAACCTTACAAGAGATCAGAACTGAACTGCTCAGCCAAGTTGCTCCCAAATTGTTGACCCACAAAGAAACTGTGAGAGAGAATATATGATTATTGATGCTTGAGAAGACTATTTTTGGGGTTACTTGTTATGTTGTTGTTCAGTAGCTCGGTTGTGTCTGACTCTGCGATCCCATGGACTGTAGCACGCCAAGCTTCCCTGTCCTTCACTATCTCCTGGAGCTTGCTTAAACTCATGACCATTGAATTGGTGATGTCATCCAACCATCTCATCCTCTGGCGTCCCCTTCTCCTCCTGCCCTTAGTCTTTCCTAGCATCAGGGTCTTTTCCAATGAGTCAGCTCTTCACATCCGGTGACCAATCAATTAGAGCTTCAGCTTCAGCATCAGTCCTTTCAATGAATATTCAGGATTGATTTTGTAGGTTTGATCTCCTTGTAGTCCAAGGGACTCTCAAGAGTCTTCTCTAACGCCACAGTTCAAATGCAGCAATTCTTTGATGCTCAGCCTTCTTTATGGTCCAACTCTCACATTCATACACGACTCCTGGAAAAACCACAGCTTTGAAGAGACGGATTTTTTGTTGGCAAAGTGATGTCTCTGCTTTTTATATGCTGTCTAGATTTGTCATAGTTTTTCTTCCAAGGAGCACGCATCTTTTAATTTCATGGCTGCAGTCACCATCCACAATAGGTAATGACAGTCCTGAGATATAGGTCAGATCATGTCTGTCCCCTGCTCAAGACCTCCCAGTGGCTTCTCACATCACTGACGTAAAAGCCAGAGAGGAGGCCCCCTCAGGTCTGGCCCATGCCCCCCTCATACCTCACCTACTTCTCCCTCCTGTCCCTCAAACATGCCGGGCTAGCTTCCACTCCAGGACTTCTGTACTTCCTATTCTTTCTACCCGGAATGCTCTTCCCACGTATGCATACACTCACTCACCCCCTGCAGGTCTCACTCAAATGCCACCTGAACACAAAGGTCTCTGACCACCCCAGCCGCTCTCCTTCCCTCCACCCTAGTTCATTCTCCTTCATGGTTTTCATGACCTCCTCACACTTTATATACACATTTTTTTTCTTATCTGTTTCTCCCCCATTACAAAGCAAGCTCCATGAGAGGAAGGACTCAATTTATAATGGTTCAGTGGTTTAATTTGTATTCCGGTTTTACAGATGAGAACACTGAGTCCCAGTGATTACACACTAGAGGCTTCTGGAGCCCCAGTAAAGTTTAACCCCCATATCTACAGCCCTTGCAATAGTTCCAAAACATATTCGTGCCCTTTAGCATCTCTCTGGCAACCCCATGTCAGCTGCTAGTTCAGGAACCAAGCCTTAGAAAGATGATTTTGCAATTTTGTGAAATAATACTATTATCATCAAGCATCAACGATGTGCCAGGTACTCTGGTAATAGCAGTTCTTTACATTCTCACAATGACCCTATAAAGTAGGATGAAATTATATCATATATATGGGCTCAACGAATTAGGGCAGAAAGGATAAATTTTGCCTTTATACTTTGGGACTTGACTTTAAAGGAAGCTGAGATTCAACTGAGATTCAACATTATTTCCATTTGACAGATGCAAACACTGAGTCTCGGGCCAATAACTTGAAGGAGTCACACAGCAGTTAGTGGCTGAGTTGGGGTTCAAACCCAAATCTCCTGGACTGTGTAGAGCCATCGTAATATACCACCAGGACAGAAATCAAAGTGTCTGAACCCAAGACAAGTGGCTTCTCCCTAAGCCACATCAAAAACCAATGAAGCCAGACAGCGTAGGGAACAGGCACCATGCCAGGGAGGATGAATTGGCACAAGCTCTTTGGAGGGCAATGTGGTCATGCCAATCAAAATGACAAACGTGTACTCTCTTTTGACCTGCCAATGCCACTGCTAGAAACACATGTGGGAAATGACACCTGTTCCATGCTTTTCATTGCGGCCTCATTTGTGATGCCTCAGAAAGGTTAAATGCCTCTTCCCCCGAGAGCCCCATTGGTCTTATGCTGGGGGTCTTCAGGGCTTCGTATAAAGTTAAGGCTGAGGGACCTCCCAGGTGGTCCAGTGGCTAAGACTCCTTGCTCCCAGCGCAGGGGGCCTGCGTTCAATCCCAGGTCAGGGAACTAGATTCCACATGCCTCAACTAGGGGTCCACAAGTCACAGCTAAAGATCCTGAATGCCTCAGCTAAGACCCGACACAGCCAAATAAGTAAAGAAAGAAAGAATTTTTTTTTCAAATAAAGCTGGCTGTTCACTTACCATTAGCTACAATGGTGCTATTATTTTTTTTTTTTTTTTTTAAGGTAAAGTGAGTGAGGGTTTCCTAACCTTGATCTTCATAATTCACAACACATCATTTACTTAATATTTTTCTCTAAATCAAATAATTTTTTGTAACCTAAGTAAGTTACTTAAAAGGAAACGTTAAATCATATCTGTAATTGAAAACATACAAATGCAAAGTATCCCCAAAATAAATATACTCAAAGCAAAACAGGGTTACTAAATTCTGGCTAGCTAGTGTCTGACTCCCAGTCTGCCCTGTTAGCAGGATGGATTAGCAGGTGGTAGAGTAGTTAACGACTGGCACTGAACTGAGACTTTTTCTCTGACATTGTTAACAGGACTGAGGAATTGCTGAAAAGAATCCTCTCCTTCTGCTAGTGCCCTGGACATCCTAAACAATCTTATATTCTGTTAACAGAGGGGAAATAGCCCCACTCTGCAGAGAATGAATGTGTCACCAGTGTTTTTTTGAGGTGGATCTTCAAAGAGGGATGGGGTGTCCTCCTAGGCTTCCCTCTTCCCACTGGGGTGGGCTGAGTCATTGTGTGCAGGGAAGGATTTTAAAGGAAATGCCTTTTGTTCTTTCCCTTCCTGCTCTTTACCTGGTTGGGCTTGGCGTCCGGGGCAGATGATCCATAAAGAATTAGCTGTAAAAACAAAACAAACCTGCTTGTCCTTAAATAATGTTATTTCAAGGTAAAGGTCCCAACCTTGAAATAAATAGGGTTTCAAGTAATAATCTGAATTCATTCTGACAACATAATCCAGAGAGCAAGATTTGCCTTCAGGTTTTTTTCTGTTAACCCCACGAAGGACAAAGAGAAAACTGAGGAAAAGGATCTTTACTTCCGAGCCAGGGAAGGATTATTGTTTATTATCATCATTAAGCTTCTTTGAAGTGAACAGAAAAGCTCAGCTTTCTTTTGCCCTCTATCCCATTTCTCCTTCCTGTCCATTCTCCTCCATGCTTTTGGAGGGTCTGTGATGTTATCAGGACAGCATTTCCCAGCTTTGGTTCCTTTGAACACAAGTTTCTCCATTGCTGCCTAATCCACAACCCTCTCTACTGGTAGTTACTTAATTTTCAAAAAGTGTAACTCTCATTGTTTTGCTTACGTAAGTTTGGCTCCATCCTAAAACAATGAACTCCATTAAATAAAGGGCTGTATATATTTCCCCCAGTGCAAAATGGAGAAAAAAGTCAATGTTACAACACAAACTGAGCATGACGGGGGACCTCTCAGAGCCACACCACTGACTATGCTTGGTGGAATTTTCAAGGCATGCCAGGCCTCAGGGAAGGCCTTCCATAAGTGCTTGCTGGCTGGCTGCACCACCACGACCCCCACGACCTTCTGACCAGGGACCTTCAATCCAGGGACTGAAACCTGATCTCTTAAGTCTGTGGTGTTCATTTTAGCTCCTGGAGAGCTTGTTAAAAAATCACTGGGCTGCATCTACACAGATTCTGATTCAGCAGGTCCAGAGTGGGGCCTAGGCGTCTATAGTTCAAACAAGTTGCCCCAGGGGATGTCGACACTGCATGTCCAAGGAATACATGTTAAGTAAGTCTTGGGCTACTGGGCATCAAAATCACTTGAAGGTGCATCTTAAGATGCAGACTCCGGGGCACTACACACCAGACATTCTGATTCCTCAGGCCTAGGTGGGTCCCTGGAATCTGCCATATTAACCAGCTCTCTCCAAGGATCCTCCGGAGACCACCAATAGCATCTGGGACTCAGAGGTGAGTGACCCACATCAAGGTCACTCAGCAAGTCAGGGACAACTTCTCCTTCTTGTTGCTTGGGCCATAGACCTCAGCGCATTCTGGACTTCCCCTTCCCTCCTAATTCCACTGCAGTGTGTCAGCAAACCCTGCTGGCTCTTCCTTCCGAACATATTTCAGATTTTCTTCAAAAGTCTCCAGTATGTGGACTTGGGGATGAGACAGTAAATGAAACAAGACTGGTGAAATGCTGAGGGTTGTCGAAACTGAAAGTTCACTTTATTACAATTTTTATGTATATTTGAATTTTTTCCAAAAGGCAGCTTTATTTTCTTAATTTTATTTTTTGGCCACATCATGTAGCTTGCAAGATTTTAGTTCCCCAATCAGAGATTGAACCCAGGTCCTCAGCAGTGAGACAGTAAAGTCCTAAGTAATGGACTGCCAGGGAATTCCCAAAAAGTAGTTTTTAAATCTTGATCTAACAAATCCATTTCTAGGAATTTATCTTAATAAAAACGTTAGATAACAGAAAAAAAACTTACAAATAAAAATATTTTCCAAATAATAACAGTAGAAAACTGGAAATATACTAAGTTCTCATAATAAAACAACAATAAACTATGAGACATAATAAACTATGGGACACCCAGTGGAATTTTATATCGTTAAAAACACTTATTCAGACCATGTACCAATATGGAAAACATGATACACTATTAAGTAAAAAAAACAGGACATTAAATTGTATATACTGCATGATTAAAACTATGTAAAGATTTACAGTTTTTAAAAAACACTGAAACTTTAAAGTCATTTTATACATCCAGAGTCTGACCAGTTTCCACCACAATCAATGCCATGACCTCTGCCCGAGCCCAGGTGTTTCTCTTGCGGGCATCCCTGTGACACCTCTATCTGGGTCTCCCTGCTTCTACTCTTCCTCCTCTCCACATGGCAGCCTACAAAAAGATAAATCAGACCACGACTCTCCTTAGTTCAGACCCCACAAGGCTTCCCACATTTGTCCAAATAAAAGCCAAGGCTTGATCTTAACTGGGCTGTAGGACGGGTCATGTCACCTGTTCCCATCTACTCTGTTCCCTGCCTCACTTCTGCCACTCCAGTCACACTGACCTCCTTGCTAGTTTTCATTCCAGCGTCAGGACCTTTGCACTTGCTGTTGCACTGCCTCCAAAACGCTGAACGAGCACGGGCCCCTCCACAGCAGCTCTTTAGAGAGGCCTTCCTCGAGCTCATCTAAACCAGCACTGCTCCCCTTATAGCACTTAACACCTCCCACAATACTTCTGCTTATTATGCCTTTTATTTATTAGAATGCAAATTCCTTGAGAACAAAGAATTTATGTCTGATCCTCTGCCAAATCCCTAGTACCCAGCACAGAGCCTGGCAACTGGTCAATAAACACCTGTTGAATGAAAGCATGTTGAATTAAGTAACCACCCAAGAAAACTAAGTTTTATGTGGGCTTTCTCTTTCCTGGGGGATCCTCCCTCTCTGAAAGCTCCCGGCAGTGGCAGACACATGGCTGGAGCCAACTGGGGACAAAAGGAGGCTGACCATTTCTCCACTCAAGGTCTCCACGGCACGCACACAGTGTAACCCAGGTCTGGTGAACCGGAGGAGCAGAGCAGGCTGGCTAACAGCGTTGGCCTTTGGAGATCAAATCTGGGCTGACCACTACTGGTTGTGTGGCCCTGAGGAAACTGAGAATTGTCCAAGTGTTAATTCTGCCTTGTGCAGAGAGTAAGTTTCTACTTCCCAGGGCTAAGGTGGGGGTTAAACCAGGGAACATCCATAAAACACTTAGCAAGCACAGTGGCCGGCAGAGAGGAGGCATGTGACCAGAGGCAGTCACACTAACCAACAGCCACGTATGGGCCTTTGTCTCCTTCAAGTTTACAATGGGCCCTTATACTCCCTTTATCTGACTGGGGCCATTCAACAACCCCATCGTCAGTTTTATCACCATTTTATAGGTGGGGAAACTGGGTCAAAGGAATAAAGTGCTTGCCTACAAAACACACCGAATCGGACTACAGCTCCAGCGCCCTCACCTCCAGAAACAAAAGCTATTTTGACTGCCGGTGCTCATCAAGAGGATTTGGGCAGCCTATCTGAGCCCCAGACTCTCAAGTGTGTGCAGCAAACGGCATCAGTCAGAGAGCCACACCTTACCCAATGGAGGTTGCCCAATGGAGGCAGGGGCTTGCTCCCATGTCCCTCATGAACAAGTCTGAGCAGATAAACTATCTCTGAGTCCACCCCAGGATTTAAAATATTTTCCCCAGAGGGGAAATACAAATGCCCTTTCTGTATTAAGAGTTTGATGGCAGCTCCAAGCAGCAAATGCCATCTTTGCTGTTTGAGATCCTTGTCGCCCTTCAGCCTCTGACCCAATATGCCCTGAAAAAAAGGCATCTCTTCCGAAAGGTTACTCACAGGATACAGCTGTGGAGCTCTGGGACTGGCTTTCATCAGTCTCCCCTACTTTCCCAGGATTGAAGGCCAAGGGAGGTCACATGGCGGGGAAGTAATCAGCAGGTAACACACATGAATTTTAGAACCACCCAAGAGAACTGTAAGCTTCAGGTGGGTTTTCTGTTTCTTGAGGGATTCTCCCTCCCTGAAGGCTCCTGGCAGTGGCAAACCCATGAGTAGAGCCCAATGGGGACAAAAGGTGGCTGACCGTTTCTCCACCTGAGGCCTCCATGGCACATACAGAGTAAACCGGGGCTTGTGGACTGGAGGAGAGCAGGCTGGCTATCAGCACTGGCCCTTTGGAGGTCAAATGTGGATTGACCACTGCTGGCTGTGTGACCCTGAGGAAACTGAGAATTTCCTCAAGACCAAAAAATCACAGTCTCGGGGGGCATGGATTTTTACCAGTACAGCATTTGAGAGACAAAGAAACTCACAACTGTAACACTTCAGGCCTCATGGGCTTGGCTGAGACTACACTGGCCGGGATGGAGCAGACAACCCCAGGAAGGCAATGCGATGCTCCCGGGTACTGAGCATCTTCCATCTGGTCAGGGGCCTAGGGACCACTCCCCTGTGAGGATACAGTCAGAAGGCTCCCGCTGCAGAAGGAAGGCTGGGAGGACAGGCCTGGAACAAATTTAATGACAAAGTTCTACAACCAGGCCCTTTGGAACACGAGATAATAGAGACCTCGAAAGGATCCCACCAGGCCAGCAAGCCCTGGCCCTGGTGATGCGTTATGAGACCCTGATGGTGCCACGTCTGGGGCAAGCCACCAACCGCCAGAAGGCTCAGAGCAGGACCATGACAGCCTGGCTTGATGGCGGTGCTCCCTGCTGGGAACGAGGCGTGTGAGCAGCTTTTGGCCGTCTGCAGCATGCTGCCAGCACTGTGGTCGATAACTTCTTTGTGCATAGTGTTTATGGCAGAGAAGACTGGGCCCCAAACCCTGGAAATGGCCTAGGAAGTGGGGGCTGACAGTGGCTCAGGCCAGGCAGTGGGGATGAGTCTGAGGGCCACTTTGGGGGGTCATGTAGAAAAGCAGTCAATGTACCCACCCACCCCTAGCCTTATCCACATTCTGTTAAGGTCACTTTAGGTACCTACGTTATTGAACTTCACTGATTTTTTTTAAGATAAGGGAGAGTTCTAGGGGAGTCATGATCTTGTATCAAAAGTATAAAAATCTCTTTTCTATATAAAAAAATATCTCTGAAGAGAATTGAGCATCTCAGCCTCCTCAGAGCAGGGCAGACCAAAAGACAGAGCTTGGACTACTTTGCTGGTGTGAGAAATTCCCAGGAGAAGCAATAGGGAGCATATGAAAAAGGGAGATGTCTGGCCACTAGGAGCTTGGAAGTCCCGTGTCCTGGGAGATGGACTGTCTTCCTGCTCCAGGAAGTTCCTGGTACTTTTCTCTGGTCTCTGCTCCTTGGGGAATCAACCGTGGGAGCACCTCTGGCTGCCAGGCCTGGCTGGAGGGAACAGCTCAGACTGGTGGTGTGCTCCAGCTAGGATCAGAACTCATCCCGCAGCTGAGGGGGCCTGTCCATGCCAAAGAAGGAGGATGGTCTCCCATGGAGGTCCCGTTCCCGCTTTACGAAGGCAGTGAAGGAGGAGACACAGTTGCCAATAAAGTGGTCAGCTTGGCCAAGGATGTACAGGTCGATCTGGGCCACCTCAGGCTTCAGACTCACCACCTTCACCTGTGGGAGAAAGGGCAGGGCGTTTTAGCCAGGGTTCAGGACAAAGCGGCCGGATCCGCCAAGGCCTGCAGCTACCCTTCACCTTCTTTCTCTGTGCTGAAGTCACAGACATAGAAGGAGGCACACAAAGCGTTAACACGTAGGGTTGGGGTGCCTGAGAGAAGTGCTGCCTAGCAGATGGTGACCCTAACCCTCAGCTCCACACACACACCACTCATTTACACTGTCTTTGCTCATTGGTGTCTTCGGCTAGGAACGCCTATCCCCATCCATCGCAGTCCTGACCACACTCTCAAAGCTCGGTTCAAGGTCTGACTTTTTCGTAAAGCCCTCGCCTCAGGGTCTTGGCTTCTCCAACCAAACCACAATCTGACCAAAGAGCACCCCACCCAGCTGGTTCTGCTGCCTGGATGCCTCTAAGACTAAAGTCCTGTCCAATCTATCCCTGAGATATTCCTCAAACGTGAACCTTTCTCTTGATGGACTACCACTCCCTGGCTGGTCACCATAATCTTTTCTTCTACTGGTCTGCTTACCAAAGGAAAAGTGAAAGTGAAAGCTGCTGGTCATGTCCAACTCTTCGGGACCCCGTGAACTATACAGTCCATGGAATTCTCCAGGCCAGGATACTAGAGTGGGTAGCCTTTCCCTTCTCTTGGGGATCTTCCTAACCCAGGAATCAAACCCAGGTCTCTCGCATTGCAGGCAGATTTTTTACCAGCTGAGCCACAAGGGAAGCCCCAAGAATACTGGAGTGGGTAGCCTACTCCTTCTCCAGCGGATCTTCCTGACACAGGAATCAAACCAGGGTCTCATGCATTGCAGGTGGATTCTTTACCAATTGAGCTATCAGGGAAGCCCAGATATCATAGGAAAGCAGCCAAAAAACACTTTCACAGATTCCCCTACTCCCTTATTCCTCTCTCCCTCTATCCCAAGCTGAGCACCCTTAACTGGTGCCCTACTGCTCTGCAGATAAAGACTACAGATCTTGAAAGGGACCAAAGGCCTGTTCAGCTGCCTCTCCACCTTGAGCTCCAGCCACCTCACACCAGGCTCCCTTCTATCTCAGGATCTTTACACATGCCCCTCCCTCTGCTGGGGTTGCTGGTCTCTTTGCCCGGTTAACTCCTACTTAACTCTCATTCTGCAGCTCAAGTCTCATCTCCTTAGGGAAGCCCTCCTTGGCCCCTCAGTCTAGTTCAGGTTCCCCTGCCCTGCACTTGCACAGAACCACGTTCCTTTACTTTGTGGCACACATCTCCTTCGTGTGTAGCTTTCACTCAGCGATTCTCTGGTTAACGCCCATTTCCTGTACCTGGCTGGGGCTGTGTTGGTTTGCTGGTCACTTCTGACGGGGATCTGTCTCAATACGCACCTGGGGACTGGAAAAGTGAGTGAATGAGCCCCCATACCCAAGCCTGGCCCTCTCCTGTGGCATACCTTATAATTCTCTGCAAATCTCTTTTCCTGAGTTTAGACTGTGAGCCCTGGAGGGCAGCACTACATCTTATTTATCAGTATCCCCGGCTCAGCACTGCCCCAGCTTAATGGATGAGCCAGGATTAGTTCAGGAGAGAGGGTAGGCTGAGCCCATGAAAGGAGGTGAGGAGTGGAGAAGGGCAAGAACAGTGGCACGGGAACAGGAAATAGAAATGGCAAGAGGCTCAAGGTGTAGCAAGTATACCAACTCTAAAAACTCACAAAAACTCCCTGGGACTCTCCGAGTCCTTCCATTTAGTACAGAGGTAGGGGGTGTGGGCAGAGCTGGGGCTGAAAGTGCTTTGCTGTCACACAGAGATTTCTGATGTAACAAAAATCATCATCTTGCTATTCAGATGGTAGCAGAAAAATAATACCAGCTTAATCATGGCCAAAATCCCCTGAACAATTCCACCTACGCCCTGAAACTTACCCGCTCTGTGTCATGCCCACTAAAATTAGCCCTGAGACCTCCTGGGTAAATTCTATCCTTTCTTGGGACTTTGGTTTCCTCAGTTTTAAAATGGAGAGGTTGGGTCGGAGGTGCTCCAAGGTCTCCGGCTCTGACATTCTTTTATAAAGTGGGCGGGTGGGGACCAGAATGCTGTGACTTGGCACTTCCTCTNACATGACTGAGCGACTTCACTTTCACTTTTCACTTTCATGCATTGGAGAAGGAAATGGCAACCCACTCCAGTGTTCCTGCCTGGAGAATCCCAGGGATGACGGAGCCCAATGGGCTGCCATCTGTGGGGTCGCACAGAGTTGGACACGACTGAAGTGACTTAGCAGCAGTAGCAGCAGCCTTAACTATGAAAGCCTTACACATAGACCCCAGCTGCCCACTTAATAGCTGCATTACTTTGGGCAAGTTATTTAAATAACCTCACCGATCTGAGTTTCCTCACCAGTCAAATGGAAATTGATCATAATACCCACTTCATGAAATTTCTCAAAGGCTTAAATAAAATAAAGCATGTGAATAACAGTAACAGGTAACACGGATCGGCCCTCTACTACGTGTCATGTGATTTATACACTAGCAGGCAGATACCATAGTGCTCCTTCCATTAAACCAAGGAGGAAGCTCAGGTCAGACAGTTTGACCGGCTCACTCAGGGTTATCTGAGAAAGAAAGGGCTGCATGAGAGCTCAGGGCTGTCTAATGGTAAACCAGTCTTCCTTTGCCTTGCTGGGACCACACAAGAATTCATAAGCCCCTCATGGCTCCTAACCCAGGTCTGATATCTAAGCCCCTGCTCTTTCAGCATCAGTGGCAAGAGTACTATGTTAGTATCATCATTTTATCTAGACTGCAGGCAGCTGAAGGCTGAGACTGGGTCTTCCTCATTTTTATGTATCACCTCTGGCCTTTGAGCGCTATGTCTCATACGTGACAGACGCTCTATAAATACTTCACAGCCTGTGCCTATGCCCTGCTAACCTATTTTTTTTTTAAATAGGGTTTACTGGAATGCAATTAATAAAGCACATCCAATTATTATCAGGATGACATCATTTCTCAGTCTGCACCTGAAGCTGTTCTTCTCTAGAAGAGGTTTCCAATTTTCACCTTGTGAAGAGGAAGGTAACAGGGGAGTGATTCTCACGCCTCAAGGAGGAAATTGAGATGCATGTGACTGCACAATATTCTTTTTATGACATCCTTTATCGGCTGATAAACTCTTGCTCAACCTCGTGGCAGGTCAACGTCCCACCGTGTCAGGCGTTGAGATGGGAATAGATCACATAGGATCCCAAGTTCAGGAGACAGAACAGCCGCACCTTTGGTCTCAAACATCAGGGTGCAGGGTGTGGTAGAGGGAAGAGGACCAGGAAAGTGCTGAATGCCCATGGGCCCCCCACTCCTCCCCTAATCCCAGCAACAATGCTCCCTCCACGTACCTCTGGATCCACTGGTCTTTGTAGGAGGCGCTGAAGGAAATGCCTGCAAAAAGCTCGGACTTGTTGAAACTCACATGAAACTGATCCCAAAATGGGCCAAAGGGGTTTCCTTCCTGGAGAAAGAGAGTGGCCAAACACTTACTGGGCAGGAAAGAAAGCCAGGTGGGATTGGGACAAGGAACTGTGGATGGGGAAACCCTGTACTATCTGATTCGGTCTGAAATACTCTCATAGGATGGGCGAGTAAGAATGCCACTTCATAATTCCTGGGCTGGGGCTGAGGGCGGCTTGGCCTCCAGGCTGGTTTTCAGCAGGAAATGCTCACCACAACATCTGAAGGAGTCTTTCCTGCTCACAGGCCATACCCTGCCAATCCTGCAGCATTGGTGGAGATCTGGGGAGCGAGCTGACTTTGGATTTGGGACCATGGACTAAGAGCTCCAAGAGACTTTCAAGATCAGCTCTTATTTTCAAGATGGAAACCAGGGCCCAGACAAGGTAAGACATTGGCTCAAGCTCACAGAGCAAGTGAGGGCAATATTGGGGCTGAAAGCAAGATTTCCTTTCTCAAATTTCATGGCTTCTTCACCTACCCTCCCCAGACTTTAGCATAAACACTGAAAGACATATTGTCTTACTCCCAAAGTGCCAGAAATTTACAAACTTCTGATAAATATAACAGCCTCACTTTTACCTGCTGAGAGGCAAGAAGGCATACATGTTAGGAGGGTAGAAAATGGAGCCATATTACCACACTTATTTGCTATATGATTTTGGGCAAAATATTGAAACTCTCTTTGCTGTACGCAGTGTCCTCTCTATAAAATGAAGATAATAAATAGTACTTTCCTCATGAAACAGTTGAAGGACTAAGTGGGATAATATGTGAAAAGCTCTTAACATGGTACCCAGCATGTTATAAGTGCTGTGTGAGTACTAGTTATCATTACTGATGTGGTACTTTTCAGTTTACAAGCATTCTGACTCCTGGCCCTCATGATACGTTGTGAGCAAGACACAACAGGGACTGGCGTCTTTATTTTGTAGGTAGAAATAAAGGCTCAGAGGAAGCAAACTCCTCTGCCCCAAGTGACACTGCTGACCAACGCCAGAAACGGGGCTTCCACCTCCATCTTTCTGTTGCACGCTCTTCTGGTGCCTTCCCCCACATATCACTATCCTGCAGCGTCTCAGGGCCTAGAGGAACTGGAACAGGCAGAAAGGGCCCCCCTGACCCACAGGACCCACCTTCATGGGGCATGTCTTCTTATCAGGACTTCGCTGGGCTGCCACCTCAAAGCAGTATGCCACCCGCTTCTCAGGGGGCCAGTGGGTGGGTGCCAGCGTCTCCATGAAGTCCTCCAGGCTGATGACTCGATGGTAGGCCTGGAGGGGCTCCAGCTTGAAGTACTTCTGGTACGGCACATGGACCTACAGGAAAAGTGGAGAAAAGCAGGGGGTGGAGGGTCCTCCCTCGGTATCCTAGCGGCTGCTCCAGAGACATCCATTAAAACCATACACTCTAGGGCTTCCTTGGTGGGGCAGTGCATAAGAATCCGCCTGCCAATGCAGGGGATGTGCGTTCAACCCCTGGTCCAGGAAGATTCCACAGGCCTCAGAGCAACTAAGCCCTGTGCACCACTACGGAGCCCACACTCTAGAGCCCGTGAGCCTCGACTACTGAAGCCTGTACACCCCAGGGCCCAAGAACTGCAACTACTGAGCCTCTGCGCCACAACTAACGAAGCCCTCACACCCTAGAGCTGCATACCACAGCTACGGAGCCTGTGTGCTGCAATTACGGAAGCCTGTGCACCTAGAGCCCGTGCTCCACAACAAGAGAAGCCACCACAATGAGAAGCCCTGTGCACCGCAACTAGAGAAAGCCCACACATAGCAACAAAGACCTAGTGCAACCAAAAGTAAATACAAACATGTTTAATTTAAAAAACCCCAACAAATCCATATACTCTATGACCCAGAGATCTTAGACTTCATGTCAGCGACAAACGTTTGACAAAAGACACCAAGCTTCGAACAGAGGCTGGGAGAAAACATCTGTAAACTAAAGGACAAATAGTAATGTACTTCATGTTCAAAAATGCCTGCTGATTTGTAAGAAAGAAGATAAATGACCCAAAAGAAGACATGGGCAGGAAAGGATAGGAGTGAGCAGCTCACAGCAAAGAGAACCCAAATAGCCAATACACTCAAAAGATGTGCAGGCTCACTAGAATGAGGAAAAAGAAGACGATGACAAGACACCACTTCTTACCTAAGAGACCAACAAAAGTTCAAAAGCTAATTCTGGGCTTCTCTGGTGGTCCAACGGTTAAGAGTCCACCTGTCAATGCAAGGGACATGGGTTTGATCCCTGTTCCAGGAAGATCCGACATGCTGCGAACCAACTAAGCCTATGTGCCACAGCTACTGAGCTGGTGCTCTAGAGCCTGGGAGCCACATGGTGCAAATACTGAAGCTCTCACACCCTAGAGCAATGATCTGCAACAAGAGAAGCCACTGCGATGAGATGCCTGCACACCACATCCAAGAGTAGCCCCTACTCGCTGCACACAGCAATGAAGACACAGCCCAGCCAAAAATACATAAAGTAAAGATTTTTTAAAAGCTTAACTCTAAGTATTGGAAAAGATATAGCTGA
This sequence comes from Neotragus pygmaeus, assembly GCA_006410875.1. Classification (NCBI taxonomy): domain Eukaryota; kingdom Metazoa; phylum Chordata; class Mammalia; order Artiodactyla; family Bovidae; genus Neotragus; species Neotragus pygmaeus. Next base: position 646,733 of record SJYV01035025.1, on the reverse strand, counting down.
TAGTAGAGGCTTACATTTTAGAGCCACTACTTTGGAGTATAACCTCTTACAGCATCTATTAAAAATAGAATTTTAAATGCACCCTCTATCTCTAGGTATTTGCCCTAGACAAGTTCTTGCCCTTTGTACCAGGAGAGGGATAAAGGATGCTCAGTGCCACAATGGAAGCAGTACTGGAAAGCACTTGGAAGAAGTTCTACCAAAAGACACTAAGAAAAAAAAGAAAAAGGAAAAAAAAGATACTTAAGTCCATGATAGTGGTTGCCTCTGAGCCTGGGGGAGGGACTAGGAGTAGCCTCGAATGAAGACAGACTTATCTTTTAACAACTTTATCTGTAACCTTTTGTTTCTTTTCTTAACAACAAAAAAAGATGAAACAAATACAAGAAAATGTTAATGATTATCATTGCTAATGGTGAGTACATGGATGGTGATTATATTAATCTCTGCATTTTTCGAGACAAGAAAATTTCTTGGAACACTATGAAATACAATTTAGACTTTATCCTATAGGTCAGAGTTTCCAAGCATGTTCCACTAGTTCAGGTGGGTAAAGGGTTCTGCAATAAAAAGGCTCCAGAAATAAACAGGCCTGAGAAATGCTACGTTAAGCAGGTTTCTTTATGACAGGACTTCTCAGGGCCTTTAATACGCTAACGTGCATTTTGAATCTCCAAATTTGCGGGGAATGAAGAACTGAGAACATAATTTCCCAAACTGATTTAACCACTGCACCAGTTCTACAGAAGCCACTGAGGTCCCAATGAGCAGACTTTGAGAACCTTACTTATTAGCAGTGAAGTTGCACAAAGGATTTTAAGCAGAAATAATATGAGATCTGCTTTCCTGAAAGATCTCTCTGGTGACAGAAGAAAGAATGTCCGGATGGTAAGATTAGAGGAGGGACAGAAAGATTAGGAGGCTACTGCAATGGTCCTTTTATTTGTTCAAGTATTCATTCAACATGAGTTGGAGGAGAATGGGGCAACAGAGGATGAGATGGTCGGATAGCATCACTGACTCAATGGGCATGAGTTTGAGCAAACTCTGGGAGATGGTGAAGGACAGGGAAGCTTGGTGTGCTGCAGTCCAGGGGGTCGCAAAGAGTCGGACACAACTTGGTGACAAAACAACAATTCATTCAACAGGTATTTTTGTTGTTTTGTTTCAACATATGTGTCTGAGCATCTCTGGTAACTCTGAGAGATAGGGAAGCATGGACAGGTTAGAAAATGTAAAGAAAGGTGAAGTACACAGTAAAGGGAAGCATTTAGGATGACGTCTAGGTTCCTGGCTTGGTATCCAGGTGAGTGGAGGTGACATAAACTAAGGCTGGAAATACAGGCGGGAACACAGGTTTGAGGGGAAGGTGCTGGCTCTGTGGGTCATCCAAGCAGACTCAAAGGCTGAGGAGTTTGAAACACTGGGCCTGTGGTCAGAGAGTCGGGGCCACAGATAAATTTGGAAGGTACATGGAGAATAATGAAAGCTGCAAGAGTCAGCAGAAACTTAGAACAAAGCAAATAATGGTAATAAAAGCAACTAATATTTATTGAGTGCTGGATTAGTGCCAGGTGCTATACTCATCATGTTTCATGGATTTGACCACCTACTTGTGAAAAGTAGGAATACAGCCGTCCCTAGTTTACTTATGAAGAAACCCGGGCGGACAGAATCTAGATAACTCATCTGAGGTCACACAGCTAACAAGCAAACAGAAACAGGAGACACACCAACATTTGAACAGTGGGTGGGGAATAAGGAGCCCTTGCTGTAGCACAAAATGGAGAATGCAGACAGGTCGGGCTAAAGCAGGAACAGGCTGTGTCTTGGAAGCCAGGGGAGTAAGGAAGTTCAAGCAGACAGGCTCATGGGGCCAGGTGCCACCGGGAGGTCAGATGAGATGGGGATCGAGAAATGACCCCTGGGTTTGGCAATTCTGAGGTCTCTAGTGACCTTTTGTGAGAACAGTCCCATTGGGGAAGGAAAGTCCAACTAGAGGAGGTTGAGTAACCTGTAGAAAGCAAGAAGAGACTCTGAAAGACTCCTAGCTGAGAAGAGAAGGCAAGGGAACCAGAAGGAGATGAATGGGCCATGTCTGAACTATAACAGTAAGTGCAAAAAGTCAGAGCATCAACTGTGCCCAGTTACTGAGGACTCTCTGTGTCATAAGCACTTTACATTGATCAGCTCAGCTGATTCTAAGAGGGAGGGATACCACCATCACTAACTCACTGAGGGAAGGAGCAATAATTATTTCCAGCCTATTTTAAAGATGAGAAAACTGAGGCACAAGGAAGTTAAAAACCCTGACCAGGTACACAGCTAGTAAGTGGCCAACTCAGGCTGTGACCTCATTACTGGCTTTTATCCTCCGTTAAAAATCTCTCTAAAAATGGCATGCACAAGAAAAAATAAAAACTATGCAGAGAAGAAGCTGTAAGAAAGAAATATGGGTGTTTTGCATATAACCATTTGAAGTTTACTAAGAACTTTCAAAGTCAATTCACTAAATATTAACTCAGCTCTCACTACCAGACCCCTGGAGTTAAAATGTGAACAGAAATAGACATCAGGCCAGTGGAAGTCATAAAGAATATGCAAGAAATTAAGACAACGCTGGACTTCTCATTCTAAGGGACCCAGTGATGAGGTGGGAGCCAAACTCTTCTAGTTTGTGACCTTGGACATGTTATTAGCTAACTTGTGCCTCGTTTTCCCCTCATAACTGATAATAGCACCCATCACCTGTGATCAATGAGTTGGACCAGACAAGGCTGGAAATGCAGTCTGGAGCTTCCAGTCATAGGCTCTGGAGTCACACAGACATGGGCTTGAATTCCAGTTCTGCTTGTGTGAATGTGGTAAGATACCTATCCTCTCTAAACCTGTTTCTTAATAGAAATGTGATGAGAGGAAAAGAACTAATCCTCATGCAGTGCTCAGAAAGCAGGTGCTGAATAAATGTTAGTGAGTTAGCCAGGGAGGACCATTCTGGGTGGTGGATAGGGCAAACTCAGGGGGATGGGAGATAAACCCCATAGAAGGACTTGGGGTCAAGCAGAGGTGAGCGTGACTAGGGAAAGGTAGACAAGGGCAAACAGCAGGCAGGAGGTACTCACATTGGTGAAAGGAGGCTTGTGATGCTGGTACTCAATCCACGGAGGTACAGCCAGGGTGCGGTTCAACAGCTTTGCAAATGCCAGGGAGCCCAAGAAATGATCAGCCTGGTTCCCAAAGCGCCCTGGATGGTATATTGCAGGTGAAGTGAGGACTGGGGCATTGAGGGCTTAGGGTATGCAAGATTCAGAAAGGGAGCCAGGGATTGGGAGGACCAGGATACCAAGGAGAGCCAGGGGAGCTGGCAGCACGGGACCAAGTCTGGACTGCTGGGTCTGATGGTCAAGGCCCTTCAGGCCCTGCCTCTTCTGGCTCAGTCATTCCAGGTTCTTGCTGTTTCCCAAACATGCTCTGCACTTCCCATCCCCTCCCCCACGTCTTTGCTCTTGCTGTTCCATCAGCCAGGGGTGCCCTTCTATTTCCTCCCCTCTGTACACGAAGGGGTAACNCTGCCCAGTTACTGAGGACTCTCTGTGTCATAAGCACTTTACATTGATCAGCTCAGCTGATTCTAAGAGGGAGGGATACCACCATCACTAACTCACTGAGGGAAGGAGCAATAATTATTTCCAGCCTATTTTAAAGATGAGAAAACTGAGGCACAAGGAAGTTAAAAACCCTGACCAGGTACACAGCTAGTAAGTGGCCAACTCAGGCTGTGACCTCATTACTGGCTTTTATCCTCCGTTAAAAATCTCTCTAAAAATGGCATGCACAAGAAAAAATAAAAACTATGCAGAGAAGAAGCTGTAAGAAAGAAATATGGGTGTTTTGCATATAACCATTTGAAGTTTACTAAGAACTTTCAAAGTCAATTCACTAAATATTAACTCAGCTCTCACTACCAGACCCCTGGAGTTAAAATGTGAACAGAAATAGACATCAGGCCAGTGGAAGTCATAAAGAATATGCAAGAAATTAAGACAACGCTGGACTTCTCATTCTAAGGGACCCAGTGATGAGGTGGGAGCCAAACTCTTCTAGTTTGTGACCTTGGACATGTTATTAGCTAACTTGTGCCTCGTTTTCCCCTCATAACTGATAATAGCACCCATCACCTGTGATCAATGAGTTGGACCAGACAAGGCTGGAAATGCAGTCTGGAGCTTCCAGTCATAGGCTCTGGAGTCACACAGACATGGGCTTGAATTCCAGTTCTGCTTGTGTGAATGTGGTAAGATACCTATCCTCTCTAAACCTGTTTCTTAATAGAAATGTGATGAGAGGAAAAGAACTAATCCTCATGCAGTGCTCAGAAAGCAGGTGCTGAATAAATGTTAGTGAGTTAGCCAGGGAGGACCATTCTGGGTGGTGGATAGGGCAAACTCAGGGGGATGGGAGATAAACCCCATAGAAGGACTTGGGGTCAAGCAGAGGTGAGCGTGACTAGGGAAAGGTAGACAAGGGCAAACAGCAGGCAGGAGGTACTCACATTGGTGAAAGGAGGCTTGTGATGCTGGTACTCAATCCACGGAGGTACAGCCAGGGTGCGGTTCAACAGCTTTGCAAATGCCAGGGAGCCCAAGAAATGATCAGCCTGGTTCCCAAAGCGCCCTGGATGGTATATTGCAGGTGAAGTGAGGACTGGGGCATTGAGGGCTTAGGGTATGCAAGATTCAGAAAGGGAGCCAGGGATTGGGAGGACCAGGATACCAAGGAGAGCCAGGGGAGCTGGCAGCATGGGACCAAGTCTGGACTGCTGGGTCTGATGGTCAAGGCCCTTCAGGCCCTGCCTCTTCTGGCTCAGTCATTCCAGGTTCTTGCTGTTTCCCAAACATGCTCTGCACTTCCCATCCCCTCCCCCACGTCTTTGCTCTTGCTGTTCCATCAGCCAGGGGTGCCCTTCTATTTCCTCCCCTCTGTACACGAAGGGGTAACTCCAATGCCTCACTCACTGGGATCCTTTCACGACCCCTCTGCCATATTCAGTCCCCATCCTCTGTCTCCCACCTTGGATAAGCTACTTGTGGTTCTTCCACTCTTCCTAGAATGTCCTTTCCCATTTCCTGGCCTTTGGCCCTTTCTTCAGCCTGTAAATGCCTCAGGGACAAGGGCCCTATCTGATTGTTTCTGTCTTCCCCAGCATGGTACCCATTCATTCATTCCACAAAGAATGTTGAGAGGTCACAATGTGTCAGTATCTCTGCTAAGTGCTGAGACACAGGAGTGAGCAAGGTCAAGGTCTCTGCCTTCAAGGCATTCACAGTCCAGGTAGGGTGACAGTGAAGTGAAGTTGCTCAGTCGTGTCTGACTCTTTGGGACTCCATGGACCCAGGGAATTGGTTGGGATTTGGGTGGGTTGCCATTTCCTTCTCCAGGGGATCTTCCGGACCCAGGGATCGAACCCGGGTCTTCCGCATTGAGAGCAGACGCTTTACCGTTTGAGCCACCAGGGAAGGCAGGGTGACAGTAAAGATAAACAAATATGTTTGGTGATGGAGGAAATGATGAGATTATTTGGGTTGAGGTCACTGAAGTCCTTTCTGGCGACACTTACAAGCTGTGGCCTGAGGATGGGAAGATGTTGGTCTGGCACAGGGGCAAGAGAGTGCTTCCAGCTAGGGAACAGTGCAGGCTGCAGGACTGAGCCTGTGTAAGGAACAGAAAGGGATAACTGCCTGCAACTGGAACGTCTCCGGAGAAGGGTGTGGTGGAGATGATGCACAGAGGACAGACCATCATGGTCAGGAGACTGGAGGGTTTTAGGAATGAGTGACTTTAAAACGACACTCCACCATCCCCATTTAAACTGCACCCCTCTGACAGCTTTTAGATTCTCCCTTACTTTGCTCTATTTCAATTTTCCCATACTACTTACTCTCCTTTAAGATATGCCAATTACTTACTCTTTATGCCTATCTTTTATGGTCTGATTTTCTCAACTAAATGAAGGCTCTACAAGGGCACAGAGCTTTCCGACTTATCATCACCGTATCCCTAGAGCAGAGAACAGGGCTGGGCACCCAGTAGGTGCCTTATAAACATGTGTTGAATGAATCGCCCAGAGCCAGCGTTGGGTCAGTGACATCAAGTCCTACCCCACTAACTCCATTTACTGGACTCGGAGCTGGCTCAGACTTTGCGCAAGACACGTCGTAACCTCTCTCCCGGCCTCGGTTTTCTCATCTGCCAAATGGAAGGCTGGACAGAGAAGCCCCTCAGTGTCTTTGCCACAGGCGCAGAAAGTCGAGGAGCAGGCCCTGTCAGGCGCTGGAGTCCGTTCCCGGACCTGCCAAGGCGTCTCTGGGAGCCTCAGAGGAGTGGCTTCTCTTTTCCGGGCCTCGGTTTCCCCACTTAGACAGAAGGCTCGGGAGGCCTTACCCATGCATGGGCAGTAGAGCAGGTAACCAGCCGGATCCCAGGAGCCCACGGGCAGCCCCGGGAGCGGAAGAAGCAGCAGCAGGAGGGACACACGCGGCGGCAAGAGCGACGGTGCCCACGCGGCGGCGCCCATAGCGGCTCCAGAGCCAGAGCGCGCCGCGGCGCGAAGGCTGGGAGGGAAGGAA
>SJYV01035025.1:555557-639973 GCA_006410875.1 Neotragus pygmaeus | reverse complement strand
TCCCAGGCTATGGCCCCGTCTCGGTGGGGAAAATGGACCTGCAAGGTGCAAGATAAGGGGATATTGGGTGTGGGGAGTTGGTACTTTAACCTATAAGTGTTCCTATCTCCTTACTTGTGTGTTTTCCCACCTGTCTGCCTGGGACTCGGAAAGAGCCTAGCCTGGGGTTTCTAACCCAACCCCCCAAGGTGAGGCCACCGGATTGGGGTGGGGGTCTAATCAGGTTTCCTCTTCGTGAAAATAGGGCTGTTGTGAGTTGCATCCATTTGCTCAAGACCTCTTTAGGAGTGGAATCATGGGGAATCAGACGGAATCGGGAATCAAAAGGACTCCAAAGAGGGTCCATGTACACTGATAGAACTAGCAGCCCGGGAGTAAATCCAACCCCTGTTAATCCTGTTTGATGTCTCTTGGAATGATGCAAGCCATTGAGACTCTCCAGCCTCCCTGTAATTTAATTCTGTCACCACTGGGGAGTGTGTGTGTGTGTGTGTGTGTGTGTGTGTGTGTGTGTTTGTTTGTGGCAGGGAGGGGGGAGTTGCGAGGCAGCTATACCCATTCCCTCCTTTCCTTCTCACCCTTCTCCAGCCAGTCAGTATATCTTTCCTTGCCCAGGTCAGGACTTTTTTTTTTTTTTTTTAATCTCTATTTATAATTTCCCAGTTGCTATTTTGGGTTCTGCTTAGGGGAAGATTCTGTCCACCCCAAGGAAAGTTCCTGGGTGTGTTTCCTCCTCGGCAGGTGTTGAATTGAGTTCTTCAGATCCCCAAGTAGCTCTTGGGCAGGAGGGATAAAAGCTATTTTAGGGTAGTCACTGAAGTGGAGCTGTTAATCCTCTGTGGGTCTCTAGTTAAGAACACTTAGAGATTAACCCTTTCCTTGCTGTAGGAGGGCTATTTCTTAACAGTTTGGGAGAAGATTTGGGAGATTTCAACTCTGGTGAAGGTGGGAACATGCAACTCAATACAAAAGCAAAGATAATCGCTGCCTTTTGTTGGGTACTTAGTGGAAGCCAAGCCGAATGCTGAGCCCTTTGCATACCTGACTAAAATAATCCTTGAAACAAGCCTGTGAGGTAAGTATTTTTATAGATGAGGAAACAGGCTAATAATGGAGAAAGAACGCAGTTTCTATAGAAATGATGTAACACCATAAAAACTATAGTTTCGTCAGAAGGGCAGCAGACATTATGGCACATAGCAGAGGACAGATAGATGAGAGAGTAATCTGCCTCCTTTAAGGCTTCCAAGAGGGCCATAGAGAATTTTTAACCACGGAACCTTAATAATAGAGATTCCTTAACTGTAGGAACTCAGGCCCAGGATATGGTGCTGGAGAAAGATAAAGTAAAGGGGGACTGGCTCCGGGGGATGTGCTGAGGGTCAATTGTGGGGGAAAAGAGGAAGGCTGCATTCTGGGGAGGTGTTGGGAAGGGAAGGAAATTCGCTTTGAGGCCTGAGAAGTCACATTAAGGGAGGAAAAGAAGGTACTACTCAGGCCCTGTGCTGAAAAGGAGACACAATTTAGATCTCAGAGACTGCATTGTTTGTATTCACACATATTATATCAAATGTTTCAAGAGTGTTGTTTCACTGAATCTTCCATGAGAATATTGGTAGGTAAGGAGAACTAATCTCTCTTTCAGAAATTGAGGAAACTGAGGTTCAGAGAAACTAACCTACCCGTGGTTTCACAGTCAGTAAGTGGCAGCTCTTCTGATAGTAAGTCCAAGGTTCTTTCCACAATACCTCCTCCTTGATATCAGGCACCAGAAGGAATCTTAGGATGAAAACATACCGAGTTATACCAGTAACTGGGAGGGATTGATTGTGTTTGTTTTATGGGAACAGGTTCTGTCAGCTTCTACAGTTGTTAAGGTTAGAGTGTGAGACCAGAAGAACAGCTTTGAAAGAGAAGCAGGATTTTTTTTTCTCACAGTTTTGTGGAGAAGAAATCCGAAGAAATAGGGCTTCGGATAATGTGGGAGAGGCCCAGGAATCTTCCTAGATGAGAGGAGTTTGCAGACAAAGGACAGAGGGAGAAAAACTAGATTTCCTAAAGGATTCCTGAGGTAACACTAAAGCCAAAGCCCCAGGACGTGCAGATCGGGGCAAGCACATGGCTGCTGCCTGCTGCCTTTGCTTCTGTCAGTGCAGCCTCGTGAGCTCTTCTTAGCCACCGCCAGCCTCTTTCCTAGAAGCCCATTACTCACTCTTTCAGTAGCAGCATACTACACTGCTGTGTCTTGTTTGTGCTTGTTCAGGAGAACAGATGAGGTGGATGTGTGGGAGGTGGGGGACGTACTGTTCTCTTTCTGAGTTTGTGCGGAATTTCCAGGGCTAGGCTTCCCTCTCACGTCAGCCAAGTGATGCGACTTGCTTCCTTCCCTCTGGCTGCCATTCCCAGCTTTCCAGAGGCGGAGGTGCGTGATTTCACGTGGGGGATGGGGGCCAGAATTTGACTTTGAAGATGGGGGAAGTTCCTTCCAAACTAGATTTTCAAATTCATGCTCGCTCTCTACCCAGTTCCAAGCTGCCTAGTAATCACTGGTATTATAAACAGGTAATTCCACCCTTTGGAAGAAGAGANTGGGGGCCAGAATTTGACTTTGAAGATGGGGGAAGTTCCTTCCAAACTAGATTTTCAAATTCATGCTCGCTCTCTACCCAGTTCCAAGCTGCCTAGTAATCACTGGTATTATAAACAGGTAATTCCACCCTTTGGAAGAAGAGATGACTTAAACAATAAAAGCCAGACGTCAGAGGCCTTTGAGGTTTATCATGAAGTAGGCAAATATGCCATGATTCGAAGGCTCAAGTCGGACTAGTTTTTAGTGTTAGCACGTGAGTCATGCAAAATGCAGCCACCTTTGTGCACATCTTCCTAGGCACATCTCCACTCGTGATGGGGAAATTGTTTATCATATTATATTGCAATGTTTCTTCAATAAGAGGAATGGTTCCTGAACAGAACATAGCTCATGTTAATGATGAGCAAAGCTCTCTCGGGCATGAACCCGCTGATCCCATCATCTCGTTCACGGCCAGCCTGTTGGTTGAATGGTCACTGTAAGCAGCAGGTGCTAATGAGCTGAGCAAGCATTCTTTGGCCCACAGCTAGTTTGTGCAGTTGGAGCCCTCCCCAGATTCTCGTGGACAATCCCCACATACCCGCTTTGCTCCCTTCACATGGAAAAGCCTCATGACCAAATTTTGGCATGAGCTTTTCAAAGGAAATTCCCCTGTTGTAGCAAGTTACATTGAGGTTGGTAACCTGTTTGTGTGATGAGCTTGTGAGTGTGAATGTGAGTCTGCTGTGCTCCCTTTGAGAATTAATGCCCTTTCTCTCTTCCTCTGAGTTGATGTCAGTAAAGAATTTGTGTCACCTATGCTCACCTGCTCCCCAACAACCCAGTAGAAAGACTTCAAGATACTGGCTCCCCCTTTGGAACTCAGTTTAAACCAGAACTGCCTGAGCATGTTAGCCTGTAAGAATCCACTTGCATTCAGTGACTTATGTACTCATCTAAAAGAAAGTTGAAAGTCCTTTTCTAGATGCTAGGTATATGGAGATGAAAGAGATATGATCTGAGCTCTCAAAGTTTCTGAGTTTGGTGGTGGAGTCTGAGTTCTAATGCAAGTATGTTACCTGTTCACAGTGGAGACATGCATGTGTTCTGTGAAGGTCTGTAGGAGGGGCCGCTCAGCACCTTGATTATTGGACGGGCTTTGCTAAAGAAGTGTGGTTTGGGTCCTGAGACCAAGAGACCCAGAGTAGTGGTGGAGAGCAGGATAGGACCAGCACTGGTTTAGTGGAAATGCTGAGTCTGCTGTTGCCTCTTCAGATGAACCTCTTGATGTTGATGCACTGCTGAGAAATACATCTGGCGCAGAGGCTGACTCTCCAGGGTGTAAATTTCCTAAGTAAAGGCTTCTTTCTCTTCTGAGGCCTTTTGGGCATTTTATTGCTCCTTAGCACCTCCACGAGGAGGAGAATTGTAGAAAGTGAGGGAGGAGGCAGGGTGAGGAGGAGGAGGAGGAGGCGCTGCTGTCTAAATTTAGTGGAAAGGATGTAAAAGCGAAGTTGGAAGGGAAAAAGAGTTTAGGGCTTTTACTTCCTCTGATTATCCTGTTTCCTATTAGCCTAGGTGGTACTAGTAATAATAGTTACCATGTAGCACTTACTAGGTGCCTACCTTCTGCTGAATGCTTTATGTTTATTATCTCATTTAACTCTCAAAAGGTCCTTATGATGTGGGAGATTATTAAGCCCATGTTGTAAATGAAACAGCTCAGGGAAGTAAGTAAGTGGCTGAAAGTCACATGGCTTCAAAGTGGAAGGGCTGGGATGGAACTGGGTCCAGAGCCCATGTTTTCATGGTATTGGGCTCCCTAACACCAGGTGTTCTGATGTTTCAGGTGAAGAGATTGTTTTCTGAAGGCTGCGTTGGAGGCTGTGACAGAGCACAGAGCCCTGTGGAGCTGATGGGGAGGCTTTCTCAGTAACATGGCCCTTCGCCATTAGCCTTGCCATGACCACATTTTTCACCAGCGTCCCCCCCTGGATTCAAGATGCAAAGCAGGAGGAGGAAGTGGGCTGGAAACTAGTGCCCAGGCCTCGGGGCCGGGAGGCGGAGAATCAAGTGAAGTGCCAATGTGAAATCTCGGGGACACCCTTCTCAAATGGGGAGAAGCTGAGGCCTCACAGCCTCCCCCATCCAGAGCAGAGACCGTATAGCTGCCCTCAGCTGCACTGTGGCAAGGCTTTTGCCTCCAAGTACAAGCTGTATAGGTAGGTGACGCTCCCATACCTCTTCCTGCCCTGAGGTTCCCAGGGAGAAAGCCAGAGAGACTCCACTGAGTGTGGGACTTTATCTGTGGCAGAAGAGTAGAGGTTAATTTGTCTCATAAGTGTGTCCTATATGTCAGCCATTTGAGGTCACTCACTGAAAAATAATGCTGGTATTTTTTATTCAGACACTAGACTCTGATGGGTACAATATCAGATATTGATGAACAGACTAGATTTTTTTTTTCTTTCAATACAGGCTTACCTCATTTTATTGCACTTCACAGATACTGCATTTTTTTTTTTTTTTTAACAAATTGAAGTTTTGTGGCAACTTTCAGTCAAGAAAGTTGGCCCAGTTTTCCAACTTTCCAAAAGCATTTGCTCACTTCATGTCTCTGTGAAGAATTTTGATAATTCTCACAATATTTCAAACCTTCCACCATCAAAAAGATTACAGCTTGCTGAAGGCTCAGGTGATGAATAGCACTTTTTAGCAATAAGGTATTTTTTTCTTTTTCTTTTTAAATGATTTTTTTAAAAGGTGATATGGACTGTTCTTTTAAAGTCTTTATTGAATTTGTTACAACATTGCCTCTGCTCTTTTATGGTTTGGTTTTTCGGCTGAGAGGCTCATGGATTCCTAGCTCAATCAAGTCTGCACCTCCTGCAGTCGAAGGCAAAGCCCTAACCACTGGCCCATCAGGGACGTCCCCAGTAAAGTATTTTTAATTAAATATATACATGTTTTTTTTAGACATAACGCTATTGCACACTTAATAGGCCACAGTATAGTATAAACATAACTTTTATATGCACTAGGAAACCAGAAAATTCATGTGTCTCCTATTATGTGACTTTTGCTTTATTGCAATGCGCTGGCACCAAACCTGCAATATCTCCAAGGTGTGCCTATGCTACTTTCCCTGCCTGTGTCAGCTAATGGTGAGAATATTAGCCCCAAATTAGGCATCAGCCTTAGAAGTTTAGAAAGAAAAGGAGGCCCTGTGGTCCAATCTGTAAATTGTAAAGTGCAGGCTCAGAGTGGAGAAGTTAACTTACCCAAGGTCGTATTGCTCACATGATTACTTATGACTCTGTGGAGTCCTCTGGGTTAGAAGATTTCCTGAAACTTGTAAGTGCAAGAACCCCTGTCTAAAGTGAAATGGAATGTGAAAGCCCTGGTGTAAAGCAGATATGACAGAGCAGCTTTGAAGGGAGCAGGGCCTACTCAGAAGTAGTTTTGATTTTATCCTTGAGTTTCCATCAGAGGACCATGAGCGTGCCCTTTGCCAGTGATGCAGACTGTCTGCTGCACAGCCATTCATTCCTCGACCATGAGCTCTTGTCACATACCAGGCACAGTGTTCAGGGACAGACAGTTCCTGTCAGTGAGCCAGACAGATGTATGGCGAGGGGTTGCTGACCCTCCTCGAGTTTACTGTCTTAATAGCAGGGACAGACAGCACACGAGTAAATACGTGAACGAGATGACCACAGAAAGCCTCTAGTTCCTTGTCTGGAAAACAGTTGATAGGAAGGAACTAAAACAGGTAACAGGGTTGTATGTGACCAGGATTGCCCTCATGACAGTCAGCTGTGTGCTCCTGTGTCTCAGGTGAATATCAGTTGGGGGTATCCTTGTAGACTTTCCTAGTGGCAGTCTGATTGTCATTGGGAGGCTCCAGGAAAGGTCCTGGGCCAGGAGACAGGAGGCTTGACTCCACCTGGAGTCACCGTAGAATTTTAGGCAAATTACTAAACCTCATTGGGCCTTTGTTTTCTCACCTTCAAAATGTGGGAAATAGACTGTGGATCACTCAGCATCTTCCTCTCATGTTACCAGCCACTTATGTCACAGGAGATTAATAGTAACCTTTATAGGTATGAGCACTCACAAGACTATGAGGATAATGGTATGATTGATACCTTCCAGGTAGAAAGAATCACTGGGTGCTGTGCTAAAGACAGCAGTGGCATATCTAAGTGAATCCAGGTCTTCAGAAGGTCTGGGTTTAAGTGCATTTTAAACCCAGAAAATTGTCTGCCACTTACTGACTGGTGGGTGGGGCTGTCCTATGTGTCAGCTTCTTATGTAGAACACAGGGTTAATGACACAGCTCACGTGGGGCTTATACACGATGGGACCTCAAAGTCTAGCTGAGCTGATTCCGAATACCATGGAGCTCTGGATTGTAGCTCCTGGATTCAGCTCTGGTTTCCAGCCAGATAGGAGCAGAAGCAGGTAACCCAAGGGGCACTGAGGTCCTGTGTCACGAACACATCTTCTGAAACGTGTCAATGCCTCACGTGGCAAACAGGTAAATGGTGCAGATGGACATGCCGTGAGAAATAGATGGCCAACTTGAAGCCACTGTTCTCCTCAAAGGCAGCCACTGGGTCAGTTCTTTGTGTATCCCTCTTGAGACATTCAAACATGTATTCCCTTCCTTTTTTATTTTCACAGGGGATTGTGTTACGTACACCGTACTGAACTTCCTTTTTTGACTTGGCTCGCTGTTTCTTGGGAGATTGTTCCAGATCAGGAAGTTTAGATATATTTCATTTTCCCTTTATTGTGTCATTTAAATTTTTATAAATACACTTTTTGTTGCAAAGGAAATACATTCACGTAATTCAAAATTCAAAAGGTATACAATGAAAATTCTTCATCACACCCAGAAAAGCTGCCCTTTCTTCTCCCCATGGGTAGCCAATGTTAGTTTCTTGTGTATCCTTTGAGAAATATTTTAAGCTCATATGTGCAAACATGCATAAATTTTCTCTCTTTTCCAGTGCATGGTACCATTCTGTAGGCACTATCCTGTCTCATAGCTTTTTCCCACTTTATCTAGGAGCTTGTTACCTGTTGTATATATAAAGCTGTCATTATATTTGAAAGTTAAGGTGGGAATTCCCTGTTGTTGCAGTGGTTAGGACTTCACGCTTTCACTGCTGTGTGGCTGGGTTCCCTCCCTGGTCAGGGAACTAAGATCCCACAAGCTGCACAGTCAAAAAAAAGTTGAGTCAATTTTATGGACTTAATTACTTATTTAGCCAGTTCCCTACTGATGGACATTTAGATTGTTCCTGACATTTTTGCTACTGAATTCAGTGCTGCAGAGAAGAGCAGCACACAGTTTTGCAGGTGGTAGAGGACAGAATGTAGTTGGCATGGCATTCCATTCCATCGCATGCCTCTATCACAGTTTTTGTGTCTAGTTGCCTGTTAGTATGCAACTCTGTTGTCTAGCCAGCCATTATGATCTCCTTTCTTTCTCCTCTGTCCTTCATCCCTGTCTGTAGGCACATGGCCACCCACTCAGCCCAGAAACCCCACCAGTGCATGTACTGTGATAAGATGTTTCACCGCAAGGATCATCTGCGGAATCACCTGCAGACCCATGACCCCAACAAGGAGGCCCTCCACTGTTCTGAGTGCGGTAAGAATTACAATACGAAGCTGGGCTACCGGCGCCACCTGGCCATGCATGCCGCCAGCAGTGGTGACCTCAGCTGCAAGGTGTGCCTGCAGACCTTCGAGAGTACCCAGGCCCTGCTGGAGCACTTGAAGGCCCACTCACGCCGGGTGGCAGGTGGTGCCAAGGAAAAGAAGCACCCCTGTGACCACTGTGACCGGCGGTTCTATACTCGTAAGGATGTGCGGCGGCACCTGGTGGTCCACACAGGCCGGAAAGACTTCCTGTGCCAGTACTGTGCCCAGCGATTCGGCCGCAAAGACCACCTGACACGTCATGTCAAGAAGAGCCACTCACAAGAGCTGCTCAAGATCAAGACAGAGCCAGTGGACGTGTTAGGCCTAATCAGCTGCAGCTCCACAGTCAATGTGAAGGAAGAGCTGAGTCCCGTGCTGTGCATGGCCTCTCGGGACGTGATGGGGGCCAAGGCCTTCCCTGGCATGTTGCCCATGGGCATGTATGGTGCCCACATCCCTACCATGCCCAGTGCGGGCATGCCACACTCCTTGGTGCACAACACGCTGCCCATGGGCATGAGCTACCCTCTGGAATCCTCACCTATCTCTTCCCCAGCTCAGCTTCCTCCAAAATACCAGCTTGGATCTACCTCATACTTGCCCGACAAATTGCCCAAAGTGGAGGTGGATAGTTTTCTGGGGGAGGTTCCTGGAAGCCTGTCTCTCTCATCCGCTGAACCCCAGCCCACCTCACCTCAGCCAGCAGCAGCTGCGGCCCTCCTAGATGAAGCACTGCTCACCAAGAGCCCCGCCAACCTCTCTGAGGCTCTCTGCGCTGCTAATGTGGACTTCTCCCACTTACTGGGCTTTCTTCCTCTCAACCTGCCCCCATGTAACCCACCTGGGGCCACAGGAGGCCTCGTCATGGGCTACTCCCAGGCTGAGGCTCAGCCCCTGCTCACCACTTTGCAAGCTCAGCCTCAAGATTCCCCAGGAGCTGGGGGACCGCTGAACTTTGGGCCACTGCACTCCTTGCCACCTGTCTTCACCTCTGGCTTGAGCACCACGACTCTGCCTCGTTTCCACCAGGCATTCCAGTAGCCACAAGGAGGCCCTCAGCTCAGTCCTGGCTCTGTCAGGGAGCCTCAGTACCTATCCCATCTGCATCCCCCGTGAAGGCAGCTGAGCTTTCAGAGCTGGGTTCAAAAAGAAACAATTCCAGTATCTGTATGGAGCACTTGGTTTGGGGGCTTAAGCTCTAGGATTAGTTCCAGGAGGAATCTTGAGCCCCAACCCCATGAAAAGATGTCATACTATAGGACTTCAGGTATTTTTACTTTTTTTAAAAAATCTGAATCGGGAGCCACACCTAGCCTTCTCCCTCTCCAAAGCATCGGAACCTCCTTCTCTTTGAAGAAGGGAGAGGTCTCGAAGACACAGAGGGTTTTACTTCGGATGACCTCGAGAGAAGTAGCCCAAGAAGCCCGTCTTCTGGTCCCAGCCTGCAGACCCCACCGCAGCTGGTCAGGCACTCCTGCAGAGGGTCCATCGCCTGCTTCCAATCAGTAGGCAGGAGGGAAGGCCTCTGCCTATTCCCCATTACCTCCATCCCTCCTGTCCTAACACCTCCATCTTCAGTCAGTGTTTTCCAGGAACGGTACCGTTTACATAGTCGCTTCAGACACACCATTTCACCTCCCTTGCTGAGCTGTTAGCCTTAGAATGATTGCAGTGAACATTGTTTACACACCGTGAATCCATTCCCACCAGTCCATTCCAGTTGGCACCAGCCAGAACCACTTGGTACCTGGTGTTAACTGGAGCCCTGTTTACAAGGCGGAGTCGGGTCCCGACTTCTCTTCATTTGAGGTCACATTTTTTCCCCTGTGGGGAAATAAACTGACTTTGGACTGCTTCAGTCTCTGCCATCTTCCATGACCGTGTCTGTTCTTGCCTTCCTTGGCAGAGTCCACAGGAGACAGGCAAGAAGATTGGAGCAGTTTTCTCACAGGTCTGCAATTCTGTTTTTCTTCAAGTACATCGTGACCCCCTCATCCTCCTTTTGAACTGGAGAGAGGGGAAGAAATGAAAGGCATGCCCACTTCCACTCCCCACCCCTCCCCATTCCTTAATCCCTGCCCTGAATATCATGAGTTGTTATTGGTCTTGGAAGGAGGGATTCAGGTCCTAGGCTGGTGTGGATAGCAAAGGAGAGGGTGTGAGCCCCTCATATGTCTCTCCTACCTGTCCCATTTTCAGGAAGTTGTGGAATTGTTGGAAGAAGAGTTTTCAGAAAGTTAGGACTGGGCAGATAATTAAGTCCTAATCATCATCGTATCATGTATGGGGGGTATATACCATGTATGCGACGTNGCCCCTCATATGTCTCTCCTACCTGTCCCATTTTCAGGAAGTTGTGGAATTGTTGGAAGAAGAGTTTTCAGAAAGTTAGGACTGGGCAGATAATTAAGTCCTAATCATCATCGTATCATGTATGGGGGGTATATACCATGTATGCGACGTATCATGGGAGGTATACATCATTGCCTCCCATAACAAACTTTTTTCTTCTCCACAGTGTTCCTCCTCTCTCTTCCACTTTGCAGTCCCTCTGGACTCAAGACCACTGTGCATAGGCTTCTCTGCTCTCCATCAAAGAACTTCCACCTTCCTCTTGTGGCCCTTCACTTTTGCCCTCAGTACTCAGCAAGTTTTCTTGCAATAAACGATTAATTCTCTTGACTTGTGGGGCTCCCTTGTTGCAGACAGCACAGCTCTTGCCCAACTGAACCTCACCCCTGCTTCATCTCAGTTCTGCATGGGCTTCGCTCTTCCTGTTCGTGGAAGGGAGGCCTCTCAGGGACCACCAGTATGGGGCCCCCTTGAGACACTTCCACTCTGATTCAGAAACACACTTCTACCTCTTTACTGTTAACTCCTACAGATGGCAGCCAGCAGTTTCTGGGCACTTCTCTCAGCAGGTGCCTCATACTGGCTTCTGGCTTCTTCACTAGGGTTTCAGGACAGACTACCAAGGAACTGCCTCAGCCTCTGCCCAGTTCTCCCTGTCCCTGTCCTGTCTAGAAATCACTTTGGTTTATGAGCAGGTCCAAGACCCATGCTTCTGCTTCAGTGCAGGCCAGTACCCTTTCTTTGAGGTGAAAGCCTTAAAATGTAGCTTCCTGGCCCTTGATTGGAAGCAATGTGGAATGAATAAACATGTTTTCATTTAGGCAGGCTAGCTTGGGATACCTTTTTTTTTTTAAAGACAAAACCAGATATAAAGATGTCTGGCAAGATTAGAATCAGACTAGGTGATTTACTTCTAAAAATTAGCTTCAGTGAGTCCCAGGGACTAATTAAGGTTTACTTTTAAAAGCGTCCACCTTGGTACGCAGCCCCCTTCTGCATGCTATGCATGTTATTGGGACTCGTATATAGGAAATGGCAAGTGAGGACCCAGTTGGGACTCAGTGTCGCCATTGTCCTTGTCGTCTCTGACCTTCATCACTAGACCCAGCAACCCTCACCCTTCCTTGCCACCTTTTCTGCACCTTTTGTTTACAGAGGTAAAGGGGCCTCTGGCTATGGAATATGAAGTCTCGGACTGTTAGAGGAGTCCCTTCTCTTTGCCTGCTCTTTCCTGTTCCTTCCTTGAATTCTCTCCCCCATTAGTGATGCTGGGAAACTCATAGGACAGGCAAAGCAACTTTAAAACCTTGTAACTTGGGGCCTTGCCCCTCCTCCCCTCCTCTTCCTTCCAGTCCTGTTCCTCCCGTTCTTCCTTCAATGCCCTTCCCACCCACAAAGAATTTTCCTATCACTGTGAACTTTGCTGGTGCAGAGGAACATCTGCCTTCCCCTTTTTTTTTTTTTTTTTGGACTGTAGATAGCCAGCAATTTAAACCTCCCTTTCCAAAAGAAAAAGAAAAAAAAAAAGTCCTTGACCTGTTGTGCAAAGGATAAGAACAGCTTTATCCTGCTCAGTACCAAACCCACTTCAATACCCTTACTGAGGCCATGAGAGCCTAGGGGCTTCTGCCCAGGACAGGAGCCATGGCATGTTGGCAGAGACCAAACAGGGACCAGGAAAAGGGGTGATATCCCCTTCCCCACCGCCTCCAACCTCTGTCAGCGATGAGCTGCCCTGAATAGTGGCAGGCACCTCCCCTCTGTGCACAGAAGCTAGTCAGGGTTGAGTGCAGTCTTGTGGGGTCAGGGGGTAGTAGCATGCCAGCTGGGTCAGCTCAGAGGATCTGCACATCTTGGGAGAGGGGAGAGGAACAATGAGTTTTTTTTCCCATAACCTTTTGAAAATGGCATTTTGTGCATGGAAATCTGGGAAGCAGGTGTGATTCCTTTTTTGCTCGTAGATAATTGTCTTAAGTTGAACTTCTGCCCTAAACTTTTCCCCTAGTAGCCCTTTAAGTCCCTATGCCCCCTTCTTTTTGGTAGCTGTTTTCTCCAGCCCCCCTCCATCTCCCCTCTTATCTAGGAGCTATTTTTAAGCACGACTTTTTTAACAGTTTATATTGTACAGGATCAATATTTTGCTTTTTAACAAGGATATTTATGTAATAAACTTTTGCCTTAGGCAGGTGTTGGCCAGAAAAGTCCAGATTCCTCTGGGACCCCACCCTGGCCTCTCCTGGAGCTCTGAACCTGCTGTGGAAGGAACTGGCTGTGACCTCACCACTGGAAAGGAGGGTTTGTGGCGAGGGAAACGGGTGTACTGGTTCTGACAGGAGGAGGATCCACCATGGTAATCAAGTGCCTCTGTGGAGGGGTTTGAAAAGAAATGTTCTAGTTCAATTTCTTCAGATGTTCGCCTGCTTCCTTAGCGGGTTCTCCCCATAGTGCACCTCTCCAACTCTCACCATTCGGCACTGGGACTCCTGAAACACCACTTCTCGTACACCCCCCTCCCTCTCTCCCAGTGGTCAAGGCTTTGGAGCCACTCTTTCGTAATACCAGATTATTTAAAGAGAGAAAAATACAAGACAAAACCTTCTAGCACTTTGTAAACACAGTGAATAACCTCTTGGAGTATTTTTGGCTTTATATAAAACAAGGTTTTTAATTGTAAAATATAAGTGCCATTAGAAAATGCACAGGGCCTATCTTTGTTAAAGTAGATTTTTCAATGTTTTACAGAATTACATTTTCAAAAAAAAGTTTTTATAATGAAGTTGTTTATTAAAAACTTCTGAATGATGTGTTTGGAAGTTGTGAGGCTGTCTCATTGGGAAGGGGCTGGAGAGAACCTGAGGAAGGAGTCTAGACGTCGTTAGCATCCAAGGGGATGGTGGGTACGATGGAGCACACAGTGAGAACCCTTCACATTAGCACCCACAGGCCCTGTACTCTGAAATGAAAGGTCTTTGAGGTAAGTGGCATCATGCCACTTAATAATCTTGGATGCAAGAATCAGAAAAAATCAAATGGACTCAATGAAATTTCATATCACTGCAAATGCCAGATGGAATGCAGTCTTGAGGTTAGTATTGGTTCAGCATCTCAGACATGGTAGGCTTTAGCGTTCCTGTTTCTGCCATATCTCGTGCAACTGTGACCATCCTCAGGCCCTTCCACATGGCTTGTCCCTTTATCAACGCATGCTGCCACGAATCCAGTCATTCTCACACAGTGCTGACCAGGAATGGGAAGGGACCCTTTCCAGGCCCCCTAAGTAGAGAGGAGTCCTTTTTTCACAGGAGCCCTGTAAGCATCTTCTGTCTCATTGGCCTTGATGGTGTTCTGTGCCATCCCCAAGCCAGTCACTGTAGATCAGTAGTGAAAAGACTGAGCCAAGGGGAGGAGTGTGTTCTCAAAGGAACTCTGGCATACTGTTAGAATGAGGAATGGATGCTGGTTGTCCAAGAAAAAAACATCCATGGCTCAAGGTGCACAGCTGGTTGGTGACAGAGCTAGGACTTGACCTTGCCCACACTTGTGCCTACCCATCTGGTTCAGACAGATTCTTGCAAGGAGTCATGGCTTCACCTGATGTTGCTTGGCCAGTCCAGCGAAGGTGGGCATCACTGTTCTGAGCCCCATCCCTTGTACTGAGTGAGATCCTCTCATCCAAGGGCTTGCTTTTCTGTGGTCTGGAGCCAGTGTCCATAGTGAAGCAGTGCAAATCACTCGAGTCCAGCCCAAGACTACGGGACATCCCATGTTAATGTGTGTTAAGAGGTGGTTTTGTGTTCAAAGGCAGTGGGCTGGCCCTTCATCTCTTTGGCTTGTTGACTTGCGTAACTCCACCCCAATGGGTCAGACCTCTGCTAGGGCCCCAAGGACATCCACTTTGCCCTCCAGGAGCTGCATTCCTGGGAGTGGGTCTGGCGGCAAAGCCGTCTTTTCCATTGGATAGGAAGAAGCTGAAGGCTTTTCGGAGGAGGTGGCAAAGACTTTCAGGTGAGGGGGTGGAGTATTAGGTGTACTTACTGACCACCATGGGCCACAAGTTGAGGAGCTGAGATAACAGGACTGCAGGCATGTGCAGGATTAGGGTTGCAGGGGTTGGTCCACCCAGGCTCTTACTCTCCAGGCATAGGCCCTACACTTCAGACTAGAGTTCACATTTGTAAAATGGAACAGAACAAGGGGTAGCCCCAGGCCCAGGAGGAGGTAAAGCAATGTTCAGCCCACCAGGCCATGAGGATCCAGCTCTTGGAGGGAAACCAGGCAGAGACCCACTTGCTCCCTGGTTGGCTGCATCAGAATTTCCCTTGTCCTTGATTCTTCCACTTCAACCTCTTCCTCCTCTTACCACAAATATTTTGAGCACCTCTGTGTGCCCAGCGACTACTATACAAGTTTCAGTCTGGTCAGAGACCAAAGGATACCTGAGTCCTTTGCATTTGCCTAATTTATCCTCTGCAAAACTACCCCAAGGCCACAGTAGAGTGGGCACCGAGCAACTCCCACCTGTCCACTGCAGGTGGGAAAATTGCTGCTTGGCATGATGGCTCTGATGGACGGTTCTATCTGTCTGTGATCTGGGTCCCTGTTCAGAGCTGTTCCTTGCTTGCTACACTCCTGCACATCACTCCCTTTCCACTCCCGACTCCTAGTTCTGTCTGGGTGCCTGCAGTCGCAGCCCCCTGCCCCTCCCCCGGGTCCCTCGCCCCTTATTAGCTAGGGAGCCCTGGTGAATCACACCCGAAAAGAGGTGGGGGCGAAAGGGGGCGGGGCGAGCCCCGTAGGAGAAGACCGCGCGTCTTGGCCTCCTGCAGGCGGTCCGCTAGGGTCGCTGCCAGCCACCCAGTCATCTCTCGCGGAATCCGCAGCGTCGCCCCAAGCCCCAAGCCCCACCAGGCTCGGGGCTCCCGCAGGTTATGGCGGACGAGGGTTCGGATCAGGGGTCCTGGAAANTAGTAAATGTTGGGTTTGAAGAAATAGCTTTGATAAGGGTTTTTTAGAAGTAGATGGCTGGTGTGACTTTAAAAAACAGGTGGTTTGGGTTGTGTTTTTTAAGCTCAATTTTTTATTTTTTTAATCATCTTTACTATTTATAAAACCAAATAAGACTGTTTTTTCTTTGTTTGAGGAGCCCCTACTTGCTTAATACATGTAGGTTACACTAGCATTGTAGTTGAGACGCAAAATCATGTTCAACTTTTTGCGACCTCATAGAATGCATGTGAGCCTTCCCTGTCCTTCACTCTCTCCCAGGGTTTGCTCAAATTCATGTTCATTGAGTCAGCAATGCCATCCAGTCATCTCATCTTTTGTCATCCTCTTCTCCTTTTGCCTTTAGTCTTTCCAGCATCTGGGTCTATTCCAGTGAGTCGGCTCTTTACATTAGGTAGCCAAAGTATTAGAACTTCAGCTTCAGCATTAGTCCTTCCAGTGACTATTCAGGTTGATTTTCCTTAGGGTTGACTGCTTTGATCTCCCCATAGTCCAAGGGACTCTCAAGAGCCTTCTCCAGCACCACAGTTCAAAAGCGTCAGTTCTTTGGCACTCAGCCTTCTTTATGGTCCAACTGTCACATCCATACATGATTACTGGAAAAAACATAGCTTTGACTATACAGACCTTTGTTGGCAAAGTGATATATCTGTTTTTTAATATGCTGTCTAGGTTTGTCATAGCTTTTCTTCCAAGAAGTAAGTGTCTTCTAATTTCATGGCTGTAGTTACCATCTGTAGTGATTTTGGAGCCCAAGAAAATGAAGTCTGTCACTGTTTCCACTTTTGCCCCTTCTATTTGCCATGAAGTGATGGGACTGGATGCCATGATCTTAATTTTTTGAATGTTAAATTTTAAGCCAGCTTTTTCACTTGCCTTCCTCCAGCTTGGCATTTCACATGATGTACTCTATACATGGTCTTCCCTTGTAGTTAGTCTGTAAAGAACCTGCCTGCAGCACAGGAGACCTGGGTTCAATTTCTGGGTCTGGAAGACCCCCTGGAGAGAGAAATGGCAACCCACTCCAGTATCCTTGCCTGGAAATCTCATGGACACAGGAGCCTGGTGGGCTGCAGTNCCTTGTAGTTAGTCTGTAAAGAACCTGCCTGCAGCACAGGAGACCTGGGTTCAATTTCTGGGTCTGGAAGACCCCCTGGAGAGAGAAATGGCAACCCACTCCAGTATCCTTGCCTGGAAATCTCATGGACACAGGAGCCTGGTGGGCTGCAGTCCATGGGGTTGCAAAGAGTCAGCTAACTGAGTTGACTAACTCAGTCAATGACTGAGTGACTAACACTTACGATATGCATATTTAATAATTCTTTCTAAGTTCTAAGTAACTTATTCCTACAGTATTCAGTTTATGCATACTTGGTTACAAGTTAAGTTAGATTCTCTTCAATCTAGACTTTTCTTTTGTAAACACACATAGTTTTATACCAAAATTTATTCTTTAATACTTAAAATAACATTTTTATTTACCTCTAGAAAACAAGATGTCACTCAAATCACTTAATTTTATGATTGTGAAGGATTTAAAAAATATATGTGTTTAATTTTATGTGAAATATATTGTCAGTCTATTTATCTTAGTATATCTAAGACTATTTAAAAAACAAATAATTCTCAGGATGGAATTTATGAATATTCTGAAGAAAATAATTTGAAATAGCAAATAATAGTTTTCAAATGAAATATCAAATGTTTAATTATTGTTTTTAAAATATCAGTAAAAGTTTTTAGAAATGAAAGTTTCATTTACCATAGTATTTGAATTCCTAATTTGAATATTATTCCTATTTTTATATACAATTGTTTTACTTATATTAATAATGGTTAAAATTATAGGANAATGTTTAATTATTGTTTTTAAAATATCAGTAAAAGTTTTTAGAAATGAAAGTTTCATTTACCATAGTATTTGAATTCCTAATTTGAATATTATTCCTATTTTTATATACAATTGTTTTACTTATATTAATAATGGTTAAAATTATAGGATATCATGTGGAATTTGTTGAAAATACTTTGAATAGGGTGTGTGACTAGCTCTTAAATAATGCTAACAACTAATGTTCATTGTCAAATACATACAAACATACATTGTCAAATCTGATACATAAGCTTTACTTATGGAATTTTTAATCACAAGAAAGTTTGAGAAATTTTAATCATGAGAAAATAATCTGAGACAAAGAGCATCTTTTCTATGATGTCATTGACAAGAACTGCTTGAATATTTCCAAAGTTGAAATCTTTGTTTTGTTGTTTGCTTATTTGTTGTTGTTGTTATGAACCTTGTATACTTTACTAATTATTTTAGTCTAATTATAATTCCATATTATTCTACTTACTGAAAGTATATGAAATAAGTGAAATCTGTTTTCTCACATAAAGGCCTATGAAACTATAGACATGCTAAATTAGCAAATAAAAATAAAAGACATCCAACTAAATGTGAATGTCAAGTAAACAGCAGTAAATTTTTACCTTAAGTATGCTCCATGCATTTTCCCCATGCAAGATCAGGCATGCTAATACTTTAAACTTATTTGTTGTTTTTCTAAAATTCAAATTGAACTTGAGATTCTAACTTTCATCTAGCAATCTTATTCAAAAAGATAATTTTATATTCTAAACTTTTTCTTGTTTCTTTAGATTTAGGCTAAAGATGTTGTTCACTTGTGAAGTCATGTCTGACTCTTCAACTCATGGACTGAACCACACCAGGCTTCCTAACCAATTCCCAGAGTTTGACCAAGTTCATGTCCATTGAATTGGTAATGCAATCCAACCATCCCATCCTCTGTCACCCTCTTCTCCTCCTAGCCTCAATCTTTCCCAGCATCAGGATCTGTCCCAAGGAGTTGGCTCTTTGCATCAGGTGGCCAAAGTATTGGAATTTCAGCTTCAGCATCAGTCCTTCCAATGAGTATTCATGGTTGACTTACTTTAAGATTGATTGGTTTGATCTCTTTGCTGTCCAAGGTACTCTCAAGAGACTTCTCCAGCACCAAAATTTGAAAGCATCAGTTCTTTGGTGCCATGCATTTGTTATGGTCCACTCTCTCATCTGTACATGACTAGAGGAAAGACTACAGGCTTGACTATAGAGACTTTTGTTGGCAAAGTGGTATCTTTGATTTTTAACACACTGGCTAGGTTTGTCCTCAGTTTTCTGACAAGAAACAAGAAACATTGTCTAAATGTGTACTTTAAATTATTAGGAAACAGCACTATTCTATGTTTTCAAGACTCATAATCCCTCTGGAAATGTTACATTTATGACCATGTTAAATTTCCAAAATTATCAAGTATATTTCCAGCAAAAATAATTTTGAGATTGTAACTGTTAGGCAATTAGAATAAGAAAAAGAAGTCCAGAATGATGATGGCTCAAAGACAAAGAAGGGAAAAACCTGCGAAAATAGAACAAAGGAAGGTCAGAGGACCAGAGTGAGAACAACAAGTGAAACAAACAGCCCTCCTCGGTTCAGTTCAGTTCAGTTGCTCAGTCGTGTCTGACTCTTTGTGATCCCATGAATCACAGCATGCCAGGCCTCTCTGTCCATCACCATCTCCCGGAGTTCATTCAGACTCACGTTCATTGAGTCTGGGATGCCATCCAGCCATCTCATCCTCTGTCGTCCCCTTCTCCTCCTGCCCCCAATCCTTCACAGTATCAGAGTCTTTTCCAATGAGTCAACTATGAGTCAACTCTTCGCATGAAGTGGCCAAAGTACTGGAGTTTCAACTTTAGCATCATTCTTTCTAAAGAAATCCCAGGGTTGATCTCCTTCAGAATGGACTGGTTGGATCTCCTTGCAGTCCAAGGGANCCGAGTCTTTGCAACCCCATGAATCACAGCATGCCAGGCCTCCCTGTCCATCACCAACTCCCACAGTTCACTCAAACTCATGTCTATCGAGTCAGTGATGCCATCCAGCCATCTCATCCTCTGCTGTCCCCTTCTCCTCCTGCCCCCAATCCCTCCCAGCATCAGAGTCAAGGAGACTAATAACAGAACATGCCTCAGAGGATCATATTCAAGATTAAGTGAGCTAACACATGAAAAGTGTCCACAGTGTCTGGAACACAGGAAGTATCCCATGAATGGCAACCAGCATCTAAAAACTGGTTCAGCATTAAGACCGGGTGGACCTAACAGACAAATATTGTTTTTGTTTGCTGTGCATCCCTTACTATGAATCATTGTTTCCTCATAACCCATTCCTTGTGACTTTGGTGGGCAGAAATTCACAGTATCCAATATCCTTGGAGTATGCAGCCTGTTAACAGGACTCAGTCCTCCTAGATGTAGTGACTGGTCCAAGATGTACAAACAGTAATCCCAGCTGGGCCCCTTAGAGACCTTTCTTGGGATTTATCTATGTTGAATATACTAACATAATGGGAAGTCTTTTTCTTCTGGGCTTTCTTAACTGGCTAATGTAGGCCTTGGACTTCCCTGGTGGCTCAGATGGTAAAGAATCTGCCTGCAATGCAGGAGACCTGGGTTTGATCCCTGGGCTGGGAAGATCCCCTGGAGGAGCACATGGCAACCCACTCCAGTATTCCTGCCTGGAGAATCCCCATGGACAGAGGAGCCTGGTGGGCTACGACCCATGGGGTCACAAAGAGTCAGACACAACCGAGTGACTGAGCACAGCACAATGTAGGCCTAGATTGATCTATGCCATGCTCTGCCGGCCTCCCACAGAGGAAGACTGTTGACAATGGGATAAAATGGTACAGAGAAAAGCAGAGTGATGACAGGGAGAATCTTAAGGCTATCCTTTGTGCCCCTGGATCCATCCAGACCTGAAGCCAAACCACTCTTTTCCTTGATGACTGATGAGCTCATCAGTCCTTGGGGCTTTGGGCAGTGTGACCTGTTCCTACTGCCTGACACTGAAGGAGTCTTACATGACAGGTGACGTGAGCGAGCAGCAAACCATTAGAGCTGGGAGTCCTTTAAAAACCAGGCTCACTGCTGCCAACGCTCACACTCACTTGCCATTTCCTACCCGGGGGCCAGAGAGGCATGCTGAGTGACTCAGTATGGAGGGGCTGGGCAGGTGGGAGAGGCTCTGAACATGCACCAGGCAGAGTGGCAGAAAGCCTGATGGGAGACTAAGCTTTAGGGGAAACCACTCAGCTCAACCCACTGGGGGATATCTGTGTCACAGACCTGCAATCCTTGCGAGAGTCAAGAGGCATGACAACAGGACAATGACGTATTTATTTACAATTGGACCAAAAAAAGGCATACAGGCATCTTTTAATTTAAAAAAATGATGATGATTAAAAAAGTCAGAAAAATTGATGTCTGAACCATTTATGAGGAGTCTGTTTACCCACTCCCCCCACAAAAGAGAATCTCTTAGGGAAGAAAATTCAAGATGTGAATGAACAAGACTCCATTATCATACTCTACTGCTTGGGTTCCCTTTCCTCCAACTGACTCTTGGTTGGTGCCGCTTGGTANTTATGAGGAGTCTGTTTACCCACTCCCCCCACAAAAGAGAATCTCTTAGGGAAGAAAATTCAAGATGTGAATGAACAAGACTCCATTATCATACTCTACTGCTTGGGTTCCCTTTCCTCCAACTGACTCTTGGTTGGTGCCGCTTGGTACTGCGGAGTCACTGTGAGGCAAGGTTGAGAAGATCACTGGTTTGACTGGTGGAGCTGGTGAGGGCTGCTGGGACAATCTGGGGGTGGGTGTGAGGGGGGTACGCTCCTAGCTTAGCCAGCATCCTGAGCTTTGTCTTGTGGTGGGGGTCCTAACCTAACAGGGCTGGAGCAAGGGTGAGTGGCTGTTACTTAAACCCTGACCCCAGGGTGTGTTTGGTCTCTTGCAACTTGAGAGCAAAGGTCTGTGACAAGCACGTGTCAGCTCCTCTTTCTAACTTAGGCGCCTTGCTTCTTCCTGGGACTCAGTGAAGAAATGACACAACTTACTTTCCACTTTCCTTCTTGCAGGTAGTGTTCTGGGTGTTCCCAAAGGAGGCAAGAGCTCAGACAGGAAGTAGGGGGCGGGGTCTGGCTGAAAGAGCTGTGTGGGGGCAACTGAGGCTGGGGGATGTCAGGGAGAGAATGCCTCTTCCCAGCCACCTGAAGAGGAGACCTGAGGTCTCCAGGCCTTGTCCTGCCCTGGAAGCAGGGGAGGAGAGGGTGTCCCAGCAGCACACACTGCAAAGAGCAGCACCCCCCGTCCCCCAACCCAGGAAGGGGCTGAGGAGCAATCTGAGGGGTGAGGACCCTCATCCAGACAGACGCGTGAATGCTTGGTTTGGTTCTGGGAATACTTGGCCCCAGATCCAGGGTTTCTTGGCACAAAAGACAGTTCATTGCAAGTCTCTCCTCTGGTCCAGCAAACTCCGGCTGCTCTGAGCAGGGGCGATTCCTGCTGTCCTGGGGCTGTTGGCGCCCAGTACTTCTGGGGGATTTCTTCGGCTCAACCAAGATCCGGGCTTGCTCCCAGTGACAAGATGACCAGAGGCCTGGTGGGGAGCCCTGCTTTGAGGAGCCCTGGGAGGAGGCTAGGGAGGAAGGACTAGGGAGGGGAAGGGGCTGGAAGAGGCTGGTTGGCACTGAGGACGCAAGTCTGGGCTGAGCTGTGCTTTGTCACGGCATCAATGGCGAGGACGGGAAATGAGAGGCTCAGAAACCTCCCAGAAGCCCCGGCGTTTCCTCTTCCAGTTAGTCGTGGGGTAGCCAACAGCCCTGAGGAACTGAGGTGGAGACAGTGACCAGAACCCAGTGTCTCAGTGGATTTATCCATCCTGGATCCATTTGTTAAAAAAAACTAAGGGAGAAAAACCCCAAAACAAAAATACACCTGAATAAACAGGTCCGAGAGTTCCTGCTGGAGGGAACTTCCCTAGCACTGAAGAAAAACAACCCACAAAAAACTCATCCCCCATAGAACTGCAATAAGATGATGAAGAAAAATGCAAGATTTATCTACAGGCCTTCCCGCCCCCCACGCAGCCCCAGGATCCAGGAACACTGTGCCAGGAGTTACATTCCCAATGAGCAGGAGTTGTTTTATTCTACGTGCCTGCAGTTCCCTGTGCGGGGCAGCTTCCTGTCCGTGGATGGAGTGGGCCAGACCATGGTCCACCCCCATCAGTCTATCTTCACAGCAGCGTAGATCTTGCGGACAAACATGTAGGCTGCATAGAAGCCGATGGTGCCCGTGAGGAGCCAGAAGGACAGGACCATGAGGGCCGTGTAGCCAAAGTAGAGGAGAGAGGGAATGAACTCGACGATGTCCAGCTGGGGCGTGAGTGGGGAGAGAAGGGGGACACTCAGTGCCAGCCTGCTGTGGCCAACCAGGTGCCCCCCGACCTTCGCCCGGACCTCGTGGGCAGGCAGTGAGGGGCAGGTGGGGCACACGGTTCGTCAGCGCCAGGGCCTGTGCTCCGCCCTGGGCATTCACGACCACTGTGGTGGGTTATCAACCCATTTTACAGAGAAGCAGGGATTTGAACCTGGAGTCAGAGGCCCAAATCCACTGACCAAGCCATTCCATGTCAGAGTAGAAGTACTCCTGGGGAAGGGCCTGGGAGCTCACTGGGAGATGGGGCTGGCCTCAGGGCCCACTGCCAGAATGACGAAGGCAGGAGGGGCCACTGCTGTCCCTTCCCCACCCTCCACAGTCCCCAGAACAGTGCAGTGAGACTCGCAGATGGCTGGAGCACAGACGCTGGGGGAGGAGAGGCGTTCACAGCTCCTGACTTTAGGACCAGAGAGTCACCATGAGCCTGTCTCGGCCTATGGTGCTCTCCGCCTGAAAGCGCTCTGTCACTTCTATTACCATCTCTCGGGGAGTCACGGGGAGTTGATCCTGGAGCATCTGAACTCCTTAGCTGAGTTCTCAGACCTGGGCAGCGATGCCAGAGAATCTGTCATGTGGTGGGCTTTACTGTGCCAAGTGGAGCTAATCTGGGACCTTGGTATCAAGACCTGCCTGCCCACCAGGGCCCGAGTGGGGCCTGTTCCAGAGCTCTTGGGCAGACACATGGTCACAAAATGCCAGGAGTCCACAAGAAAACAATAAGGGTCACTGTTTGAGACCATCTCCCTGAAATCAAATAGCCACAAATTGGGGGATGAAGGCCATGTCTTCCAGCTCAACCACCTATCTCTCTTTTTATGGGCTTTCTTGTGGCTGAAGGTGGGGTGGAGGTGATGGCGGGGGACAGAGTAGCGGTAAATCCAGTGGTAAAACCAGAAAAGGAGTGAGGCAAAAAGGCGGAGCTGGAAAGTTCCTTAGAGTTCAGACAGGCCAAGGCCATCATGTTTCAGACAAGGCTCTTGGGCTGGCTTTAGAGTACAGAAGAAAGCCTTGGGCAGAGGCAGGAAGGGCAGGAGGCTGAGCTGTGACCTTTATGTAGGCGGTTATGGAAGCAGGCTTCACTTGCCCAACACTGGCTCGTCTTCCTTTTTTCCAGGATCTTGGGTACCCACTTCCTACTCTGTGGTCCTGCTGGGGCTGTCAGTCCAGTACAAAGCCTAAGCTAGTCAATCAGAGTACACCATCCTACTGGACATGAGGAACAGTAAAGGGTGACATATGACCTGGGCCAGTGAACATCTTCCCTGGGACTGATAGCATGAGGACAGAGGAAACACTTTATCGCCAGGGCTGCAAAGCTAAAGAGAGACTCTACGGCTGCTACCAGCCATCCTCCTCCTTTGTGAAAAGATCTACCTGCAGACTGAAGCCAAGAAAACACACACAGAGCTGAGGTATAAACATAGAGCCCTGATACCATTTAAGCTGCTGGATCTAACCAAGCCTGAAGCTGTATTTCAACTTCTTATTAAACTTACAAAAGCCAAAACATTCTTTTTTTGCTTAAGCCAGCTAGAACTGGGTTTTGGTCACTTTCCATTCAGAAGAGTTTCCGATAAATAGGGACTGTAGAGAAGGGAAATTAGATTTGTTTTGCAGGATTCCAGCAATAAGACTGATCTGAAGATGGAGTTTACAGCGAGGCAGATTTCAGTGTGCATCAAGGAAGACCTTAATAATGACAGGAGCTACCTAAAGAGAATGGGAGCATCAGGAGGGAATGCCCTCAATCACTGATGCACTAGAGCAGGGGTCAGCAAGCTTCTTCTTAAAGGCACACGTTATATTGGGTTGGCCAAAAAGTTCATTCAGATTTTTCTGGAAGATAGTATGGAAAAACCAGATCGAACTTTTTGCCCAAGCCAACAGCTGAGGCCATGTGGTCTCTTGTCAAAACTATAATACTCTGCCGCTGTAGTGTAAAAACAGCCTGGACACAATGTGAATGAACAACTGCCAATAAAACTGTTTACAGCAACAGGCCTACTGGCCCACAGGCCACCACTGACTGACTCCTTAGCGAGGTGATCCTTTGTTGGGATCGTTGGAGAAGGAGCCAGTCAGGGAACCGGAAGCAGGGCTTAAACTCTGCACTCACGTATCTGGACAGTCCTTTCCAACCTGAAGTTTTTGGGAAAGGGAATTCCAAGCTTCACTTGGTTAGCCTATGGCTCTAGTTTAGTTTCAGAATACAGCCTGGTCATAAGCACAGGACTTCTTGCTTTGTAAACCCAAAATACAGTGCCTAAGTCCCGGAGGTGACACAGGGTCCAACCAAAGCGACTCCCAGACTCCCCTCAGCGGCCCATCTGATTTCTGTGTTATGCGCACATCCACCACACCCGTTGTGGGGATCTATTTGGACTCTTAAGCCACCCTCTGGGGACAGTGAGCTCTGTGAGTACAGCTGAGCTCCTCAATCTGAGTGCTAAAGGTACTTTAGCAGTTTCTGTTCTCATCTCTGTAACTCTTCTCATTTACATTTATTCTTTCATGTTTTCATCCCTTTTCCCGTCTTCTTTTCTTTTTCCTCCCTGTCTTCTTGAGGTGAGCACTGCATCACCTCACATCCTCTTAAAAGCGCTGTGAGGCGAGACACTCCCTTTTGGCTCTGCTTTGGCTGTCATCTCACAGGTTCTCCACACAACATTCTCATTCTCGTTTATCCTGAAGGCTTCTGTCACCCAAACATATTCTCTTTCCAAAAATATTCTGTGCTATGAGCAGGAACAGTTCTAGAATGACCTTGGTCCTCCCCAGTCTTGGTAGAAAAGTAAGATTTAGACACTAGAGGTTTNTGACATGGATGAAACTGGAGCCTATTATACTGAGTGAAGTAAGCCAGAAAGAAAAACACCAATACAGTATACTGACACATATATATGGAATAAAAAAGACAGTAATGATGACTCTGTATGTGAGACAACAAAAGAGACACAGACATATAGAACGGACTTTTGGTCTCTGAGGGAGAAGGAGAGGGTGGGATGATTTGGAAGAATGGCATTGAAGCATATATACTATCATGTAAGAAACAAGGCACCGGTCTATGTTCGATGCAGGATGCAGGATGCTTGGGGCTGGTGCACAGGGATGATCCAGAGAGACGTTGTGGGGTGGGAGGTGGGAGGGGGATTCAGGATTGGGAGCTCGTGTATACCTGTGGTGGATTCATGTCGATGTATGGCAGAGCCAATGGAGTATTGTAAAGTAAAATAAAGTAAATTAAAAAATAAAATAAAATAAATGTCCACTAACAGGAGAGGATAAAGAACACATATTACATACATACAATGGAATACTCGGTTCAGTCGCTCAGTCGTGTCCGACTCTTCGTGACCCCATGGACTGCAGCACATCAGGCTTCCCTGTCCATCACCAACTTCCAGAGCTTACTCAAACTCATGTCCATCAAGTCGGTGGACATGACTACTACTCAGCCATAAAAAAACAAAATTATGCCATTTGCAACAACATGGATGGACCCAGAGATTATCATAGTAAGTGAAGTAAATGAGACAAAGACAAATATCATATGATATCACTCATATGTGGAATCTAATTTTTGTAATAAATGATATAGATGAATTTGTTCACAAAACAGAAACAGATTACAGACTCAGAAAACAAACTTATGGTTACCAAAGGAGAAACATGGTACAGGGAGGGATAAATCAGGGGCTTGGGATTGGTATACTATTACATGCTACTCTATGTAAGATAGATAACCAACAAGGACCTACTGTATAGCACAGGGAACTCTACTCAATATTATGAGAAAAAAATCTGAAAAGGAATGAATATATGTATATCTGAAGCACTCTGCTACACAGCAGAAACTAACAGAACAGCGTAAAATAACCACACTCCAACAAAATTTTTAAGAAATTAAAAATCCTCAATAACCGTCCAGGTCAATGTATTCGTACTGGCCCATCACAAGCAGGCAGCCAGATTTCAGGATGCTCGCATCTTGCTGTACCTATCCTATCAAGCTCAGGTAACAGGTGAGATTCCTCTCAGGGAATAGACAGTGAAAGTGTCAGTTGCTCAGTTGTGTCCAGCTCTTCGTGTCTATGGAATTCTCGAGGAGAGGAGAGAAGTTTCCATGACAAGTCTCAGTAACCCACCGAGCACAGCGCCGATACCAGCCTGCCTGCAGGGGCTGTTGCAGTCATCGAAGTGTGTGTCTTCCAGGCCCTTCTGGACATCCCAACAAAGAGAGCTTCAGTCCACAGACTGACAGCCTTGCTAATCCTTCTCCCTGAAAGATACTTCCCTTCTCCCTTCTTCCAACCACCTTCCTGCACTGAAAGCCAACGAGCAGGCAAAACAACCCCTATTTGACAATTCCTTCATGGCCCAGTGGTTAAGAGCCCGCCTTCCAATACAGGAGTCAAAGGTTCGATCCCTGGTCAGGGAACTAATATCCCACATGCTGCAGAGCAACTGAGCCCATGTACTGCAACTACTGAAGCCAGGCCACTTCAACTAGAGAAAGCCCACAGGCCACAACGAAGTTCAGCACAGCCAAAAAACAAACAAAAACCACCACTGCTTATGGGGATAAATAATCAGCATAAAACCACCCAGGGCTACAGCAAAAAAAACGCCTTTAATGAGCCATATTTGGGGGCAAGTTAAAATTCATAGCTATACCGTGAAATTCAATACACTATAAAAACTTACCGTACACATTTTAATTTTAAAATGAAAACTGTGCTGGTAACAGTGGAGGAGACAGGGAAATTATGTGCGTCCTCAAGAAAAGAAAGGTTACCAGGATTACTCAGTTGGTATGTCCTTTGGCTTTCTCTCTGAAGTTTTTCTGAAATATGCCTAACACAGGAACTGCGCTTCATATTTTCTTAGGTTTTCATTCAGCAACAAAATAATGCTTTACTGTTGCTCTGTCAAAAGAAAAAGTGAACCTTTCAAATGTTCTTTTCTTCCAAGATAAAGATAAAGCTGCTGATATTTGCAGAGCCAGGCTGCCTCCAAGGGGGCAGGAGTTGGGGGATGAGGGTGCTACCACCCCAACGTTCTTACAGGTCCCTGGGTGCTGGGGGTCAGGCGTGAGGATGAGTGGCCTCACAGGGCGTGGGAGGAGGACTCTCTCTAGTGGAACTGAATCAGTCCACTCGGGACAGCATGGCATCTCCACAGTGCAGTGATGGGACTGCCGCGGTCCCCGAGTCTCCGACAGTTCCTACAGTGAACGGCTGCTCTTTGCATCAGGCACATGGAAAGGTTGACCAGATGCGGAAAAGCAACCTTGGCCTCATCTGAGAGAGTGAATTCTAGCCTCCTACCACCAACCACCGTCAGCAGTTCTACAGAACTGCCAGCAAATGTAACCCACTGCAAGGAAACAAAAGGTGCCGTTTAGACACCCAAGAGCCACGAATGTCCTCAACAGTGTGTTACGCCAGGAAATCCACGTCACTTTCTGACATCATGGGACTATGATCAGACAGACTACCACGCTCTCTGCTTGTAAGAGCCGAGACCTTACCTGCTCACAGGTAACACCAGGCAGGGCTGCGGGCATGGGGAACACTAATCAAGCTGCTCTGCACAGACCTCTCTGAACTAGACCACGACAGCAGAAGGGGCTCTCGGGCGGCAATGCTACCAGCCCACCCCCGGTATCCATCCCGCTTCATCCATCACCCTCCCCGGGCGTCAGCAGGGCATTCGGCCACCCAGCTGGGGACTGTGTTGCCAGCCTCACTTGCACAAAAGGCGTGACCATGAGGTCAGGTTCATGCACGTGGTTCCCGAGCAGAGGCCAGAGGTCTGCATTCTCCACCTCACCACAAAGTCAGTTCAGAGCCCAGGCCTCTCTTTCCCTTCTTTCCAACAGCTGGGGAAGGTGCCAACCAGACAGCCTGGTCTGACCAGGATGGCAGCTGGCTGATGACCAGAGAGCCACCTGGCCAGCTCCAGGTGGGAATCTCTCAGACCCCTAAGGGAGAACAGGAAGGAGAGGGTGGGGTGGGTTGGGAGAGTACCACTGACACGTATATGCTATCATATGCAAAACAGACAGCTAGCAGGAGGCTGCTGTGCAGCGCAGGGAGCTCAGCTCGGTGCTCTGTGATGGCCTNCCCCCCAGCACCCCCTCCCTATAGTCCTGCCCTGAAAGGGCAAAGGGGCTCCCTCATGCAGGGTGGTACCTTATTAACAAAGTAAAAGATGGCATAGACCAGGACATAGAATGCAGATCCCCCGGAGACTAGGAAATTCCTCCACCACCAGCGGTAATCCTGAGAAGGAAACAGAGAAGGGTCATTGCTGTCTCCAGGCCGAATCTCTTCCCCAAGTTTCACAGTTGCCTGAGGAGATTAAAGACCCTATCTGAGGATGGTAATATCTGGGATCATGTGAAGGTTTTATGCCTTGACTGTGACAGCGGTTACACAACCACGTGCATTTCTAAAAACTTACACAACTACAGACTAAACAGGGTGAACATTACTGTTAATAAATTACATCTCAATTTAAAAAATCAACAACAAAAGAACAGTATTAACATTAGCATTTCGTGAGCAAATGTTCACCACATGCCACGTCCTGTTCTAGGTGCTCATTGTGAATCAGCTCAGAGTTCATGAAGCAGCCCTCTGAGTTAGGTCTGGAAGGCACACAGAGGTTAAATGACTGCCAAGAGCGATGGGAGGAGCCAGGGTTTCAGCCCAGGCTGTCTGTCCCAGAGCCCTGGCTTTGCTCACTCTGCCAAGAGCTAGTCCCCCGATGGAGGGCAGCTGTTGAAGAAATCCCTACTGGAGTGGACTCGGTACTCATAAGTACTGTCATGAGGTCGTGGTGACCTCCACCCGCAACGAGTCTACGGCCGAACAAATGGAAGCTCAATGAGGGGAAGTGACGCACTTGCCCAAGGCCTCAGAAGACATGGAACCACGCGGGAAACCCAGTTTCCCTGACCCATTTGATGCTGGCCCCAGCTCCCCTTACCCCCAAGTGCTGGCCACATTCCCCTCACCTCTGCACACAGCTGGAAGTACACCATGACAATGCTGATCTGTGAACAGGACACTACCAGGATGATGAAGACAAGGAACAGGAAGCCGAAAAGGTAATAGAACTGATTCTCCCAGATTGCCTGCGGATACATCAGAGCCTTCAGTGAGCCCGCCCCGGCCCCTGCAGTCCTTGCCCATGCTCGGGAACTCCATCCCTCAGTCGGGACTGGCAGGAATGGAGAACCATCATGACACCATGGGGGCCTGCGGTTCTGGCTTGTCCCCAGCCTGGTCTCTCCTCTCTGGAGCAGAGGGTGAGCCAGGCTGTCCCTAGGGAGGGGCTGGGGCATGGCTGATCCTACCATGGGTGGGCCCTAGCCTGAACTCAGCAGCTTGTGGAAAATAACAAATTCCACCCCAATCAAAATTACGTAGCAGCCACCACTAGCTGGGGTGGCCCACCACGTGCTAGGCACAGCGCTGCATGCTTTATGCACAGCTCCGCATGTCAGCCTGTGAAAGGGCGGCCTTTCGCAGTGAAGGAGCCAAGGTTCAGAGAGGTCAGTGACTGGCCTGGGGTCACACAAACACAACAGAGGTGGCCCCCTTGGGCAGGCAGCCAACCCATCCCAGGCAGGGCTGGGTGGGCAAGGGGGTATCAGCTGGGCGAGCTGGGCCACTCCAGAGGTGCGGTTGCTTGTCCAGCACCGATTTAGGGCAAAGTCCTCTCTCTGTGCTGGACACCGAGCTGGGTCAGCTGGCCTTAGATGGCTCTGAAGAACCCTTCTGCCAGCTTTCATCTGGGCAGGCCTGAGAGAGGAGCAGTCATCATTAAATAGCAGCTTTGAGTTAAGAAGCATTTCCTGAATGTCAGGCACTGTGCCTTTTGCAGACATTATCATGTTCCAGCCTCATGATGATCCTGAGAATTAAGCATCATTTCTCACATTTTCCTAGCAGTTCTGAGTAACTGAGACAGGTAAAGACACGTGCAGACTCAGAAATCAAAACAGATGCAACAATGCTGTTAATAAAGGTGGTGACTAATGGCAATATTGCTAACACAGCCAAAGCAGCTTCTAGACATTTCACTGAGCCCCTCCCACACCAGACCCTGTACACATGGCACATCTCACTTAACCTTCCAAGCTGTCATGATAGGTAGGACGGTTACTGTATTTTAGGCTGAAGAATGGGCGCTAAGAGAAGTTAAAATTTCTGTCTGAAATTTCACAGGCAGTAGGTGGCAGAGCACCTGAGCATTGTGGTGGGGACAAAGCTGGTGTGGGTGAGGGTGAGGGGTGGGAGCAGGCAGCAGTACTCACGCTGAAGATGAAGAAAAGCTCGATGAACATGGCACCAAAAGGCAGGATCCCGGCCATTAGAATACTGCAGAGAACGGGAGGGTTAACACTGCTGGGAGACCCAGGCCACTGGAAGCTTCGGGCTCCCTCCCGAGCCAGTGAGAACGAGAGTGCTAACACTTGGGGTAGGTCTAGTGCGTCTGGCCTGCTTTTGTACTACAGTCAGTCAAGAGGTGTGCATCATTCTCCCCATTTACAGATGGGGAACTGCAGTGCAGAGAAGGGGCGTGGCTTTCCCAAGGTCCCAGGCAGTCGTAACCTGTCACCCTGTACCTTTCCACCCCTCCCACCCCTGGCCAACACGTAGTCTGGCTACAACTTGGTCCTCTCTATCTTGGAGTAAAGCTGAGCTCTTATGAAGTCTAGAGTCAGCCACGGTGCAGCCCCTGCCGGGAAAGGTACCTTCGTCCACATCTTCCCGAGGAGACGGCTCTGGGAAGTGTCGGCAGTGTGGACCCCAGAAGCCCCCACCTGGCCCCTGCTGGAGACTCACCCCACAAATCGGTTCATGTACCACCGCTGCTCGGGGATCTGCCGGGGAATCTGGTTGGTGCGCACGGGGTTGTCATATGGCTGCTTACGGAAGCCGAAGTAGTAACCCAGGTAGACGAGAGGCAGGGAGATGCCAAACCACATACAGAGCAGGGCCACCATAGTGGGAAAGGGCACCTGCGGGCACAGCATTGTGAGGCTCCACGAGCCCTGACGCCCAGGCCAGGGCCGTGCAGTGGGGATGGGGACCTTTGAGTCCCAGCGCAGGAAGGGCTCAGCAGGACACCATGATGGGGAACCTTCTACAGACACACCCCACACAGGGCGCCTGGCCAGACCACCCTGGGGTGGACCCCAGCCCTGGGAAAAGTGGAGGGCAGACGGAGGACCAGCTGAGCCACGAAGTGAAGAAGGAACCACGGCATCCCAGAGGAGCTTGTCACCAGGGAGGATGTGGGGAGGGAACAAGGGAGGGCCTGAGAACCGAAAGGGGAGATGAAGGGCCAGAATAAAGGGAAATTTCATGTGCTACGTTAAGGGGAAAAAAAAAAAACAGAAGTACACAAATAGCGTGTTTCCAATTTTGTTCAATGAAAACACCACACTATATCACTAAGTGAAAAGCTGGATATCAAACTGCTGGACTCCATTTTAATGAAAATACCCCAACACTTAAATATGCATACACGCCCAGAGAGGCCTATGACAAAAAGTTAACGGCACTTCCTTAGATGGAGTAGGGGGCATTGCAATTGATTTTTCATTTTCTTCTTTAATCCCCATTTGCGGTCTTACATTTTTCATGCAAAATGAAAGAAATAAATTAGTATCTGTAAAGTATTTAGAACAAAACTTATTCCAAAGTAAGTACTATATGTTTGCTATTCTTTTATAATTTTGCAATTACATTATTCCATTTTAAATACATCTAAAAAGAAGTTGAGATGAGACAGAGGATGAGATGGTTGGATGGCATCACTGACTCAATGGACATGAGTTTGAGCAAACTCTGGGAGACAGTGGAAGACAGGGAAGACTGGCATGCTGCAGTTTACGGGGTCACAAAGAGTCAGACATGACTTAGTGACTGAACAACAACAAAAAGAGGTTAGAAGACTGCAAAAATAGGAAATTCCCTGGCTAGGACTCTGTGCTTCCACTGTAGAGGGCATAGGTTTGATCCCTGGTTAGAGAACTAAGATCCTGCAAGCCACACAGTGCAATCAAAGGAAAAAAAAAAAAAAAGACTGTAAAAGCATATTAAAGATCTACATTAACTTTTCTGTACTTTCCAAAATTTCTACAATGAGTGTTTATTGTGAGCAGCTGGTAATTGGGAGGAAAATGTTAAGAGAGAGAAGGGAGACAGGTATAAAAAAGAGGAAGTGAGAGGAAGAACAGGACCCGGTCTTTCCTGAGGGCAGCTCCCTGGACCGCTGGGAAGAACCCAATACTCCGCAGCCTGGACTGTGGGCCCCACCCAAGGCTCTTCAATGGGTACCTCAGTGAGAGGGAGGCAGTTCCCTCCACTGAGGCTGGGATGGCAAATGCCTACCCCACCTCTCCTGCAGCTCATCAATCAAGACCATCTCCCCATCTCCAGCCGAGTCTGCAATCCTCATATGGGGGCTGGCAGGGACATGATGAGAGCCTTGTTTTGGGATCCTGACCTCACCAAGTCATATCAGGAAGCTTTCCCTTGGTTGAGACAAGGGAAATTCCCCAGTTGGCCCCTGGACTGTGGAAAGCTCCTTTTAGAGAAGTGAGCTTTAGGCAGCTGTCTGAAGAGTCCATGGGAGGGTCAGGGCAAATGGATGCACAGGGCTGGGGAAACCCTGGCCAGCCCTCAGCCCCCAGGGCTGGGAACAGACCTCTGGGGACTCAGAAAAGGGAAGGAAATAGCAGGAAGTCACCTGCGG
Organism: Neotragus pygmaeus; assembly: GCA_006410875.1. Taxonomy (NCBI): domain Eukaryota; kingdom Metazoa; phylum Chordata; class Mammalia; order Artiodactyla; family Bovidae; genus Neotragus; species Neotragus pygmaeus. The sequence continues at coordinate 606,206 of SJYV01035025.1, read as the reverse complement.
GTATGGGTCGGAGCACAGTTGGCCCTCCCTGGCTGGGGAGGGCACTTACCGCTCCTGATGAGTGCTTTCCCCAGATGAAGCAATTCAATACGAAGCAGATGCCAAAAACCACGCCAGGATACAGTGTTGCTGTCTGGAAGAGAGACACCAGGGAGCTGTGTCTAGGGGGGCTCTCAACTGCTCCCTAGTTGGGGCACCCAGACTAGAGGTTCCCAAGCCCTCCTGTCCTGGAGGACTCGGCACCAAGATAATCCCTTCCAGAAAGCACCCCCTGACCTCTAGACTACGCGGGCCTCCTGTTCTGTCCTTCTAGATCCCTGGACCGCTCCTCCCTTGCCCTCATTCAAGTTCGTGATCTCATGCTACTGTGACCCTCAGACGTGAGGTCTTGGGAGGACCATCCTGCCCAGCGATGTGCTCCCAGCACTCAGAGCACAGTTTGCTCAGGAAGCATTTGTTGAACAGGAGTGACCAGATAAAGCTTTTACTAAACACATTGGTCTGCACCTCAACCTAAACCGTCTAGAGTGATGGGGAAGCTTTAACTGTCTTAAGGGCAGTAGGCGCTGGCCTCCAAGTGCATGATCTCACCTACCCTCACTACAGGCCTAGATGGCAAGGACCACCACTATCTCTTTTTAGGAAGAGGACACTGAGGCCCAGTGACATTAGATAACCCGCATGCCAACTTCACACAGTCAGCTAAGGGTGCAGCAGAGGTTCAGACCCCAGCTGTCTGACTGCAGAGGTCCCACTTCTGACACCCTGTGGGGCAGTCTATCCAGTCAGGATCTCCAGGGCTGGGGCTCAGGCCCGGTGGACCAAAGCTCTAGACTCACAGTTGAGTCTCTTTCACTACTGCGGCTGTCCGAGCACCCAAGAGAGGCGCCCGCCACGATGCCTGCGGTGCCCTGCAATCTGGCGCTCAGCCTCATGGCCAGTTTTATTTATCTCTGGCCCGTAGCCTCCCACACTCACTGACGGGCCCCTGCCCCTCTCCTTTTCTGACTCTGGCCCTTATCAAAGGCACAGTTAATAGCATCTCAGGTGTCTGCTTCCTAAGCGTCAACACTGCACTGGTGACCTGCCATGTGCGTCTCCTTGCATCCACACAGCAACCTGGAGACACCAGCCCCCCGTGGACAGATGAGGAAACCAAGGCTCAGAGAGCTGGCCCAGGTCACCAGCCAAGGAGAGAACTGGGCCAGGACTGGGATCCAGGAGATTCCAGAACTTAAGGCTGCCCTGCTGGCTGCTTCCATCCAGTGGAAACTCTCCTCTCCAAGGCCCAGCTCAAATGTCATTTCCTCCTTCCTGTCTGCCCTGGTTTATTCTGCTGTGTAGCAGGGAATTCCTTGTCTGTCCTCCTGGCTGAAATTTATGGACCGGCCACTGTGCTAGATTTGAGGAACAGGGAAAAAGTTCAGATCCACAAATGGAGAACAACACACGTGGCACTCGTGGGCACAAGGCTTTCCGGCTCCTCTGGGGTGCCAAGGAGGACAATGAAATTAGAATCGGGGGAGAAGGAGGGAGCTAAGACTTAACCACCCAGACAGGTGCCAGAGGAGAGGCATGGTCGTACACCTGCATGACTGCAGCAGAGGCCCGCCTGGGAAGGGAGGCAGAGCTTCACACCAGAGACGGGTCACAAGCTTGCAGAGAAACTGGGGAGGTCTAGCATAGCCAAGGTCTGTGAGAAAGGCAAAGACGCCTGAACGTGGCCAAGAGTCCTGGGGATGGAGGTGGGAAGGAATTCATGCACTAGTTGGCAGGAGAACCATCCACACTTGGTGGATGAGGGGAGGCAGGGGGTCATAGGAGAGGAGGAGGAAAGGGAGCCACCCCGGTGTCTGCCTTGGGGCCTGGGTGGATGCTGGTAGACAGGGTTTGTGCTGGGCCCCACCCAGGGAGACTTGGAGGCTATCTGCTGGGAGACTTCATCAGGGAAGTCTCACCAGGGGAGAAGAGGGCTGGGTTTTACAGTTCTGAAGACCCCTGACTCTCAGTACACAGCGGCCCAAGGAAAACATCTGATGCGTCGAGCATTCTTAGTTGCCCGAGAAAAACACCTGATGCATGACGAACTCAGGAAACGTTTTTGATTTTTCCAGAACAACTGAAGACTCTTCCATACTGAGGGCTTACTAAGTGCCAGGGTATTAGCCAGAGTTGGGCTAGCCAGAGTTCCCCTGAGCTTTTGAAAGTTGTGAGAATGGTTTCAGAAGGCTGGGTCTAGAGGCTTTTCCCAGTTTGGCACCAGGGGTTTCCCTGGTCCTGTAAGGGCTCACTTGCTCTAGGCGAAGGGGCTCAGGACTTCTAGGCGTCCTCCTATCTCCAAGGTGTTCTCTTTCTGCTGCCAAGAATTCTCCTCACCACCAGGACAGCGATCATCAGGAGCAGACCTTACTCCAGAGGAACAGCGGCACCAAGTCTGGCAAGCAGGCTGACAGTGACGTGGGGCCCGGCCTCTCCCGCCTGTGGCAGGTAATTCCCTCTTTACTCTGCTGGGCAAGGTGTTCTCCCAGCATCCCTGCTGATCAGGTTTTGACCTTAAACTTCTGACATCTGGGCTTGGTGCCTAACTCCTATTATTCTGAATCCCCTATTTCTATTTGTTCTTGAGCCATGGGACAATGCAGGCTAAAAACCACCTTATTCCAATTCCCTCTTTTCATCAATGTGGCAACTAAGGCCTTCAGAGGTAAGCACCCACGGGTGGGGTGAGCGCCCGGGGCTCCTCCTTGGGTGCACCCCTCATGCTGCTGCCCAGCCTCTGGCCTCGAACACCCCCCGGGACTGCTTCCGAGGAGCCCCGGAGGAAGCGCCTCAGCTCCCCACCAGCACAGGGAGGAGGTTTGGGACACTTACACAGAAGGCCCCTTTCTTCCACCGATGGCCCTTCAGAGTGCGGTACAGACGGCCGGCTGAAAATCCACCAAACACCCTGTGGGAAATGGCGGGGGTCCACACCAAGGAGACTTGTTAGCTGAAGCGGAGGCCACCTGAGTCAGCCCTGAGCCCCCCAGACACACCTACCCCATGAACATGAAGAGGAAGCAGGCCGTGGTCATGAGTGCTCCCCGGCTGGAGGGTGACAGCATCCCAAGCATGGCCACAACTGAGGAGGGAGTGGGAGAGAGGGAATGTTAGGGTCTCCAGCCCCAGGGCCCCATACCGGCGCAGGGGAGGCTGGACAAGGCTCCCTTCTCCCTCGGCCCTCCTCTCTACAGGAGAAGACTGGGTCTTAGCTGGGGCTCAGAGGGGTGCAGCAGTTATTATACGTCAGCAAAAAAAGAAAAGTAGGCAGACTGACTTCAGCACTGCCTACAGCCACTATTTAGTCATTTTGGGGGGTGTTTTCTGAGAAAAGAGACCTGATTGCAGTCTAATCCTGGCATGAAAGGGGTAGGTCATATAATGCCTGGCTGCAAAAGGAGGCCAACCTCCCCGGGCTGATCTGTGGCTTCACTGGCAGTGTGACTGTGCAGGGGCTATGGATGGTGCTGGCAAGATCTGAGGAGCAAAGCGCTGGGGCCTGTGGCTGAGAGGACCAGCCCTTCTGCTGGGACAGATGCTTCTGTCTGGCCCAGAGATGCTGACAAGTCCCTCTGCCCCGGGAAGGGAAGCCCACTCCTCTCTCGGACTCAGGCCTATGCTGCTTCCCCTGCCCGACTCCAGCCCCGCAAGGCCCACTCACAGATGACGATGAGGATCATACAGAAGAGCTGAATGCCCGAGCCCAGTAGGGAGCTGAGGATCATGGGGTACTGGGGGGGCCTGAAGACGTCGCCGTGCACCAGCTTCCAGCCAGACTCTTCCATGGTGTCTTCCTGCAGCAAAGGGCCAGAGAGTGAGGCTCTTCCTGGGCTCCGAGGAGGCAGCTCCTGCAGTGACCAGCCCTCGGACCCACATCCTCTGATCGGGGCTGAGGGTCCCTCAGATGTGTCAACCAGCTCCACTCTTACACAGGAGTGTGAGTGAGAAAGTACTTCCCAGAGAACTGTCACGTGGGGAAAGGAGGCCACTAACACAGCCAGCCATATGAAAGGAAAATTTCCTCCCCACATGACCACAAACCTACTGCATGAAAAAATAATGCAAACCAACACACTAAGACGCTGTGATAGTTTTTGAGTGGTATATTTACAAGTTTTTTTTAACTGATTATAAAAATGATATAAAGACATCTTATTTTACTGTGCTTCATTTTACAGCACTTCATAGATACTGTAATTTTTACAAATCGAAGGTCTGTAGCAACCTGCATCAAGCAAGTCTACTGGCACTGTTTTTCCAAAAGCATTTCCTCACTTCATGTCTCTGCATCACACTTTAGTAATTCTTGCAATATTTCAAAACTTTTCATTATTATTACGTTTGCTATAGTGATCTATTCTCAATAATCTTTTTTTTTTTTAAATTATTAGTTGGCAGCACCAGGTCTTAGCTGTGGCACACAGGCTGCAGCACACAGGATCTTTAGTTGCGGCCTCTAAATGTGTGGGATCTAGTTCCCTGACCAGGGATGGAACCTGGGCTCCCTGCATTGGGAGCATGGAGTCCCAGCCACTGGACCACTGAGGATCAGTGATCTTTGATGTCACTACTGCAATGGTTTGAGGCTGCCATAAACTGTGCCCATAAAGATGGCAAACAAACAATAAACGTATGGTCTGAATGCTCCATCAATGAGCTGCTCCATCTCACTCCCTCTTCTTCAGCTTCCCTATTCCCCGAGGCCAATTAATAACCCTACTATGGCCTCTAAATGTGTAAGTAAGAGGAAGCGTCACATGTCTCTCACTTTAAATCATAAGCTAGAAATGATTAAGCTTAGAGAGGAAAGCCTGTCAAAGGCTCAGACAGGCCAAAAACTAGACCTCTTGCATGCAATATTCAGCCAAGTTGTGAAAGCAAAAGAAAACTTCTTGAAGGAAATTAGAAGTGCAACTCTGGCGAATATAGGAATAAGAAAGCAAAGCAGTCTTTTAGCTGTTATGCAGAAAGTCTGAGTGGTCTGGAGAGAAGATCAAGCCAGCCATAAGATCCTGTTAAACCAAAGCCTCATCCAGAGCAAGGCCCAACCCTCTTTAATTGCGTGAAGGCCGAGACAGGTGAGGAAGCTGCAGAAGAAAAGTCTGAAGTTAGCAGAGGTTGGTTCACGAGGTTTAAGGAGAAAAGCCCATCTCTATAACATAAAAGTGTAAAGTGAAGCAACAAGTGATGATGGAGAAGCTGCAGTGAGTTATCCAGAAGATCTAGCTACATTAACAGTGGCTACACTGAACAGACTTTCAGTATAGACAAAACAGCCTTCGATGGGAAAAATATGCCACCTCTGACTTTCATAGCTAGAGAGAAGTCAATGCCTGGCTTCAAAGGACAGCCTGACTCTCTGTTACAGGCTCATGTAGCTGGTGACTTTAAGTTGAAGCTAGTGCTCATTTACCATTCTGAAAATCCTGGGGCCTTGAAGAATTACATTAAATCCACTCTGCCTGGATGACAGCACGTCTGTTTACAACATGGTTTACTGAATACTTTAAGCTCACTGTTGAGACCTGCTGCTGCTGCTAAGTCACTTCAGTTGTGTCCGACTCTGTGCGACCCCAGAGACAGCAGCCCAACAGGCTCCCCCGTCCCTGGGATTCTCCAGACAAGAACACTGGAATGGGTTGCCATTTCCCTCTCCAATGCATGAAAGTGAAAAGTGAAAATGAAGTTGCTCAGTCATGTCCGACTCCCAGCGACCCCATNTAAAACCAGGGAGAAAAGAAGACAGGGTCTCTGACCTCGAAGAACCATGGGGGCAGCAGCGGCTGTCAGACACTCACAGTAAACGTCAGGCTGCGCCCACGACACTGGCGGGAGGAGGGGCAGTCTGCACCCCAAAAGCACAGGGTCTACATTTTACACGAGACTTCTGAGTAGTGTTGTGTTTGTTTGAATACCAGGTTCCACACCTTTAAAAAACAGTCCCGCAACCCAGCACCACGGTGGACAGAAGAGCAGGGCTACTAAGTGGGAGTGCGCTCTGTGGTGAGCAAGGGGTGCCAGGCGAGGTGAAGCTGGACAGGTTCAGTCAGGCCCAGAGGGCTGGGCCTGGGCTCTCAAATTCCCACAGGACGGCTGACCCTGGGCCAACTTAGTCTACGCCGATCACTCGTCCGCAGAAGCATAAACACTGAGGCTGGCTGCCCAGCAGCTCTGTCTGCACCTCTGCCCCTTGTTCTTGAGCTGGCTGGTTCTTACAATGGGCCCAGCCAAGCCCGATTGCTGTTTGGTCATGGCCAAGTCGCCGAGCTCTCTGAGCGTCTGGTTCCCATCATAACCAGGACACACCTCCCCAGTGGCCGGGAAGGGGTCAACCAGCAGGTGCCAGGCCAGGGCTCAGCGTGTCAGCTCTCCCCTTGTCCCTGCTTTCTCTAACGAGAATGCAGTGACCCTAGCTTGGCTGGGCCCATCAGCCACGTCAGGAGTCAAGGGCACAGAGGCCCCGGATGTGGGAGCCCAGGTCCCCCCAGCCCTGCCTCCTGGCCACACCTACCCACTCACCCTCCAGCCTGATGCTCTGGGGAATCACCTCGAAGCGGACGACGCGGTACGTGTGCTCCCAGTCCTCTTCCAGGTCTTCCCGGTGGTAGTAGAGGATGAACGAGAGGTGGTTGTGCAGGTAGATCTGAGCAGGGCAACAGAGGCGACGAAGGAGCTGGAGCCAGGGAACCACCAGCAAACCCACACAGGCAGGCCAGCCAGGTATTCGGTCCCTTCCCGCATTTAACAGATCCAGCCACACCAACCTTCCAAATACACTGCTCTCATAGCAGTTCGTTACTCGCGAACCCTCCAGGGCTCGTGGGGCTCTAGACTAAAGTTCAGACCGCACAGGCTGGGACTCAAGGCCCTCTGTCCTGTAACCTTAACATACATTCTCAGACAGGTTAGTTCACCTGTCCCCCTGGATCTCTCCCTGCCTCGTGAACGGTCCCCACCCTGAACTCCGCTCACAGCGTTCACTTCAACTAGAATAGAATGCCATCCCGACTCCATGCAGCTCAAATCTATCTGGTTTTCAAGGCCCACCTCCTCCGTGACAACATGAATGCACGTACGCGCCCTCCGAACTCCTCTGGCACTGCCCACGGGACTGGAACTGGGACTTAAGATCCAGGGTCTCTCACTGTCAGTTCTCGCCCCAGTTATGACAGAAGCCCTTGGAGGACAGTGACTGTGCCTCGAAAGAAATGTGCTTGTTCTTTATTCCCTAAGTAATACGTGTTCAGTTTAGAAAATGACAAATACAAGAGAATCCCCATTACAATCAGCACCACTAGCATATTTCTCTGGCTGTGCTGCAGAGTGCTTACACAGATTATCTGATATACTCTGCATGACCCCCCAAAGGGCAGGTATGGCTATCACATACATTTTATAGAAAAGGAACACAAAGCTTAGAGAGGTGAAAGAAGTAGGATTAGGGTCACTCATCAACTAGTAAGGCAGGATTCAAAACCCAGAGAACCTGTATGCTCTTGACCACCACTTAGCTCACTCTCTAATACACTGACGGAATTCCAGATTTTTTTCGGAGGTGGGGGTGGGGTGGGCAGAATTACTCTTATGAGTAATCATATGGTTATACAGAATCTGAGGTTTTAGGCAATGCGCTTTCCACTTCCTCTGTACCATCTGCGAGCGCCCTGCCCACCAGCACCCAAGCTTCCGACAGACCACACCTGGGCGCACCAGCAGAACTTGCCATGGCCACCCCTGTATTTTCTGTTCTAAGCCTGGAGCTGTAGGTTTCCCTGCTCTGTGGCCCCAAGTGCTCATGACTCGGGCGTGGCTCCCCAGCCCTCTCAGCACACTAGGGCATTCCAATACCTTGTTGACGTCTGTGAAGCCGAGCCGGTAGCCGTGTTCAAACTGCACATCTTTCTCCTTCTTCTTGTCGTCGCCATCGCGGTTGGAGTAGAGCTCCAGCCGAGTGGCCACGGGCAGGTTGTCCGCAATGCTGGAAACCCAAGGCCCCGCTCAGTCCCTCAGACCGCCGTTCCCTCAGGGCCCGCCCCTCTGGGAACCCGAGGCTGGCGGGGAGCAGAGGACAACTCACAGGTGGACGTAGTAGTCCTCTGAGATCCGCTCAGCCACGAGCCGGCTCTGCTCCACAGTCAGGGTCACCGGCTTGTTGGACTGGCCGCACAGAACCTCACACTTCTTCTCACTGTTCATGAGAACCTGGAAAGGGGTGTTGACAATCCGGTCCCCTCTCAGCACCTCTCCTGCCATAAGAGAGACAGATGGAGCTCAGAGCTTCAGCCCCGAGGTTGCTGAGGTCAGCAGACCCACGGAGACACAGGGCCCACCTGGAAGGCTTCCAGCAGTCCTGCAGCCTGGCGCACTCAATGTGCTATCCCGCCTGTTCAGGCCAAGCTTGCCCACCTGATCCTACCTGTTGCCCCCTCCTCCCTTTTGTGCTCTAGCGCCCCCAGACTCTTCAGGGCACATCAAACATGGCCGGTCACTCCATGCCTCTGAGCCGCACTATCATTTCCTTTGCCAATCCCTGCCCCACATTCCTGGGAAACTTTCTCAACCTGCAGGCTCAGCTTTTATTCCACTCTCTGGAAGCCCTTCCTGACCTCCTTGAGGCTCAGCTCATGTCTCTTCTTGGATTGCCCTCAGCACAGAGGGAGCATTGTATGATGGTGAAGCGAGGATTACTGAACCGTGGCTCTGCAGCTTACTAGCTCAGCAGTCCTGGAACGTAATTTAACCTCAATGAGGCTCAATTTCCTCATCTACAAAATGGGAATAATAGTACCCATCCCACAGGATTACAGTGAGAAATAAAAGTACCAGGCACAGAGTAGGAAGGCAACAAATACTACTTCTATCACCAGCATCACCTCTGCACTTTTTCATACGTCAGTGATGTGATTTTGCACAATGTACTGATGGTTTAAGTTTCTGCCCTGATACCTGATTATGAGCTCTTCAAGGGCACATAATTTATTTCTGTGTCTTCAGATCTTGGTTTAGGCAGGGAGGGAGGTAGTGTAAAATCCAGCACTGGAGATTTTTAGCCAAAACATCTTACTTAAGGAACTGGTACACCCTTGCACACCTATGACCTCAGAAAAATCTGTTGCCAGGTGTCCTGTGAGCAGACACCAAGCAGTCAGGGACTAAACCCAACAGCGCTTTCATGTGGAGCCATTCTGACAATTCTACTGGGATGAGGAGGAACTGGGGCGAGCTGAAGGAGATGAACCAAAGCCCATAGGCTCTGCACTAATGCCTGAACCCACACCCGGTCTAACGGCCTGTCAGAGTGGACCTGCCTGATGTGGAACTCCTGGCCTGCTCATTTGTTCGTTTGCTCATTTGTTTCTTCCTAAACTGGGTATTGGTTATATGGTGGGCTCTGCAGACACAATGTTGTACAGACATACTCATGGAGCTTATGGTCTAGTAGGAACACACTGATTAAATAATCAGGACAATGAGAAGATACAGTATAATAAGAGGAACTTGCTCTAGATGTGGGAAGCAGGTCTAGGACAGTTTCTTGGAAACTGTAATGCCTGAAGTGAGCTCTAACGGAAGAGAGGATTAAAGAGACAAAAAGATAGGGAAAGACTATTCTAGACTGAAGGAACAGTATGTGCAAAGGGTCCTTTCTGGGGGGAAGAGGAGACGACAGGGTAAACTTGAGAGGCCTGTATGGTTGCAGTGCAGACAGCAAGGGTGACCTGAGGTGCATCAGAGAGACTGGCCAGAGCTGGACCTTAGGGGGCCTGTGGGCCACACAGGAAGTTTGATCTTCATCCAGGGAGCAACAAAAATCAATAAAGGGTTTCTAATGGGGCAGCAGAAGGCATTATCTGATTCTGGTAACAGATCAGTCTGACTATTTTGTCAAGAAAACATCAGAGATGCAAGGAACTGTCTGGGGTGATGGCAGGCACTGTGCAAGTGAGCAGTGATGGGAGCTGCACTCCAGGGTGTGGGGAGGGTGGAAACAAGTCCACAATCAGGAGCTGCCAAGAGGTGAAATCTAGGGGGCTTGGTGCTGATCGATACAAAGGATGAGTGAGGACGGTGCATGTGAGAAAGACTCTTGAGGCTTCCACAGCCAAGTTCTAGCTCAAGTCCCTGGGCTCTCTCCTCTACCACACGCCCTACCGCCCACTTGTCTTCAGTGAGGCCAACAGGGGACTCACTTGAGGAAGGGAAGAACATACAGAGAGAGGAACAGGAACATACAGAGAGATCAAGTAAGACAGGTATCACTTCTCGATATTTAGAAATTAGATTTAAACCAAGAAGGGGGACACAGTGGTCTACAACAGGTCATTTCTAATAGAGAAGTATTCCTTTTAACTTTTAAAGCTGGGAGCAGTCAGCAAGCCACACTAAACGAACAGCAGGCTAAGTGGCCGCTCAAAGAGAGAACGACACTGTCCTCTAGCACATCCGCTGCCGATGTCCCCTCACAAACTCCCCACCATATTAATCTTTATCGGTAAACCAATCTGAGAATCAGGAGCACAGCCCTCAGACAGCCCAAATGAACTTTTCTGGAAAAGGCAGTCTGGACAACAGAAAAGTGAAAGTCAAAGTGTTACTTGCTCAGTCTTGTCCAACTCTTTGTGACCCCTTGGACGGTAGCCCACAAATCTCCTCTGTCCTTGGAATTCTCCAAGCATGAATACTGGAGTGGGTTGCCATGCCCTCCTCCAAGGGATCTTCCCAACCCAGGGATAGAACCCAGGTCTCCTACATTGCAGGCGGATTCTTTACCAGGTGAGCCGCCAACAGAAAGAACTGTTTTAGAGTTAAACAAACTTGGGTTAAGGGACCTTCCTGGTGGTCCAGTGGCTAAGACTCTGTGTTCCCCATGCAGGGGGCCCAGGTTCTATCCCTGCTCAGGGAACTAGATCCCAGATGCTGCAATTCAAGATCCTGCATGCTGCAAGTAAGACCTGGCACAGCCAAATAAGTAAGTAAAAATAAATACTAAAAAGAGAAACAAAACAAACCTGGGTTAAAATCTCCACCCCCTGACCATGAGCAACTTTTTCAAATCTCTGAAGCTGCTGTGCCCTCTACTCTGGCATGGAGGCCAGTGTACCTGGCTGTGCAGTCACAGTGGGAGCCGAGTGAGACGGCACACAGACTGTGCTGCTGGAGGCTTTGGACCCTGCAGCCACAGTTCTTGGGCTCTGCCACCAACTTGGTGAGTAACCTGAACCAAGTGGCTTCACCTCCTGTGGCTCACTTCCCTGGTCCAGGACAAGTGGGTTTTAAGAGCAGCTACCTCAGAGGGCTGTTGTGAAAATTAACTAAGTTAAAGCACAGACAGGCTCAGAACAATGCCTGGCTCACTGTGAGAGCCATGTAAGGATTAACAGTGATGATAATGATGACGAAGAGAACAAGGCCTGCAACCCAGCAGGCATTCGATCAAGGCTGTTTCTGCTCCACTCTGGGAGGACAGTTAACTTTAACTGAATGACGACGATGTGTGAGAGGCTGGGTCAGAAGTGGCAAAGACAGAAATGTAGGACATGATCCCATTGCTCAAAGAGCCTCGAGGCCACAGAGGGAGGCACTACACTGAGATGGAATAAGATACAGTGTGGCAGGATAACTTCTGTACACTGCAGTTTCCATTTCCATGAGGCAGCTTCACGGAGGTTCAGGTCACCTAGTATCACACTGAGGTGTGCCCAACTGTTGAGTTTTGGGCTGTTGACAAATCCACACCAGCTCACGGGAAGGGAGGAGCTGCTGTGAGGGGTCTGGAGGACAAAGCAGGTCAGGATTCCTGGTAGCAGCAGGGTGCTGGGAACATGGCGTGGTGTAGAGAGAAAAAAGGTTAAGCGGGACTTGCTTAGTGGTCCAGTGGTTAAGAATCCACCTGCCAATGCAGAGAACGTGGGTTTGACCTCTGGTCTGGGAAGATTCCATGTGCTGCAGTGCAACTAAGCCCATGCACAGCTACCGAGCCCACACTGCAGCGTTCATGAGCCGCACGCAACTACTGAGCCCATGTGCCACATTGCTGAAGCCCAAGCACTGCAGGCAGATAGCAGTCCCCACTCACCGCAACTAGAGAAAGCCTGCATATGGCAACAGAGACCCAGCGCAGCCAAAAGTAAATAACAAGAAAATTATTTTAAAAAACAGGAAAAGAAGGGTATGCAGCAGGTAAGCAGGAGCAGCCTGGGCCCTGAGATCAACCTCCGTTCAACAGCATCAGGGGAGACTTGGGGACTGGCGGTGTTGCCTGCTCTAGGTCAAGGTCTGCCCAAGCTGGCCTGGGATGCCCAATACCCAACAGGAGGTACGGATGCTGGCTAGAGGTTCTGGAAACATCAGAACTATGTGCAGCCCTGACGGAGAAGGTGGCCCTTTTAGGAGCTTGGTCAATAACCAGTTGTCTCCTTCCCCCACCCTAAGCTGTAAGAGAAGAGGAAAGTCTCTTCATTTTCTCAAAGTCGGGGGGTGGTGGGACATCCTTCCAATTTTTTATCTCCAGGACTTAAAGTGAGACAGGCACAGAGTACTAATAATCATGTCCTCAACAGAGTCCTCCAAACATCTTTTCTTTTAAGCCTGAAATTCTACCAAATGAAAAATTATTTGAATTAAAGTAAAATGGCTGCTATTTATGAACACATATGCCAGACACTCTGATGGCTGCTTCACACATTATTTGAGGCAAGGCCTGAACAGCTTAGCAAGAACTATAGTGATGTCTGCTTCCATCAGGGCCAGAGATAATCACTCACTCTTAATTAAAAGGAGAGCAGGTTACAGAAGCCATGAGAGACAGAAGGGGATATCTGGAAATCAAGAAGAACCAGTCTGAACAGTAGCCAAGGGCTCCAACTCTGAAGTCTGACTACACAGATTCCAAGTCCAGCTTAGCTATTAATTTACAGTATAACCAGTGACAAGTTACTTAATCTGTAAAAACAGGAATAAATACAACTACCTCCTTCAGGATGTTATGAAGATTAAACGAGCTAATATATAAACAAACTATGTAGAATGGCATCCAGCACACAGTACGTGCTATCTAAGGGTTAACTGCTATTATCATTATGAAAAGATCTGAGTCCCTCTTTGGGACAGGGTAAGAGCAGTGCCAGAGAAGAACTTACCCAGATTCTCTGCCTTGTAGGTTATTTTGCTGGGCTGGCAGAAGGGCAGCGAGTAGTATTCGTAAGGGAGCTGGGTGCGAGAGCTGGTGAGCTTCACAGCCTGATGGGAGAAGAGAGGCCATTATTCCTCAACCCAGAAACCAAGAGGACTTTCTACAGTCCTCCCTGGTACCCACTCATCTTCAGTATACTTAGTATTATTATCTAAAAAGCAAACTAACTGCAGCAGACGCAACTGTGGTACACTATAAATATACCCTACAATTCTGAATTATTTCACAGCTCACTAGTTTCAGACTGCATTATAGATTTTGTTTAAAATTACAACCAAATCCAATATATACTCAGAGTCCTTAATGTGTTGATATTCTTTGACCCTATAATTTCACTTTTGGGTATCTTTCCTAAGGAAGTAACTCCAAATAAGGGAAAACACTTCAGGAACAAATAGCTCACTCCTCATTCCTAACCACAGTGGCCTTCTGCCTCTGTGTCCTTGAGCCTGACTCATCCCCTCCTGCCTCCAGCTTGGAACCCTGCTCCTCCTGGCTTGATTCTGGCTCCTTCTCACATTTGCACGCTCAGTCTCTTCAGTTGTGTCCGACTCTTTGCGACCCCGTGGACTGTAGCCCGCCAGGCTCCTCTGTCCATGGAATTCTGCAGACAAGAGTATTGGAGTGGGTTGCCATTCCCTTCTCCAAGGGATTTTCCTGACCCAGGGATCGAACCTGTCTCCTCCTGCACTGCAGGCAGATTCTTTACTGCTGAGCCACTGGGGTTTCAGCTGAAATTTTTCACCTTTGAGTCCTTTCCTAATCGTCTTACCAAAGGAATTCCCCCACTTCCTCTACTTCAACACTCCTAGTTATCTTTGTAGCATGTCTGATAAAATATAATTATTTGATTTTTTTCCCCCCAAAGAAATCAGCCTCCCCTACTGGAATTTAAGATTTAAGGTTCATGAGGGCAAGGACCATATGTATCTTGCTCACCTATGTAACCACTGTGCCGACAGATCTAGGCATATAGTAGGTGCTCACTGAATGTTTGCACAATAGAAAAAGAGAGCAAAAAAAGCGGAAAAACAGCTAAAAGCTCCATAATGGGAAACTGGTCAATAAATCATAAACTCGTCATTCAGTTAAATATTGTGCAACCATTAAAGATGAAGTTTAAGAAGACCATGAAGGAGAACATTTAGGAACTGACGCAAGAATATAGCTCTGGAAACAGTGACAGCCACAGACTACTCCCCTATTTTATTGGATAAAAGAGAACCAATCAAAATGTTGCAAAACATAAATTTTAAATGCAACTAACATTATCTTTGCTGTTTAGACTCTATTGACCATTCCTCATACACCATCTGAAAGTATACATAATTTTTAAAATCCAGGTCCAATCCTTACTTAAAACTCTTGCTTTGGAATTAGGAATTTTTCTAATTTTAAGAGAGCAATGTGGTATAATATACCATGGCTTTATAACACCTCCCAGCTGGATCTGGAGTAGTACACCACATTCAATGACTGTTTGTACAAAGAAATGTAAAAATAATCATACTAAATGGGACAAATAAAGTCAATAAAAAAATTCAGGTCAGGTCTTGTCTACAATGAATTAGAAAAACCCTGGTTTCAGAGTGTTTTTAGATGTTGGATTGAGAATTGGGGGCCTCAATGAAGCATTTCATAAATTGCTTGAAGCAAAATAATCAAAAAGTTATTATCTGTTATAACTCCCTATTATTTTGTGTCTCGTAATATTCTCTCCTCCTGGACAATCAAAAAAGAATCCACATTACAAAGAAACTGAGCCTCACCTTTATGTCCCCTCCCACCCTCTCTCCTCCCACCCACACATATGTTCTCACATACCCAGCTTGGCAGGACTGACGCCAGAACCACCCAGCTTTCCCCACAAGCTCTGCTCTGGAGGGGGCTTCTGGCTGGGGCACTGGGAGGAAGGGTCCTGCAGTGGTGAAGAGCTAGGCTCTGAAACTAACCCTACGTCTCTCTCTCGATGTGTTCTTGGGCAAGATGGTTCATTTCCTTGGGCCTCAGTTTTCCTAACTGTAAAATGTTCAGTAAATCTCTAAAATATACAGTTATCTGCCTCAGAGGGCTCTTGATGGGGGCATCTTGAGCTAAGCCATGCATAATGCCTGGCATGTAAATAATCCTCAGTAAGTGTTACTTTGATTATTGCTCCCCAAAATTACAAACGGACTTCCAAGGAAGAGGGATGCTCACAGCAATGTAACACATGGAATGGTGCCTTTGCTTGTTACACTACATAGTTATAAATGCACTTTCTAACAGTGATTCATCATATGTATTTATCCACCCTGCCAGGCTATGTACTAGGAGCTGGTGACACAGCAGTAACCAAAAAAGATAAAATTCCAGCCCTTCTAGAACTTGGTTGGTGGTAGTTTTCAATTTTCCACAAATGTATCCTATTTTTAACCTCTAAATCAGTTAACCCCCACTAGATAATGCAAAGTTGCTTGAATCTAATGCCCCAAGTAAGCAGGACATGTAGCAATTTATAATTTTGCAAATACCCGAAACGTGGTAGCAAACAAAGGCCTGTGTAGTGCACGACAGTGCGCCCCAGCCCTTCAGGAGCCTCTGGTCTTATGCTCTCCCTTTTGAACACCGTGATGCTTAGGACAAAAACTGCATTTTCTTACAAGCTCACTGCTTTGCTTTTGCACAGATCAGTAGAGATGTGGTTTCCCAAGAACACAATAATGAAGTAGATTAGGAGCAGAATTTATTTTTATAACTTTATAAGTTTTGCTAGCCCTTTTTACAGAATTACTAAGGATTTGAAGGACTACTAAAATTTTCAACTATTTTGCCTATGGGGGACTGATATAGTCAAGAAGCTGGGGGTTTATGGAAGTGCGAGAATGCCAAGTATACTACACTGTAAACATTGCACAGAGAAAAAAACTAAGAAAAATATCCAGAAGCATTAGGAGCAGTTGTATTTGGGTGATGGCTTACTCCTTGGAAGGAAAGTTATGACCAACCTAGACAGCATATTAAAAAGCAGAGCCATTACTTTGCCAACAAAGGTCCGTCTAGCCAAGGCTATGGTTTTTCCAGTGGTCACATATGGATGTGAGAGTTGGACTGTAAAGAAAGCTGAGTGCTGAAGAATTGATGCTTTTGAACTGTGGTGTCGGAGAAGACTCTTGAGAATCCCTTGGACTGCAAGGAAATCCAACCAGTTCATCCTAAAGGAAATCAGTCCTGAGTGTTCATTGGAAGGACTGATGTTGAGGCTGAAACACCAATATTTTGGCCACCTGATGCAAAGAGCTGATTCATTTCAAAAGACCCTGATGCTGAGAAAGACTGAGGGCAGGAGAAGGGGACGACAGAGGATGAGATGGTTGGATGGCATCATCGACTCGGTGGACATGAGTTTGGGTAGACCCCAGGAGTTGGTGATGGACAGGAAGGCCTGGCGTGCTGCGGTTCATGGGGTCGCAGAGTCAGACACGACTGAGCGACTGAACTGAACTGAGAGGNCACATTATTTGAGGCAAGGCCTGAACAGCTTAGCAAGAACTATAGTGATGTCTGCTTCCATCAGGGCCAGAGATAATCACTCACTCTTAATTAAAAGGAGAGCAGGTTACAGAAGCCATGAGAGACAGAAGGGGATATCTGGAAATCAAGAAGAACCAGTCTGAACAGTAGCCAAGGGCTCCAACTCTGAAGTCTGACTACACAGATTCCAAGTCCAGCTTAGCTATTAATTTACAGTATAACCAGTGACAAGTTACTTAATCTGTAAAAACAGGAATAAATACAACTACCTCCTTCAGGATGTTATGAAGATTAAACGAGCTAATATATAAACAAACTATGTAGAATGGCATCCAGCACACAGTACGTGCTATCTAAGGGTTAACTGCTATTATCATTATGAAAAGATCTGAGTCCCTCTTTGGGACAGGGTAAGAGCAGTGCCAGAGAAGAACTTACCCAGATTCTCTGCCTTGTAGGTTATTTTGCTGGGCTGGCAGAAGGGCAGCGAGTAGTATTCGTAAGGGAGCTGGGTGCGAGAGCTGGTGAGCTTCACAGCCTGATGGGAGAAGAGAGGCCATTATTCCTCAACCCAGAAACCAAGAGGACTTTCTACAGTCCTCCCTGGTACCCACTCATCTTCAGTATACTTAGTATTATTATCTAAAAAGCAAACTAACTGCAGCAGACGCAACTGTGGTACACTATAAATATACCCTACAATTCTGAATTATTTCACAGCTCACTAGTTTCAGACTGCATTATAGATTTTGTTTAAAATTACAACCAAATCCAATATATACTCAGAGTCCTTAATGTGTTGATATTCTTTGACCCTATAATTTCACTTTTGGGTATCTTTCCTAAGGAAGTAACTCCAAATAAGGGAAAACACTTCAGGAACAAATAGCTCACTCCTCATTCCTAACCACAGTGGCCTTCTGCCTCTGTGTCCTTGAGCCTGACTCATCCCCTCCTGCCTCCAGCTTGGAACCCTGCTCCTCCTGGCTTGATTCTGGCTCCTTCTCACATTTGCACGCTCAGTCTCTTCAGTTGTGTCCGACTCTTTGCGACCCCGTGGACTGTAGCCCGCCAGGCTCCTCTGTCCATGGAATTCTGCAGACAAGAGTATTGGAGTGGGTTGCCATTCCCTTCTCCAAGGGATTTTCCTGACCCAGGGATCGAACCTGTCTCCTCCTGCACTGCAGGCAGATTCTTTACTGCTGAGCCACTGGGGTTTCAGCTGAAATTTTTCACCTTTGAGTCCTTTCCTAATCGTCTTACCAAAGGAATTCCCCCACTTCCTCTACTTCAACACTCCTAGTTATCTTTGTAGCATGTCTGATAAAATATAATTATTTGATTTTTTTCCCCCCAAAGAAATCAGCCTCCCCTACTGGAATTTAAGATTTAAGGTTCATGAGGGCAAGGACCATATGTATCTTGCTCACCTATGTAACCACTGTGCCTACAGATCTAGGCATATAGTAGGTGCTCACTGAATGTTTGCACAATAGAAAAAGAGAGCAAAAAAAGCGGAAAAACAGCTAAAAGCTCCATAATGGGAAACTGGTCAATAAATAATAAACTCGTCATTCAGTTAAATATTGTGCAACCATTAAAGATGAAGTTTAAGAAGACCATGAAGGAGAACATTTAGGAACTGACGCAAGAATATAGCTCTGGAAACAGTGACAGCCACAGACTACTCCCCTATTTTATTGGATAAAAGAGAACCAATCAAAATGTTGCAAAACATAAATTTTAAATGCAACTAACATTATCTTTGCTGTTTAGACTCTATTGACCATTCCTCATACACCATCTGAAAGTATACATAATTTTTAAAATCCAGGTCCAATCCTTACTTAAAACTCTTGCTTTGGAATTAGGAATTTTTCTAATTTTAAGAGAGCAATGTGGTATAATATACCATGGCTTTATAACACCTCCCAGCTGGATCTGGAGTAGTACACCACATTCAATGACTGTTTGTACAAAGAAATGTAAAAATAATCATACTAAATGGGACAAATAAAGTCAATAAAAAAATTCAGGTCAGGTCTTGTCTACAATGAATTAGAAAAACCCTGGTTTCAGAGTGTTTTTAGATGTTGGATTGAGAATTGGGGGCCTCAATGAAGCATTTCATAAATTGCTTGAAGCAAAATAATCAAAAAGTTATTATCTGTTATAACTCCCTATTATTTTGTGTCTCGTAATATTCTCTCCTCCTGGACAATCAAAAAAGAATCCACATTACAAAGAGACTGAGCCTCACCTTTATGTCCCCTCCCACCCTCTCTCCTCCCACCCACACATATGTTCTCACATACCCAGCTTGGCAGGACTGACGCCAGAACCACCCAGCTTTCCCCACAAGCTCTGCTCTGGAGGGGGCTTCTGGCTGGGGCACTGGGAGGAAGGGTCCTGCAGTGGTGAAGAGCTAGGCTCTGAAACTAACCCTACGTCTCTCTCTCGATGTGTTCTTGGGCAAGATGGTTCATTTCCTTGGGCCTCAGTTTTCCTAACTGTAAAATGTTCAGTAAATCTCTAAAATATACAGTTATCTGCCTCAGAGGGCTCTTGATGGGGGCATCTTGAGCTAAGCCATGCATAATGCCTGGCATGTAAATAATCCTCAGTAAGTGTTACTTTGATTATTGCTCCCCAAAATTACAAACGGACTTCCAAGGAAGAGGGATGCTCACAGCAATGTAACACATGGAATGGTGCCTTTGCTTGTTACACTACATAGTTATAAATGCACTTTCTAACAGTGATTCATCATATGTATTTATCCACCCTGCCAGGCTATGTACTAGGAGCTGGTGACACAGCAGTAACCAAAAAAGATAAAATTCCAGCCCTTCTAGAACTTGGTTGGTGGTAGTTTTCAATTTTCCACAAATGTATCCTATTTTTAACCTCTAAATCAGTTAACCCCCACTAGATAATGCAAAGTTGCTTGAATCTAATGCCCCAAGTAAGCAGGACATGTAGCAATTTATAATTTTGCAAATACCCGAAACGTGGTAGCAAACAAAGGCCTGTGTAGTGCACGACAGTGCGCCCCAGCCCTTCAGGAGCCTCTGGTCTTATGCTCTCCCTTTTGAACACCGTGATGCTTAGGACAAAAACTGCATTTTCTTACAAGCTCACTGCTTTGCTTTTGCACAGATCAGTAGAGATGTGGTTTCCCAAGAACACAATAATGAAGTAGATTAGGAGCAGAATTTATTTTTATAACTTTATAAGTTTTGCTAGCCCTTTTTACAGAATTACTAAGGATTTGAAGGACTACTAAAATTTTCAACTATTTTGCCTATGGGGGACTGATATAGTCAAGAAGCTGGGGGTTTATGGAAGTGCGAGAATGCCAAGTATACTACACTGTAAACATTGCACAGAGAAAAAAACTAAGAAAAATATCCAGAAGCATTAGGAGCAGTTGTATTTGGGTGATGGCTTACTCCTTGGAAGGAAAGTTATGACCAACCTAGACAGCATATTAAAAAGCAGAGCCATTACTTTGCCAACAAAGGTCCGTCTAGCCAAGGCTATGGTTTTTCCAGTGGTCACATATGGATGTGAGAGTTGGACTGTAAAGAAAGCTGAGTGCTGAAGAATTGATGCTTTTGAACTGTGGTGTCGGAGAAGACTCTTGAGAATCCCTTGGACTGCAAGGAAATCCAACCAGTTCATCCTAAAGGAAATCAGTCCTGAGTGTTCATTGGAAGGACTGATGTTGAGGCTGAAACACCAATATTTTGGCCACCTGATGCAAAGAGCTGATTCATTTCAAAAGACCCTGATGCTGAGAAAGACTGAGGGCAGGAGAAGGGGACGACAGAGGATGAGATGGTTGGATGGCATCATCGACTCGGTGGACATGAGTTTGGGTAGACCCCAGGAGTTGGTGATGGACAGGAAGGCCTGGCGTGCTGCGGTTCATGGGGTCGCAGAGTCAGACACGACTGAGCGACTGAACTGAACTGAGAGGGGAGTTCCTTTAGCTGGGAGCTCTGGTACAAGGTCACAGCCCTCCCTGGTGGCTGGTCCTCGCGCCTTAATGTAAGACAGCTTTGCAGGGCCAGCCACTGCAGGGCCAGAGTTTTCCAAGGGACTCTGCTGTATCACAGTTCAAGGTCTCCCTCTGCTCAGTCCTGTTTCCCTCATTCCCTCTCAAGTGCCGACCCTGAGTGCCTAGACAATAAATCTCATGTAGCAAAGCTCCACCTTAGAGTTTGATTCTGGGGAAAACTAAATACGAAAAGGTCCACCATCAACCCCCTGCCCTATTTGGGGCTTTGAGAATGCCACTCAGAGTCTGTTGTTATAGGAGACATTAACCAAGGTGTCAGCCTGTCCACTACCCCTGATCAATCATATTTTTAAATGACTCTCCCATAATCCTTGTCACAAGTGACTGACACAGAAGTGGGCACTTAAGCTGAAGAAGGGAGGTGGCCTGGACTCTGATTTAGGACAATGCTTCCCAAACCCTAATCATTCATGTACTGACTTGCCCTATCTACCTAACATTTATTCTACTATTTGCTTGGGTATGATTCATTTTTAGATAAAAACACTCATTTAAGAAAACAAACATTTTATTGCAATTAAAAATGGAAAACCAACAACGATAGTCATGAAATCATGAGCTGAAGTAGTGGCTATATTTTCTAGTATAATTAAAATAAAACAGTTATTAAAATATATTTGTCAGCAACGTAAAATCATCTCATATACCACCACTTAGATAAGCAGTGCATAGTTAAGAAATACTAAACCACAGAATCCTGGCAGAAGCTAAAACTGAAAAAACAGAATTCATATTAGGCCGCATACACACATATGATATGAATTATGCAAAGAAAGCTGGTGACAGAGAGGAGGATGTGTGTGCACGTGTGCATAGTCGCATCTAACTCCTTGCGACCGCAGAGACTGTAGCCCGCCACGCTCCTCTGTCCATGGGATTTCCCAGGCAAGAATACTGGAGTGGGTTGCCATTGCCTTCTCCAGAGGATCTTCCTGACCCAAGGACTAAACTCGAGTCTCCTGCTTGACCGGCAGATTCTTTACCACTGCACCACCTGGGAAGTCCAGAGGAGGACGGAACAGCCCCAAAAGGGAGGCAGAAACATCACCGAGGAGGAGGCAGGTAGAGAGACAGAGACACAGAAAGAGGAGACAGAAAGACACAGAAGTGAGTATAGGTGAAAGACACGGAGACACCTGTGAAAGTGAAAGTGGAGAAACAAAGACACAGGAAGAACCAGAAACAGAGCCAGAGCCAGAAAGAGAAAGAGAGAGAGGAACATAGAGAGAGAATGCGCAGAGTCCCGGACTCCTTCCAGCTCCGAGCCTGGGACCCTCGTGCTCTCAGGCTGACTGGTCTGTGATCTCTGCAACCGCAGGAGGGACATGACCACTCACTGTGCCCCTGCAGCCAGGTCCCTGCCCCAGCACAGAGGTGCCCACAGACCCGGAACACGCTTACCTTGATCTCAACGGGATCGTTCTGGTGGAAGTTGATTGGTGCGACCCCAGGAACATAGAAGGCCCCTGTGTCACACGTGAGCGAGAAAAGCAGTAGGGACCACGGCAACCAATCCTGCTTGGAAGAAGAGAGGAAGCAGTCAGACCAGGGGAAAGAAGTGAACAACCCTTTGCGGCACCGTCATGTCTGCTGCAAGTGACCCCATCTTACCTCCACTCTGAGAAGCCTGAGCAGCCCCCCAGGAACTGCCATCTAAACGCCCCCCCAAAGTGATAAGGCAGATTCTGCACTTCCAGAAATGAGTCGCAAACTGAGCATGGTAATTAACATCAGGGCAAACAAATGCAGGAGCCAGGGCTCCCCACTCCTGTAGCAATGTTCCTGTCACCGTTTCAGGTGTATCACTGCCCCACAGGCCAGCGGGAGACAAAGCTCACAGCACCCTGTTAATTCTGCTTCTCTACACAGCAACGGGCTCCCGGTATCAGGAAGCTTGTACTTACCAATGTATTTTTCTACAAGCCATCTCCAAAACTGTCCTGACCCCACCACCTCCCATATTCCACCTCAACTCCAGCTACACTGGCCTTCTTACTGTTTCTTGAGGGTGAGCCCTTCTGCACCCTCCGGGCCACTACCTTCACCGTCCCCTCCTCCAGAATGTCCTTCCCACAGCTGCCTGCCTGGCTCGTGTCCGACCCCCTTATTTCATTCAGGCCCCTCTCAAGTCCTCAGAGAAGCCCCCACTGACTAGCTGTCTAAATGGCCTCCTCACCCAGTCTCCTCTAACGTTAACACATTGCATAACCATGGGTAAGAGAGTTTAAAAAAAAAAATAACTAGATTTTAAAACATTTTGAAAAAGTAAAACATACACAGTCAATAATTCAAACAGTAAAATGGGTACAACGATGAAAAACAAATCTTCCTCCTTCTTCAGCTCCCCATAGACAACTGCTAGCACCAGTTCCTTGAAAATCCCTCTGGAGATATTCTATACACGTACAAAAGGAAGCATTCAGAAGCATGGGCCTGCCTTGATATAACAACAACAACAAACAGACTTTTATTCTTTCTTTCTGTGACAGAAAGCCTACTGACTGTGGGCTACTTACCAGCATCCAACCTCCTCTCCATCAAGTGGAGGACTTCCTCCGCTTGAAGAGTCATCAGGAGATCCCAGCTCTCTCTCTCTGCTAGGCCTCATGGGGCAGTCCTTAGACTGTGCGTGCTTTTGTGTGTGAGAGAAATAAATCCTTTCCTTTCTTTTCCTCTAATTCCTCTCTGAACCTGAATTCCAGTTAATAAAATGCAAGAAAGACAAATCCTGTACTACTGGCATATAAACGCTGTCATCCAAAAGTCAATTAAAAATAATAAGCTAACTCTAAATTTGAAATGATACAGAAACAGGTAATCCAGATACCATCAACAAACCACAGAACAATTTATCTTAGAGGAAGAATCAACAGGTGAAACATGGCAAAGGATGATTTCCATAATATGCCAGATTCTTAATATTTTTGCAACCAAAAGCAATTCAGAAATTTGGTTTAGAATTAATGATCATACCAAGATGATACTGTTAGTTTTAGCTATTAAAATGCCACTGCTTTGATATTCTCATATGGCTGGAGGGATTATAAAGTGAAACGTTTTTGAGGGAGCAATCTGATACTCTGTAACAAAAGCCCCCCAGAATTGCACGCTCTTTGACCCTGCTAGGACAGGAAACTCGAATGAACTTGGACAACCCAATACTTCTAGATATGTTCAGAAAAATATGCCAAAATGCCAAAATGTACATAAAAGAATGTTCACCATGGGATTCTTTAAAATAGTGAAATAGTTCATATCTTACAACAGTAAAATATCCAATATTAGTGGAATGGGTCAAATTATGGGGTATCCTTTTATGTAGTCATTAAATAGAATGATGTATTTTTTCAGCAGGAATATCTGAGCTTTAGATTTAAGTAGAAAAATTAGGGAATAGAACCCTGCTCAGCAAGATCTGCTCCTCTTTTTAAATTTATGTTTGAGAAAATGAGGCAATGTTTTCCTTTTTTGTATATCTGTAATTGGGTTTCCCTGATGGCTCAGATGGTAAAGAGTCTGCCTGCAATGTAGAAGACCTAAGTTTGATCCCTGGGTTGGGAAGATGCCCTGCAGGAGGGCATGGCAACCCATTCCAGTATTTTTGACAGGAGAATCCTCATGGACAGAGGAGCCTGGCAAGCTACAGTCCACGTGGTAGCAAATAGTTGGACATGACTGAGAGACTAAGCACAACAGATCTGTATTTTCCAGTTTTTCTTAGGGGATTATACAAATTTATACCAATTAAGAAAAATAATGAAATAAATCAGGCAAAAGAAAACATCACTGTTCCAAATGCCTAGGTTAGAGCCGATTCTAGTTTGGTATGGCAGAACTCCACCTACTGGCTCCAATGTTTCTCCATCAGCAACTCCCACTGTTTCTTTCCAAGCCTTCAGGAAGGCCCTAAGGTTGTCCTGTCTTTGGCGAGCAGACTTGCCCAAGTGAGGCTGCCTTCAAGGGCTTTGCTCAGGGTGTTTCCGTCACTTGCTCTCACCTTATTCAAGTCCTACCTAGACGCGGAGGTCCTGTGTAGGTAATGTTTCTTCCTTCAAAAACTCCTCAGATCTCCACAGGAGGAATTATTTTCTTTCTTCCTTATTTTTAAGGCTCTTTGTGAATATCTCTATGACAACACTAAAGGCAAGAAATTGGAAACTACCCAATGCTCAAATGAACTTTCACATCTATATATGTTCAAAGACAGCTACTTAAGTTACTTGACAAATATTTAAATCTGTACTTGTTTAACACACCACTATTAGCACTTTTCATGCTGTATTATGGTTTAAGTATCTGCTCTCTTTCCACCTGCATGAATCACTTGTCTGGCTTTCTTGATGTGACTACTCAATAAACCCTTATCAAACAAGCTAATAATAAGCATCAAGCAACCTCTGATCTATAAAAACATAAAACTGTTCATTCGCATAGAGGTTGAATACTATGGTTCTTAATCTTAGCTATATCCCCTTGATAACTGATTTATTTTCAAATCCTCAAATTCAAGGAGTTCGTGGTACCTCCCACCCAACCAAGGACCTGCTTTGAGACTCTTTGAGACATCTATTATGTCCATAGCCTATCTGTACATCTAAGATAGTAGTTCTCAACCATGATGCACATTAGACTAACCTGGAGAGTAAATGGATTAAATTCGGAATCAAAAGGCACAGAGTGGCTGAATGGATTAAAAAACAAACCAGCTTTACACCTGGAGGAACCAGGAAAAGAACAAACTAAGCCCAAGTTAGAAGAAGTAAGGAAATAAGATTAGAGTAGAAATAAATTAAAAAGAGACTTTTTTAAAAATAGGGAAAAAAAATAACAGAACTGTGTTGGTTTTTTGAAAAGCTAATACTGAAAAACCCTTAGCAACACTAAGGAGAAGAAAACTCAAAATCAGAAATGAAAGAGGAGACATTACAACAGAAACCTAAGAAATACCAAGGAGAAGGTTCTATGGGGAAAGTTTACAGGTCAACAAATTGAATAAAACAGAGACTGAATCAGTAATCAACAATCTCCCAGCAAAGAGAAGTACAGGACTAGATGGCTCAAAAGGTAAAGTCTAACAAACATTGAAAGAAGAGTTAATACTAATCCTTAAACTCTTCCAAAAATACAAGAGGGAACACTTCCAAACTCATAAGATGAGTAGCACCCTCATACCCAAAGCAGACAAAGACACCACAAGAAAACCAACTATGGGCTATAGGTTAGTACCCTGGATGAACACAGATGTAAAAATCCTCAACCACATGCCAGCAAATTGGATCTCACACCTCACTAAAAGTATACCAAGATCAAGTGGGACTTAATCCCACCATATAAGGATGGTTCAACAAATGTTAAGTCAATCAATGTGATAAACTACATTAACAAAATGAGAGGAAAAAACCCAAACTTTTCAACAGACTCAGAAAAAGCATTTAATAAATTTCAACATCCATTCATGATTTAAATTCTCAAAGTAAAAAAAAAGTATAACTGACTCTTTGCAACCACATGGAACATAGCCCACGTGGCTCCTCTATCCATGGGCATCTCCAGGCAGGAATACTGGAGTGGGTTGCTATGCCTCCTCCAGAGGATCTTCCCAACCCAGGGATCCAACCCAGGTCTCCCATAGTGCAAGCGGATTCTTTACTGTCTGAACCACCATGGAAGCCCATAAAAGGAATTTACCTCAATACAATAAAGGCCACATATGAAAAGCCCACAGTTAACATCGTTATTTCTTGCTAATCAAAAATATATGTTCTACCTCCTACAGTGCTGGTGGTGGTGGGAATGAAAACTGGTGCACTCACTATGGGAAACAGCATGAAGGTTCCTCAAAAAACTAAAAATCATTTCCTTATGATCCAGCGATCCCACTCCTAGATGCATATCCAGAAAAAGACTATAATTCAAAAAGATCCATTCATCCCTATATTGACAGCAGCACCATTTACAATGGTCAAGACATGGAGACAAACTAAGTGTCTACTGACAGATGAATGGATAAAGAAGACGTGGTGTATGCACACACACGCACACAGAGACAATGGAATATTACTCAACCATAAAAAAGGATGGAATAATGCCACTTGCAGCAACATGGATGGGCCTAGAGATTATCACACTAAGTGAAGTCAGTCAGAAAGAGAAAGACAAATATCATATGATATCACTCACAAGTGGAACTAAAATAGGACACAAGTGAATATATCTACAAAACAGAAACAGACTCGCAGATATAGAGAACAGACTTGTAGCTGCCAATGGAGAAGAGGGAAGAAAGGATTGGGAGTTTCCCACTGTACCACAAAGGAAACTATATTCAATAACCTGTGATAAACCATAATGAAAAAGAATACATATGTATAACTGAATCACCCTGCTGTATAGCAGAAATTAACACAACACTGTAAATCAACTATACTTCAATAACATTTATATATATATNGATGAAAGTGCTGGCAGATTTGGTTTCTCCCAAGGCCTCTCCTTGACTTGCAGGTGGTTGCCGCCTTGCGTCTTCCCATGGTCTTTCCTCTGTGCACATGCATTCCTGGTGTCTCTTCCTCCTCGTAAAAGGACACTCGTCATGTTGGCTTATATTCACATTATGAAAGATTCACTCTAATGACTTCACTTTAATGTAATCATCTCTTTAAAGACCCCCTCTTCAAATAAAGTCACTTTCTAAAATCCTGCAGGTTGGGCCTCAGCATAAATTCTAGAGACACCAATGACTTCACTAATGGGTAAACTAAGATAGTTTCTCTCCTCACTCTATTTCATTTCTCCTCTACACACTTTGTGTTGTTAGTTGTCATAGTTTGGTATTTTTTGCAGCATGTCATGGTTTTAACAAGACAGTTTGACAGTTTCCTGTGATAACTCATTGAGGCAGCGTGGCAGTGGATGAACTGTTACTTTACTCCACAGACAAATTGAGAACTTATACCCAACAAGTTTTCATGCCCGATTCTTTATGAGTTTAGAAGCTGTTATTTATGTAGCAAAATGTTACAGTTCATTTGCTTGTGACCGCAGTGGCTGACTATTTAGGACTGCCACTGATATCAAGGTCCGTGTAAGCTGTGTAGTGATACCCTGTGGTGTCCATGAGTCCTTGGCAACATATGTCGTGCCTTGGAATTAGCAATTTCCTAGAACCTCCTGGTGCTAAGAATTTGGTTTCTTTTTATAGTTATTACATTCTTTTACATTATTGATTCTATACTTTTTTTTTTCCTTCTCTGAAGAAGATGTAGTATTTGAATGACATTTCTAAATACATAGATCTGTACATTAAAATTTATAGTTGGAATTGTTCTTTTTCTTCCCAGCAACTTGTAGAGTCACATGATCTGGCCATGGTTTACATTGTTTAGCCTTGTCTCCAGCATCTGTCATAGTGCCTTACACATTGGAAGTGCTCATTTTCCTTTAACCGAGTGAATAAAATAAATGTCAGAAAAAAAGTGCTTTAGTGTGTTTTACCCCTATAGGCTTTAGCATGGCTATTACCCCACCTCCACAAATGCATGTAGTCAGCATTTGTTTGGATTGGTTTATCACCCCAAAGTAATATAAGTAGCTGAAAATGTGACTTTCTTGTATGAAGAGAGCAGAACCAGAGGTACCACTTTCCATGAACAGCAAATTGTAATACTATATTCTGGAGCATTTCTGCTGGAATGTCTTCTGTTTTACCTCTAGTTTAACACATACGAAGTGGGACTTCCCAGAGGGCTGTGCTCTCTAGGCAGCCCATTTCTGTAAGGTAAGTCTGTCCTCTTTGCAATGTGGAAACTAGGGATTTCAGACACCCACCTTCTCTCCACACCCACTCCCTCTACCCTCCGCTTATTTCTCCAAATATAATCCATCACTAACTTCAGGCACTTTCTTGTTGTGAAACATTTCTTGGTTGTCTGCCCTCCTTTGGTTGCAACTGACAAATCTTCTAGATTAGACAANGGCAGGAGGAGAAGGGGACGACTGAGGATGAGATGGCTGGATGGCATCACGGACTCGATGGACGTGAGTCTGAGTGAACTCCGGGAGATGGTGATGAACAGGGAGGCCTGGCGTGCTGCGATTCATGGGGTCGCAAAGAGTCGGACACGACTGAGCGACTGAACTAAACACTTAAGTGGGAAGCAGGATTATTACTGAAAGAGTGCCAACATAAATTATTAAGTAGAAAATAAAGATGCACATCAATGTATACTATAATCTCATTTGTCTAAATAAATTTTTAAAAAGAATGTACCAAAGCCGAAGATATGCCAAGAAAAGGAAACTATAGACAGATATTCCTCAGGAACACAAAGGAAAAATCCTTAATAAAACACTGAGTGAGTGAGCNGTATACTATAATCTCATTTGTCTAAATAAATTTTTAAAAAGAATGTACCAAAGCCGAAGATATGCCAAGAAAAGGAAACTATAGACAGATATTCCTCAGGAACACAAAGGAAAAATCCTTAATAAAACACTGAGTGAGTGAGCAAAGTCGCTCAGTCGTGTCCGACTCTTTGCGACCCCATGGACTGTAGCCTACCAGGCTCCTCTGTCCATGGGATTTTCCAGGCAATGGTACTGGAGTGGATTGCCATTTCCTTCTCCAGGGGATCTTCCCAACCCAGGGATTGAACCCCGGTCTCCCGCATTGTAGACAGACGCTTTACCATCTGAGCTACCAGGGAAGTCCCTTAGCAAACTGAATCTAGCAAGACAGAAAAAGGTTTACAGATCATGGCCAAGCAGGTTCTAGCCCAGGAATGCAATGTTGGCTTCATATCTGAAAATAAAATAATGCAATACATCATATAAATAAAAAACAGAAACTATACAATCATCACAATTAATGCAGAAAATGCACTTGATGAAGTCCAACACATATTCATGATAAAAACTCTAAACAAACTAGGAATAAAAAAGAACTTCCTCAATCAGATAAATGGTAGCTTTGAAAAACCCACAGCCAACATCATACTTGATGATGAAAGACTGAACGCTTCCTCCCAAGATGAGGAACAAGGCACGGATGTCCACTTTTGTCATTTCTAGTCAGCACTGCTCTATAAATGCCAATAATACACTGTAAGCTAAAAATAAAGTCATTCAGATAAAAAAAAAAGTCCTTTTATTTGCAGATCACATATCTTATATCAAGAAAATCCTAAGGAATCCACAAAACTACAACTAATAAACAAGTTGGACGAGGTCACAGCCTACAATATCGATATATAAGAATTACTTGTATTTTTACACAATAGCAACAAACAACCCAGAAATAAAATTAAGAATACAGTTTCATCTACAGTAGCTTCAAAAAGAATAAAGTATTTAGGAATATGCTTTTTAAAAGGACTTGTATACTGACAACTATAAAACATCACTAAGAAAAGTGAAAAATATCTAAATAACTGGAGAGACATGCCATACTGAAATGGAAGACTCAGTACTGTTAGGATGGCAATTCTCCCCAACTAACCTATGGATTCAGTGCAATCCCTATCAAAATCCCAGCAGGCTTTTTTTATCGAAACCGACAAGCTGATCCTTATATTTACCTGGAAACACCAAGGACCCAAAATATCCAAAATAACTTTAAAAAAGAACAAAACTAAAGGATTTATACTACCAATTTCTAAGCAATTATATAGCTACAGTAATGAAGACAGTGTGATAAGTATAAGAGGTCAATGGAACAAAATTAAAAGTCTGGAGATAAATCTTTGTATTTACATTAAACTGACTTTTAACAAAGTTACCAAGGCAATTCAATAGGGAAAGGGCAGTCTTTTCAACAAATGGTGCTTGCACAATTTGGTAGCCATGTCCAAAAGGAACCTGACATCATGTACAAAAATTGACAAAATGGATCATAGACGTAGACAGAAAAGCTAGCAAAAAAACATTTTTATGTATGTAAAACATCTACTTTTTAAAAAGCAGATTATTTTTTAAGTAGATGTTTTATGTACATAAAAATGTTCTGGAGAAATATTTTCTAAAAAATCAGAGTACACCTGATGAATGGATAAGGGATAACTGAGTGACTGTCTTTTCATTTGTAACGTTTATGCTTTTTTCCATGTATATGGATAACCTATATTCAAAATAAATACACTGACATTTTAGGAAGGGGAAGGTTTCCTCTGAAAGCATTTGGGCAAGTTCCCCTGAAGATGGGCAGAAATGGCAGCTATAAGGTAAGAATGATGCCATGGAGATTCTGGAGCCAGGTGTGTGATCTGAACCAGACCAGATCAGTCATTCTTAATCTTGGGAAAGTGTTGCAAATCCCTCTGAGAATCTTTAAAAAGTTACAGAAGCTGCTCCCAGGAAAAACACTCCAAAATGCAGAATATGACGTATGAGTCCAAGGAGATCAAAGACTTAGAAGCTGACAGACCCTGGATTAAAGAACTCTGTGCTGGATCCCATTTCAACTTTTTGTGATTATTTGACTTAATTACCTTTGTAGCCCTTGACCGCCTGATAGAGGATGTTTGACGTGTATTTCATTTCTGTAAGGAAATTAGGAAGAAGCAAAGTACCTGCTTTTTGCAAAATCCCTTTATATCTTCCTTTAATTTTTAACTGATCCCCAGAAACTCTCGCATGAGACTGAAAAGTCAGTTAAGTATTTAGCAAACATCTGTTGCACGTTCAGACCCATGAACAGAGTGGGAGTCACAGGAGAGGTGAACCAGTCCATTTAATGTTATTTGCTTTACTTGGTTTCCAAGTCACAAAACTGCAGAGGTAGGATGTCAAGGAACAAGGCGATGGTAATCTAGAAGCCCTTGTATTGTAATCTAACACTCCATCTCTGGCAAAGATATGGGTGACTAGGAAAGTCATAAAGCTCAAGAGACCTAAGAATCAAGGTCTTGCCCTCCCTATCTATTTTATTCTTAGGGGTTGGGCACACAGAAAAACTTCTCCCAAACAATAGCCAAATGAAGAACTATTAGGACCCAAAAGTACCCGTCACCCCCCACAGCCAACTTTGCACCACCCAGTTTGAAAGGTATGAACAATTAACTTCTTCCAAAGAAAATAGGAAGTTTCCCCTGAGAATTGAAAATTTTTCATTTACTCATATTCTCTGTGGCCAGAAGTTAACCTTTTGTTTTCTGGAGCCCTCTGCTTTGCTGTCTTCTTTCCCATAAACAGCATCTGAGTATAGAGCGTGGCCAATCTGACAGCCTTCCAGATTCCTATTCCATGC
Source organism: Neotragus pygmaeus (assembly GCA_006410875.1). Lineage (NCBI taxonomy): Eukaryota > Metazoa > Chordata > Mammalia > Artiodactyla > Bovidae > Neotragus > Neotragus pygmaeus. The sequence goes on along the minus strand of SJYV01035025.1, from coordinate 574,136 downwards.
CTTTCCTGCTGCAAAAGCTGCATCTTCCCTTAAGAGTAAGCTAGATTCTTCTTTTTTCCTTTTCAAAGATATAATCATCATTTCAAGATCATTCAGTAACTGCTCCCCAGATTTGCGGGGGTGGGGGAGAAGAAAGAAAAAGACTCTGGGGCAGTTTGTCAACTGTTAACTGAAATCAATTACCTAATCAGTTAAAGCTCCCTAAGAATTCAACCATACTTGAATGAAAGCTAATGACAGCCAAAGACCACTTACCAAGCAGCATCCATGGAGCTGAAGACCTCAGGAAGAAAAACCAACCAACCCAGAACCAAAATTAGCCACAGGAGACTGAAAATGTAGCCTTTATTTCAGAGCCCATAGACACTGAGTGACTACTGGGGTGCTGCTGCTGCTGCTAAGTCGCTTCAGTGCAACCCCACAGAAGGCAGCCCACCAGGCTCCCCCATCCCTGGGGTTCTCCAGGCAAGAACACTGGAGTGGGTTGCCATTTCCTCCTCCAATGCATGAAAGTGAAAAGTGAAAGTGAAGTCGCCCAGTCGTGTCCACTCATAGTGATCCCATGGACTGCAGCCTACCAGGCTCCTCTGTCCATGGGATTCCCTAGGCAGGAGTACTGGAGTGGCTTGGGCAGAGACACACAAAAAGACTCAAAAGTGTTCTTTGGGAGTAGGGAACAACCAACTGTGTGAAAGTCCAGGTGAAACTAATAACTACCCTCACCAAGCAGAAGACATCCAGACCCAGACCTTGAGGCCAGAAAGTGCAGAAATAAAACATTAAAAATGCACAGAACTTCCCTCCCCCCTTGGGTATTTATTAAATACTGTTAGCCCAAGCAATAGGCTTAGATAGTTCATCTCCTAAAGATTTCAAACCCTGGAGTAGGAAAGTTACGGCGTGTTCATCTCCCATTTCATTTAATCATCACAATTCTTTCAGAGTCTCATCCTCATTTTAAAAATAAGAAAACTGATCCAGACAAAAAAGTTCTGGAGATGGATGGTGGTGACGGTTGCACAATAATGTGAATGTATTTAATGCCACTGTACACACAATGCCACTGTACGTGCAATGCCAGTGTACACATAAAATAGTTTAAATGATACATTTCATGTCTATTTTACCACAGTAAAAAAAATTTTTGTTTTAAGTAACAGGTTTAAAGAACCAAATGGTTGGCCGGAAATCATAAAACCAATCAAGTGTCAGATTCTAGTCCATGAGCTTAAACCCAGCCTTAGTGTCTTCATTTGTAAAATGGGTTTTTGTAAAGATTAGATGGAATAATGGATGGACATATGGTTTATCAACTGACATGTATCTTGTGAACAGGAAATCCACGCCCCCCCGCAAATTAGGTAACCTAGGGGATTACCACAAACTTTAAATACTGCTTTTGAATCCGCATGTCAAAATAGGAAGATTTTTATAGAGAGACCACCTCATTCAGGGGTTGCTAATTCAACCCCCTAGAAAGGCCATGCAAATTACCTACTGGGTGACGCTGCTAAGGAATAAGCCAAAAGGTATGGAAGACTGGGTCCTGCATGGGGAATGTTCTTTATGGGAAATTTGGGCCCAAATTTTCAAGAGAAAAATGAAAATCCAGAACTTCTGTAATGTGGAATCTCTCAAGTATTGAATATTGGCAACTAACTGGAAAAAAATGTAAAGTCCTGCCAACCTCTCTTCCTTGCCCCCCAACCCCAATCAAAGCCATGTGAAGATGTGCTCCTTAACTGTCACTTCACAGCATGAGATCTGCTTCATCAGAAACTGAGGCCCAAGGATGCTGAGTGACTGGCCATGGCACCCAGACTCCCCTCTAAACCGGCTTATGAGTTCAGCTCCGATTTGTGATCTGATTTTGTTTTGTAAGAACTGTACAGTACCATTTAGCATACCCTCTGAACACGAAACCTTCAGATTTCAAACCCTGGGAGATCTGTCAGTTTTAATGCTTGGGGATAGGTGAGAAGTCATGGTCCAGAGCAGAGAAGGAAGCAATGAAGAGGAATGGGACAGAACCGAGAAGTCCCAGCGTCCGAAACCACGTCCCACTTGGGAACTATCAGTGTCAGCAAATGGTTCAAGGATCAAAGCAGGTCTGGGGCGGTAGGTGGCTCCTGCCATTCGCCTATGGCCAAATGGCCCTGTTCATCCTGAGTCCTTCCCACCTTCCTGCCAGGGCCCAGAGATCAAAACTCAATCTTCAATATTCTGTGACCTGCTTCTTTTTCACTGAGATCAAAGGGAAACTTCTGTCCAAGTTGTAAAAGAGAAACCAAGAGGCAACTTAATGCCGCCTCTGCCTTCCTTGGACTTCCTGGGGGGATTAAGGGCACTCCTTTAAAGGGATTTCTCAGAGAAACACATCTGTGCCAAGGACTGGTGTTGGTGCCTCGGCTTCTAAGGACACAGCAGCTCCTGCAGAACACATGTGCCAGGTGGAGCAAGTGGAGAGAACAGACAATACAACCACCAGACAGCAGCCTGGAAAGTCCACAGGGACTAAGATCACGGGGGAGAAATCTGATTTTATAGGCATATTAGCAAAAATCACCTTGAATGCAAGTATTCTAAGCCACAAAATTTTCAACCTCAAGTTGAAATCTTCAATATCACTGAAGATTTTACAAATTTCATTGAAGAATTTAGAAATCCTCAAGTCTAAATCTTCATTTCATATATGACCTGTGCTGAAACAGACGAATAACACCAAAGTAATTTGCTCCAGGCCACCTGATAGATCAGTGGCAGTGCTGGGACTAAGCCCCAGCTGCCTCTTCCTCAATGAGCCGCTGGCCATTCCCAGGTGAGGCCTCGGGGAGACAGCAAGTTGCCACACATAGGACTGCTGGCAGAGTCCAGGCCTCCTGCCTTCTGTCCCAGGCCTCCGTCAGCCAGCCTTCATCACAAAACACGATTCCTGTGCTTCTGACTGGCCCGGGGACAGGGGGTGAGGGGAATAGTGGGAGGAAGGAACTGGCTAGCACCACTTTCGTTTGATCAAAGGAACCTAGAGGTCATTCAGACCATTCCCCTGCCTCTGGACTGGATCAAACTCAACCTCAGAACAGTGAGAACTAACCCAGCAATTCTACTCCTAGGTATATACCCAAGAAAACAGAACCAATGTTTCCCCAAGAGCTTTCACACAAAATATTCACAGCAACATTATTCATAACATCCCAAAAGTAGAAACAATCCCAAAATCCATGAATAGATGAAAAGGTAAACCAAATGAGGTCTATCCACACAATGAACATTATTTGATCATAAAAAGGAATGAAATATTGACACATGCTGTGACATGGATGAACTCTGAAAACATTATGCCTTGTTTAAAAAAAAAGTCAGATAACAAAACACCACATATTGTTTGATCCCATTTATATGAAATGTCCAGAACAGAAAAATTTACACAGACAGAAAGTATATTAATGGTTGCCAGAGACTGGAGGGAAGGGGGAGTGGGAAGTGGCTGCTAATGGATTTTTTTTACTGGGGTGATGAAAATATTCTGGAGGTGGACAGTGGTGAAGGTTGCACAACTCTGTGAATATACTAAAAAGCACTGAACTGTAAACTTTAAAAGGGTGGATTTTATGTTATATGAATTATAATCCAATAAATGGAAAAAAACATAACACCCCAAACAGCATGAACAATGTGTGAGAGAAATACACAGAGTTTTATTTTCCAAACAGAGGTTTCTAGACTCCTGAAATGTCTACAAATGTCCTCAATGGACACTTCCCAAGTTCCACCAAAACAATATTCCTCAGAGCTTATTCCATATGCTCAACGGTTCTATAAAGGATGAAATATGGGCCTGCTCCTCACCTCAGACCCAGCTAGAGCAACTGGGTATCCTGTAACTTTAGAGTCATCTAAAGCCAGGCCAAGAGAACGCAGGAAAACTACAGAGAACTTCTGTTTACATCAGCCATCTACTCCTAGATGGGGAAGGGCAGGAAACACCCACTGTGCTAACACAGATCTGGGAGGCGGCAGCCGACCCCTGGGGAAGAAGAACCAATCACTAAGGAAAGGGAGGGAGGTAAAAATCCATAAATATCACTTGAAACTTGCACCCACAACCCTAACTTTCAAAATAAAAGAAAAAAACAAAAGCCAGCACGTTCCCACGGTCACTGACTCTATCAGCTAGGTTCCTCTTTGGTTGTATGACTTGCCTCAGAAACCCAGACACCCCAGAGCAGAGCCACACACTTCCATCCCCAGCAGTTGTGAAACAACCTATTGTACGAGGGTGCGGGGACTGTTCTGACTTTCGTATAATAAAGGGCTTCACACAGACCAAGCTCAAGTTTATCTGCCCATCCAGCCCGTCACATGTAGTATGACAGACACGTAGTATTCCCTGGTAATAAACGTGCTTCCGTGACTTTTCACTATTGCATCGAACATGAAGCTGCTCATGTGCCCTCTTTAAAGTGGCCTCTGTGGGTCCCTGTACACACTACACTCTCAGTTTCTGGAAATCAGTTTCTAGTACTCATCACGAAAGCAGAGGATGATACTCCCAGGTGACACAACAAACATAAAATCACTTTGCTGTCTACTGTGCTTAGAATAAAATCCAAATGCCTTTCCATGGTTTCTCTGCAGGCTAAGAACAAGCCGGCTCCCTTAATGTAACATTCTGAAAAGTGTGGGAAGGGCAAGCACTGTAACAGAACAGTCTTTCAAAATGTAATCCACAGATTACAAAATGTAGACTACAGCCCACAATTACAGGCATGCCTCTAGAAACACAGCTCTTCCTGCTTCTCTCTGATTCCATCTTGTGTTATTCTTCCGCTCCCCCCCGCCCCAACTCCTCACCATGGTTCAGCCCCTCCAGCCTTCTGTGTTCCTCAAACATACTCTTTCCCACCTTGGGCCTTTATACTTGCCATCTCCTTGGCCTGGAACACTCTCTGCATTGCTGGTTCCTTCTCGTCAATTAGGTCTCAACTCATGTCACTTTCTCTGAGAAGACTTCTCTGACCACGTAATACAAAGCAGTTGCACCAGCCTGTCACCCCCCCAATTACTACAACATCACCTTGCCCTCTTCACACTTAGCACTATCTGACATTACCTTGTTCATGTATTTTCCTACTGACTGTCTCCTCAGGCTAGAAAAACTCCACAAGCACAGGGACCTTGACCCTCTAACTCACCAGTAAATCCCTAAGTCTTGGCACAGAGCAGGCACTCAAATATTTGTTGATTAAATAAATGTGTACCAGAAATATGTTAACTTATTACCTCTTAAAACCTCAGAACAGAGCAAGAATTTCCCAGTGCAATGCTATAAATACAACTTTACTGAACTCCTTCCCTATGGCAAAAGAGGGTGTGACTTTTCCTGTTCATGTTAAGTTCTTATGCCATTCTTGTTCTGAAAGTGGTCCAGAAAAAAAAAAAAAAAAAAATTGGTTTCAACATACCACGTTTGGGATTTTTTTCTGTGGTCTAAGACCACAGAGATCAGGCAAGGGTGTGAAGTGTTTTACTTGACCTCTGAGGTTCTAAATAAGGAATCCCTTATTAAACAAAAAGGATAATTTATCAGTTGGTTAATAGGAGGAGGGGAATTTGTTATCAGCCAGTAACCTATCCTTGCTTGGCAAAAATCAATACCAAAGAATTTAAACAAGAATCTTCCTTTACTAAAGTCAAATGTCTTTTGTGGGCACTCCCAGGATGAAACTATCTGCTAAGAAAGCAACAGTAAAAAATAACTCTCGCCTAAGTGACTTCAATTTTGGTTCTAGTCTCTTGACAAGCAGAATGTGAGCCGACCTTCTGGAAGAAGAAAGGGCCAGTTTTTCACAGATCTACTTCCAGCATTCTATACCAGAAGCCAGCCTGTTCTGACCTCCTTTCCGGGTACTGCTTATCCACATACCCTAATCCACACAAACGCTTCATCTTGAAGAGCTGTGTGGCCCTGTAGGGGCATGTGAAGGGGAGGGGGCCAGGTGGCACTGGCATAGTGCTTTTCACAACTGACCATCTCCATCATAATCACTAGAGTGCTTATAAAAGTGTAGAATCCTAGGCATCTCCTAGGCAAACAAAATTAGAATCTTTGGAAACTGCATTTTTAACAAGCTTCCCAACACACCCCACAAGTCTTATGCACAGTAGAGTCTGACAGCCAGTGGGATAAAAGATCCCTAGGAGAGAGGCAGGGAATTGGAATTGAGAGAAGACGAGATGTGATTAGAGAAGGATCTGGGGATTGACAATGCGGGCTGGGGTGGTAGGGGTAAAGGCATGCTTCCGGGTATCGGCAGTCAAGACAGGTGCGAAGTGGGGACAACTGAGGGTAGAGGTGAGGACAGGGCTCTAGAAAGGATATGACACAGGGTTCGGGGTGGGAGAGGTGAGCACGCATCCGCGGACTGGTCAAGATAGTGGGGAGGCGGAGAAAGCAGGGTACAGACGTGAGAGGGAGGAGCACAACTAGGAGTAACGGGGGCTCTTTGAAGGGGTGAGGATTGCAAAGTGAAAATTGGGAAATGGGGGTCACAGGAGGCAAAGACCAAGACTGGAATAGGAACCGGCTAGGGTGGTAGCTGAAACCTTGCCTCTGACCCAGAGCCTCCCCCAAAACTTCGGGCCTTGACAAGCCTGAGTGCGGGGCAAAGGCCGGAGACGGGGAGTTTGGGGGAGACAAGCCCAATCAGGGATATTCCTCAGGCCTGAGCTAGGGGTCCCTGAAGTGGATCGGGCCAAGCAAGGGACGCCAGGAAGTCCTAGGATCCCCCAGAGCGGCCCACTCCATCTCCGGCTCCCGGAGTCTCCTTCACTCACCATCGCCGCCGCCATCTTGGATCCACGTGTCGCCGTAATGACGTCAGCGGAAGTAGGGTTTCCTTGGTTACGGAATTTACCTCCGCGAGATGCTGCCCTGTTTCAGTCGCTCTTGTGGTCGCGGTGAGTGGAGGCGCAAAGAAGACTTAGCTCCTGGTCACTAGCCTGGTCTGGGCAATTAGGTCGCTGATTAAGTAAAAAGACAGGGTGGTGTAACTACGGAAGCCATGTTAACTCCTGGCAGACCCACGCTCCTTCCCCGGCTGACACTGCATTGTGGGTAATAGCGGAGTGCGTAAAGGTGCTTGTTCTGTGGGCTCCATCTTTACTATTGGCAGGAAGATCCGTTGCCAGGGTTACCTGAGCCCCTTGATTTGGCTGAGTGGGATCCGTACCAGGGCTCCATTAGCAGAATGATTTGTAATTAATGTATTTAATTATTTGCTTGGCTATCCAGTATTCTCTCCAATAGACTCTAATCCCTATGTGGGTAAGATCCTTTTTTTTTTAACCTTGCTTTGCCTCACTCTCATCTGTGAAATGGGGAGGAGACTATTTTAACACCTTCATTATAGGTTTATGATGAGAATCCGATGAACTAATGTTGAATAATATTATTAAATAAATGTCATTATACTCTTATATCTACTCCTTCAGTCGTGTGGTAGGTGCCCAATACACTACTTACTAAATGGAGGAAGAAAACGCAGCGTCTTTAGTTGGGGGGCGGGGCGGGGGAGACAGCTTTGGATGTGGGCTTCACCTTGTTACCTAAGAGTGTAACTCGAGGCAAGTCACTCCACCTTCCTAAGCCTCAGTTTCCAGTAGCTAGAAAAGGGGACTCAAGAAGCTGTGGTGTTAAAACTGGTGGAAATCTGAAAGTTCAGTTGGTCCCTGTATCACTGTAAAGTTGGTACAGTACCAGTGCTATCTGCGAACTGTTAGGAAAAGTTGTGAAAGATTGATAATGGTCAGTATCACGTATTGAACATTTGTGTGCTGCAGCATTTAGCATCATGCTAAAACTACTCATCAGGCTCTCTTGTCCTCTAGTCCCCCTCTTGGCAGGGGGTGGTTGAACTCTGATCCCCACCTAGAAGCAGGGCTATGGTTTATTGCCAGGCAAAGAAGGCTGCCAACAGATCTTTCCATCTTTTCATGAGCATACTATTTCTCCCACCAAGAGGTTGACTCTGTTTCTCCTCCTTTTGAATCTGGATTCACATCACTTGCTTTAACCAACAGAATATGATATGAATGACTCTGCCAGTTCTGCGTCTAAGCCTCAAGAGACTTGGCAGTTTCTGCTTCCATCATTTTGGCTCTAAAGACATCTGGCGACCAGGCTTGATAGCCACATGGAGAGGGAGGGAGGCCTGGCCAACATCTCCAGGTACTCTAGAAATTCCAGCTGACTCCCAGGCATATGGATGGAGTCATCGTGGACATGCTAACCCAAGCTGAACTGCCAACTGAATGCAGCTACATGCATAACCGTATCTGACACCATACGGAATAACAACAACAAAAAAAAACCTGCCCAGCTGAGCCCAGTTGTGTTAGGTTTTGGAGTGGTTTCTCATGAAGCAATAGGCAATTAAAACACAGACCTATTAACTCTTGTGATTCATACAATCGTCCTGAAGAGGAGCACAACAGATAAATCTCCAAGAGAGAGGAAACTTGAACGAGCAGGAGGAGCATTTCCCTGGAGTTTCATAGCTAGTAAGCCACAGGTTCTAAACTTGCAACCAGTTCTGGAGCTTGAATCCTAGGTATTTCCTATCATTTCTGGAGCCAAAAGAGGGTTGAATGATAAGGAACAAAGCTCCATGAATGGTATATTATTCCTTGGTTATTTCCATTTTCCCCTTCATATCTTCTGTTTTTCCCAAAAGGCTTTCATGACCCAGTCTCCTTTAGTAACATACATACATCAGAATCTTTGAGCAAGACTGCCTGGGTTTAGATTGCATTTCCATTACCCACTGGCTCCATGGTAGAGGCAAATTTCTTTTTTCCCTTAACAATTTTTTTTTTTAATTGTGGTAAAATACACATTGCTTCCCTGGTGTCTTGGTGATAAAAAATCTGCCTACCAGTGCAGGAGATATGGGTTCTATCCCTGGGTCAGGAAGACCCCCTGGAGAGGGAAATGGCCACACACTCCAGTTTTCTTGCCTGGGGAATCCCATAGACAGAGGAGCCTGGCGGGTTACAGTCTATGGAGTTGGAAAGAGTCAGACGTGACTTAGCAACTAAACAATAGCAAGAAAATGTATATCACATAAAATTTACCATTTTAATCACCTGTAAGTGCAATTCATTGGTGTCAAATGCATTCACCATCTGTGCAGTCACCACCACCTCTGGAAACTTTTTATCACCCTAGACTGAACTCTGTGCCCATTAAAGTGAAAGTCACTCAGCTGTGTCTGACTCTGCGACCCCATGGACTATACAGTCCATGAAATTCTCCAGGCCAGAATACTGGTGTGGGTAACCATTCACTTCTCCAGAGGATCTTCCCAACCCAGGGATCGGACTGGGGTCTCCTGCATTGCAGGTGGCTTCTTTACCAGCTGAGGTACCAGGGAAGCCCAAACAAAGATATAACCAGTTGCAAAGTGAAAGTCGCTCATTCCTGTCCGACTCTTTGCCACCCCATCGACTATACAGTCCATAGAATTCTCCAGGCCAGAATATTGGAGTGGGTCAGTTCAGTTCAGTCACTACCCCATGGACTGCAGCATGCCAGGCTTCTCTGTCCATCACCAGCTCCCAGAGCTTGCTTGAGCTCATGTCCATGGAGTCGGTGATGCCATCTAGCCCTGTCATCCTCTGTTGTCCCCTTCTCCTCATGCCTTCAATCTTTCCCAGCATCAGGGTCTTTTCCAGTGAGTCAGTTCTTCACATCAGGTGACCAAAATATTGAAGTTTCAGCATCAGCATCAGTCCTTCCAATGAATATTCAGGACTGATTTCCTTTAGGATTGACTGGTTTGATCTCTCTGCAGTTCCAAGGGGCTCTCAAGAGTCTTCTCAAACACCACAGTTCAAAAGCATCAATTCTTCAGTGCTCAGCTTTCTTTATAGTCCAACTCTCAAATCTGTACATGACTACTGGAAAAACCATCTCTTTGACTAGATGGACCTTTGTTGACAAAGTAATGTCTCTGCTTTTTAATATGTTGTCTAGATTGGGCATAGCTTTTCTTCCAAGGAGCAAGTGTCTTTTAATTTCATGGCTGCAGTTACCATCTGCAGTGATTTTGGAGCCCCCCAAAATAAAGTCTCTCACTGTTTCCATTGTTTCCCCATCTATTTGCCATGAAGTGATGGGACCAGATGCCATGATCTTAGTTTTCTGAATGTTGAGTTTTAAGCCAACTTTTTCACTCTCCTCTTTCACTTTCATCAAGAGTCTCTTTAGTTCTTCTTCGCTTTCTGCCATAAGGGCAATGTCCTCTGCATATCTGAAGTTATTGATATTTCTCCTGGCAGTCTTGATTCCAGCTTGTGCTTCATCCAGCCCATCATTTCACATGATGTGAGACATTCAGAAAATTAACGCTAGGAAACATTTGTACAAACAGTGTTATTGGAGGTGATGGGATTCCAGCTGAGCTATTTCAAATCCTAAAAGATGATGCTGTTAATGTGCTGCGCTCAATATGCCAGCAAATTTGGAAAACTCAGCAGTGGCCTCAGGACTGGAAAAGGTCAGTTTTCATTCCAATCCCAAAGAAAGGCAATGCCAAAGAATAATCAAAGTGCCGCCCAATTGTACTCATTTCACATGCTAGCAAAGTAATACTCAGAATCCTTCAAGCGAGGCTTCAACAGTATGTGAACGAAGAGCTTACAGATGTACAATCTGGATTTAGAAAAGGCAGAGAAACTAGAAATCAAATTGCCAACATTAGGTGGATCATAGGAAAAACAAAGAAATTCCAAAAAATAAAAAATCCATCTACTTCTGCTTCATTGACTACATGAAATCATTTGACTGTGTGGATCACAACAAACTGTGGAAATTTCTTAAAGAGATAGGAATGCCAGACCATCTTACCTGTCTCCTGAGAAACCTGTATGTAGGACAAGAAGCAACAGTTAGAACCAGACATGGAAAAATGGACTGGTTCAAAATTGGGAAGGGAGTATGTGAAGGCTGTATATTGTCACCTTGCTTATTCAACTTATGTGCAGAGTACATCATGCAAAATGCCCACTGGATGAGTCACAGGCTGGAGTCAAGATTGACAGAAGAAATATCAACAACCTCAGATATGCAGATGTGACTGTAATGGCAGAAAGTAAAGAGGAACTAAAGAGCCTCNCTCTCAAGAGTCTTCTCAAACACCACAGTTCAAAAGCATCAATTCTTCAGTGCTCAGCTTTCTTTATAGTCCAACTCTCAAATCTGTACATGACTACTGGAAAAACCATCTCTTTGACTAGATGGACCTTTGTTGACAAAGTAATGTCTCTGCTTTTTAATATGTTGTCTAGATTGGGCATAGCTTTTCTTCCAAGGAGCAAGTGTCTTTTAATTTCATGGCTGCAGTTACCATCTGCAGTGATTTTGGAGCCCCCCAAAATAAAGTCTCTCACTGTTTCCATTGTTTCCCCATCTATTTGCCATGAAGTGATGGGACCAGATGCCATGATCTTAGTTTTCTGAATGTTGAGTTTTAAGCCAACTTTTTCACTCTCCTCTTTCACTTTCATCAAGAGTCTCTTTAGTTCTTCTTCGCTTTCTGCCATAAGGGCAATGTCCTCTGCATATCTGAAGTTATTGATATTTCTCCTGGCAGTCTTGATTCCAGCTTGTGCTTCATCCAGCCCATCATTTCACATGATGTGAGACATTCAGAAAATTAACGCTAGGAAACATTTGTACAAACAATGTTATTGGAGGTGATGGGATTCCAGCTGAGCTATTTCAAATCCTAAAAGATGATGCTGTTAATGTGCTGCGCTCAATATGCCAGCAAATTTGGAAAACTCAGCAGTGGCCTCAGGACTGGAAAAGGTCAGTTTTCATTCCAATCCCAAAGAAAGGCAATGCCAAAGAATAATCAAAGTGCCGCCCAATTGTACTCATTTCACATGCTAGCAAAGTAATACTCAGAATCCTTCAAGCGAGGCTTCAACAGTATGTGAACGAAGAGCTTACAGATGTACAATCTGGATTTAGAAAAGGCAGAGAAACTAGAAATCAAATTGCCAACATTAGGTGGATCATAGGAAAAACAAAGAAATTCCAAAAAATAAAAAATCCATCTACTTCTGCTTCATTGACTACATGAAATCATTTGACTGTGTGGATCACAACAAACTGTGGAAATTTCTTAAAGAGATAGGAATGCCAGACCATCTTACCTGTCTCCTGAGAAACCTGTATGTAGGACAAGAAGCAACAGTTAGAACCAGACATGGAAAAATGGACTGGTTCAAAATTGGGAAGGGAGTATGTGAAGGCTGTATATTGTCACCTTGCTTATTCAACTTATGTGCAGAGTACATCATGCAAAATGCCCACTGGATGAGTCACAGGCTGGAGTCAAGATTGACAGAAGAAATATCAACAACCTCAGATATGCAGATGTGACTGTAATGGCAGAAAGTAAAGAGGAACTAAAGAGCCTCTTGATGAAGGTGAAAGAGGAGAGTGAAAAAGCTAGCTTAAAACTCAACATGTAGAAAACTAAGATCATGGCATCTGGTCTCATCACTTCATGGCAAATAGATGTGGAAAAAGTAGAAACTGACAGATTTTATTTCCTTGGCTCCAGAATCACTGCAGATAGTGATTCTAGCCATGAAATTAAAAGATGCTTGCCCCTTGGAAGAAAAGCTGTGACAAACCTAGACAGCCTATTAAAAAGCAGAGATATCACTTTGCCAACAAAAGTCTATATAGTCAAAGCTATGGTTTCTCCAGTCGTCACACATGGATGTGTGAGTTGGACCATAAAGAAGGCTGAGCACCAAAAAGCTGATGCTTTCAAATTGTAGTGCTAGAGAAGACTCTTGAGAGTCCCTTGGACAGCAAGGAAATCAAACCAGTCAATCTACTGGTAAAATGAGTTACGAGATCAATCCAGAGTCAGAGTGGGAGAGAACCACACAAAGGCATGAGGTCAAGGAGGCATGGCTCACTGGCAGTCATTTTGTCACAATCCGTGATGCTATCTTTGCCTAGGCCACCTTCCCCTCTCTCACCTGGGCCTCCGGAATGGCCTCCTACCTGGTTTTCCTACAGACCTTTTTTGTCACCTCTCGTCTCTCTTCTCCATTTAACCATCCAAAGTCATCTTTTAAAAAACAAGGATCAACTGTGTTTTTCCCCTGTTTAAAACTTTACCCAGTTAAAATCTCAAGCCTGCACCATGACCTGCAAGGGCCTGCATAGTCAGGCCTTGAGTCCCACAATGTCCCCTTCATTCAGAAGTCTCCAGCCACGCAGACCTCCGAGGAAACTTGCCAAGCTCATGTCTCCCTCACGCCCTTTGTACTTGCAGGCCTTTCTCTCTGGAATACTCTTCACATTTTTGGGTGATTAGCTGCTTCTCATGATTAGGTCTCAGCTCAACTGTCACTTCAGAGAGTTGTTACCTGCCACACTCACACATACACACATAGGGTTGCGTTGGCGGTGGGGAGAGATACTTTGGTTATTTCTCATTGTCTTTCTTCCAATAAGAAAGCCTACACTGGGTCTGTGGTGTACCCAACTGTGTCTGTATTAAGTATGTGCCAAAAACATATTGGTTGAATGCTTACATTATGCTTTCATCTCAGGGCTCACTCTATCATCTGGGAACAGCTGTGGCTGTAAGAAAGGACTTCTCACCCCCCAAAAACAGTGGCTTAACAAAATAGAGGCTTACTCTTCTGTCTTAGTTTGGTTTCTTCCAGAAGCTGACTCTGACACAAGGATTCAAGCAAGAGTAACTTTTAATAATGTATTTATTTTAATTGGAGGCTAGTTACTTTACGATGTTGTGGTGGTTTTTGCCATACATTGACATGAATCAGCCACGAGTGTACATGTGTCCCTCTGTCCCTAAGCCCCCTCCCACCTTCCTTCCCATCCCATCCCTCTGGGTTGTCCCAGTGCACCAGCTTTGAATGCCCTGTTTCATGCATAGAACTTGGACTGGTCATCTATTTCACATATGGTAATAGACACGTGTCAATACTATTCTCGCAAACCATCCCATCCTCACCTTCTCCCACAGAGTCCAAAAGTCTGTTCTTTATATCTGTGTCTCTTTTGCTGTCTAAGCAAAGTAGTTTATTTTTAATTTTTTTAAATGTGTTTATTTTAATTGGAGGCTAATTACTTTACAATATTGTATTGGTTTTGCTATACAATGACTTGAATCCACCACGGGTGTACATATGTTCCCCATCCTGAACCCCCCTCCCAGCTCCCTCCCCATCCCATCCCTCTGGGTCATCCCAGTGCACCAGCCCTGAGCACCCNTTCTGCACAGCTAAGACTGGAGCTGGAGGCAGGGGTCAGCTCCCCAAAGGCAGCCGCAGAAGGTGAGGGGACCCGGCAGGTTTGAACCTGCAGGGAAATGAGCTGCAGCGACAAGAGGCTCCCAGTCTCTGCAAGCTCCCTTGTTGAAAAACAGACAAACAAACAAACAAACAGATAAAATGCGCCCATTCGCACCAAGTGGGAAAGTCTCAACTGAACCCGTGAGAAGCCTCATTTCAAGAGTCTGTTTAGAAGAGACAACTTTCTAAGCGATTGCCACCTGCTGAAATGAGGATATAAATTCAGCAGAGATTAGCACCGAAATGCAGAGGCGACATTCAGAAGTTTTCCTAAACAGAACCAACAACCCTTCGGCAGGCTTTTCTTGTTGCTTTGTTCCTTCAAGAGAGATTTTTTTCCTTTTCAACGTTTACTTGGCTCTGCCTGCGTTCTCGGCGACTAAATCAGGGGCGTCTGGATTTCAGAGGTTTTATTCCAGAGCATTAAGGCCTGTATATCAACCAGGGATTGAAGAAAGCTTCAAAGTTGACCACGGAGAGCACTCTTGAGTGTCAGGACCCGCTCTGGACTGTGATGTGACGGCGTATGATCCGGAACCTTCAGGAACGTCCTCCTCAGTGGACAGCATGGCTTCCTCTCATTCTTGGCGTGCCCTTTTCTTTCTGGATGGAGAGTCCCGTGGTTCCTGCCGTACGGTGAGAACCAGGGGCCGGCAGCAAGGACGGTGCAGGAGCCCCTACGGCTGGGAGGCCCCAGCGGGTCGGGGCGGGAGCGCCCGCTCCCCTGCCCCAGGAGCAGCAAGGCTGCTCACAAACGCGGGGCCTCCTGCCCCAGCCGGAACCGGGCGCCGAGCTCCTGGGTTCCCGCTGTGCACNTCTTTCAGATCCCTCTCTGACCGCTCACAGGGCCGGAACCTTTCCTTCCTGCTGTTTTTACATGGTAATTGTGTAGGTCTTTGTGTAATTATTATATAAATAATTATTGTTTACCTTTTTTCCTTGAAAATGTTTTTAAACCCACGGGGGAGCCTGGTGGGCTGCCGTCTATGGGGTCGCACAGAGTCGGACACGGACACGACTGAAGCGACTTAGCAGCAGCAGCGGACTGTAATAACTGACAGATGCCTGAAAAATTGTTGTCCTACTTGTTTAGTGAGTAAAAGAATGAACAGTGTCAGGCTAGAGTACCTTCTTATTCTGGCTTTCCACCATTGATTTTTGTGGTCTCAGTTTGCTTAATTTTGATTTTGGCTTATTCATCTTAGGCCTTGATTTCCACCTCAGAGTTTAACATTGTTCAACGGACATTTGAGTGAAGGCCTATGTGGGCTAGGAGCTTTAGGGGAATATATGAGTAGAATTCAATACAGCCCTTCCACCAAGGCACTTAAAACCCACAAGAGGCACTGACATGCGAAATCAAGAAAAGCCACGTTACAATTACTGAAGTGTTCATTGTAGGGTTGGGTAGCTTTGCCTGCAAAGAGTCTAGATGCTGTCGTAGACTGGCCTAAACCACTTCTTGGTCTCACTAGGCCAGATTACTAATTGGGCATCTTTCCTAAACTATACTCCCTAATATTAATTCAATATTTGTTTAAAGGAAAGGCTGAATGGTAATGGGCAAAAACCAAGGCCCTTTTTACTGTCATAATTTAGCTTTGATCCAAATTTGTAAATCCTACTCATCAAAAAGAATTCTCTGCACTTAGTTGGATATAACTTCTTTGTAGTGCGACATAATACATTCTTGGATGAGACTTGAGGAAGGAGGTTAAGTATCAAAGTCTCACCGTTACTATAGTCCACATACCTAACTACCATACCTGCCACGTGTAGAACTATTCCCCGAGAGGAATTCCATTTAATACAATTTTCTCCTCATTACATTTTTAAGTGATTAAATATGTTAACACTGGTTATGGATTGAGGTTCTAGGCAGTTACCTGGCTGGACCACCCCCTTTATCTAGCTCCAATTAAAAACATAAGTATTGTAATTAAAGTTTCCTAAGTTTATACTACACAGACTCAAAAGTCTCACAAGTAGCTTTTCCACATATTAGCTGTCTTAACTATGGCAAAGTCTCAACTCCATTTTTCTAATCTATTCCAGATCTCAGGATGTTGAAGAATTAAATGAGATCAAGAATTTTAGTATACTTTATAAACTTACCTTTGATAGGTGATTGTTTTTGTATGTAAACAGCTGATAAGCACACACCAAAAAAACTATTAAGCACTTAAGTATCTATATGATATATTCTAGTACTTTAGAAAAGAATATTCTCTTTTCTAGTTGGATGATGCATGAGATACTGAATTTGCTTTCAAGCACCTGTCTTAATCCTTTCCCTGCCTATCTGTACATCCATCAGTCTCTTGATCTCAGTATCTCTCATTTTGTTTCCACTGACTTCCTTTTCCCCTGTATCCATATTCAAGGCTCCTACATAGTTTCAAGCCATGTTTCTTGCTTTGCCAAGTGCATATCTGTTTTAATCAGATTTCTTCACACCTTTTGCACTTTTGCACTTTGCCTTAGCCTTTACTAAACAGTATGAANGCTGGAGTTTCAGCTTCAGCATCATTCCTCCCAAAGAAATCCCAGGGTTGATCTCCTTCAGAATGGACTGGTTGGATCTCCTTGCAGTCCAAGGGACTCTCAAGCATCTTCTCCAACACTACAGTTCAAAAGCATCAATTCTTCAGCACTCAGCCTTCTTCACAATCCAACTCTCACATCCATACATGACCACAGGAAAAACCATAGCCTTGACTAGATCTCATCACAAGAATAAAATAAATATGTGAGGTGATGAATATTAACTAAACTTATTGACATGATCATTTGGCAATATATATGTATATCAAGTCAATGTGTTATATGCTTTAAATAAATGCAGTGTTTATGTCAATTATTTCTCAGTAAGACTGGAAGGATTTTTAGTAATGAACCCTAATAGTAATCAATTAGAAAATGTTATGGGGATATATAAATTATAACAAAAAATACACAGTGACTGGAAATAAATTTAATTCCCAAATGTACAATATTTTTCTAGAGAAAAATCACAAAACATCTCTGAAATACATAAAAGAAGATTGCAATAGATATTTTAACAGTGTTGTTTCTCTTCAAACTGATGTATAAAATCAATGCAATTCTAATAAATTTTCCAACAGAATTTTTTTTTTTAAGTGGGCAAACTTGTTCTAAAATTTGTATGTTGAGATACATATCCAAGGATAACCAAAATTAACCAATCTTCAAACAATAGGAAAATGGGAAATGAGCATTTGGGCAATTCAAAGGGGTCCTCAATCTTATTAGTATTCTGATAAATCCACCTTTAAGCATCCAACCACACATTGCCATTTTATGTGCCCTGGATTGACAGAAGTTAAAAATAGTGACAATACTAAGGGTTGGAAATGATGTGGGGATATTAGATGGGGTAAAACTTACAATGGAAGTGAAAGAGGTACAACCGTTTTGAGCAACAGTGTGCCAACACCTAATAAATCTGAAGGTGGCTATTGGTTAATATCTGGGCAGATCTGCAAATTTTCCCACTTGCTAAAATGCATCTGTAATCCTCAGATCAGTACCTGCAGTGCTTTCACAGTCACTTGTAGATGAAGAGTGGCAGAAGTTTGCATCCCTTCATGTGCACAGTCCCAACTGAGGCCAAACAAGGTGACACTCTGCCTTGAGAAATGGAATATTTTCTGCTATATCAGTAAACAATGGATGTCATAGTCATCAGCAATTACAGCTACTTTGAAGAGTGAGCTGGTGAGCCCTGAGGGAACTCAGGAGTCTGTGAAAACACAGGATAATGGCCCCAGTTGGCTCAGGTACATATCAAAGGAATTATTTCAGTGAGCACAAACTCTTGCCTCTTTCCATACAGAGAAAAGCACTAAATTCCTTAACTTGGGATATCTGATTTTCTTTAATTAACAATAATATTTTGATGTTCGGACTACCTGCCCTTTGTTGTAAAGCTCCTGTTTAACCTGGCTCCTTCTCCTTGCCTCCTCAGAGCAGTTCTCTCGGGGTCACTTGAGTTGCTGTCTCTTGGGCTTGAAGTCCTAAAAGTCTCCACTGAGTAAAACATAACTCAGCTTTTAGGTTGTGAATATTTTTGAAGTCTACAGCCTTCTTGTTTTGTTTGCAAATGAGTGTCCTTCCAGTCATGGTCATTTTAGTGCCCCCCCCCTT
>SJYV01035025.1:525322-539728 GCA_006410875.1 Neotragus pygmaeus | reverse complement strand
ACTTCTATGCAGAGTACATCATGAGAAACGCTGGACTGGAATAAACACAAGCTGGAATCAAGATTGCCAGGAGAAATATCAATCACCTCAGATATGCAGATGACACCACCCTTATGGCAGAAAGGGAAGAGGAACTAAAAAGCCTCTTGATGAAAGTGAAAGTGGAGAGTGAAAAAGTTGGCTTAAATCTCAACATTCAGAAAACAAAGATCATGGCAAGGAGATCCAACCAGTCCATTCTGAAGGAGATCAGCCCTGGGATTTCTTTGGAAGGAATGATGCTAAAGCTGAAACTCCAGTACTTTGGCTACCTCATGCGAAGAGTTGACTCACTGGAAAAGACTCTGATGCTGGGAGGGATTGGGGTCAGGAGGAGAAGGGGACAATAGAGGATGAGATGGCTGGATGGCATCACGGACTCGATGGATGTGAGTCTAAGTGAACTCCGGGAGTTGGTGATGGACAGGGAGGCCTGGCGTGCTGCGATTCATGGGGCCGCAGAGTTAGACACGACTGAGCGACTGAACTGAACTGAACTGAATGACATATGATGTTGAGCATCTTTCATGTGCTTATTTTCCATCTGTTTATCTTCTTCTTGGGGTGCCTGTTTAGGTCTTTTGCCCATTTTTTAAATTGGGTTGTTTGTTTCCTTATTGTTGAATTTTTAAAGAATTCTCTGTATATTTTGGCTATCAGTCCTTTATCAGATATGTGTTTTGCAAATATTTTCTCCCAGACTGGAGCTTTTAATTTACTTTAAATATTTTAGAGCAGAGTTTTAATTTTAATAAATTCCAGTTTATCAGTTTTTTTCCTCTCATGGAGAATACTTTTGGTGCTGTGCCTATCCCTATGTTTTCATCAGGCTTTCCTGTGACCAAAGGGATAAATCAGAGTGTAGGCTAGTGGGGTTCAGAGGGCAGTGTAAACAGAAAGAGCAGGTGGGCAGGAATTGATCCCTTGATCTTGTCCATTTAGATTTTGCCTTTTGAGATCATGTCTCAGTCATATATTTCTATAATAAGGCCACATAACAAAACAACCCCAGAACTCAAAGGATTATAATAATAAGCATTTCCTTCTCTTTCACATGTCCACAAGACAGCTGGGTTTCAGTTGATCAAGGCTGTTCTCAGCTGGGTTTAAATCCAAGCTGCAGGTTGGGTCCAGATCTTTTCCACATGTCGCTCATCTTCGCTGGACTTTGTTCGTTTCAGGTCAAAAGGCTGGAGGGCAAGCCTAGCCACACAAGCACATTTCTAGCCTTTGCTTAATCATGTCTGCTAACATCCCATTGGCTAAAACAAGTCCATGGCCAAACTCAACATCAGTGGGGTAGGGAGGGACGTAAACTCCTCTTATGGATTACCGGACAGCAATCTAATATGCCACCAATCATATTTGCAAATTCCTATCACAGGACCCTGGGCTTTGCTTTCAGAGACCCAAAGACACATTCCCAAACCAGGAAGCAAGAGAGAAATTCCGTTATGAACTACATAATTTAAAACATTTTATTTTCCACTGTTCTTACACCCAGTGCCTAGATTAGACTCTGAGCTCCTCAGAGGTACAGAATCAAGTTGGTATAGGGTTCCATGGGACTCTGGTGGGTGCATCACAAAAGGATATAGATCCTTCAGGAGATACAAGAATACAGATGGGTGTCACTCGCTCCCCATCCCATGGTCTAACTTCCTATCACTCCCTCTACAAGGCTAACCACTGGGGACTTTCAACTAAGACAACATGCAAGAAGGCCCCATTGCCTCCTTGTCTTCTCTGCCTCCTTCTTGCCTCTCCCCCCACCCCTCCCCTCCTCTGAGAGCTTCCCACTCAGGGTAGCAGATACTTCTCAGCAGCCATGTTTCCACTGTAGGACTGTAGGATTCCATCACAACCGTGACGGCTGCTGGACCATGGGAAATGCAGGGGCTATAGGCATCCCCCAGCCCTGGGGGAGATCCAGACCAACCAACTTGCATAAAAACATGGCTTGGCAGGAGAGTCATGAAAAGTCATTCCTGTCATCCTGGGACATGCAGCTCCTTGGAGACAAAAACCCATCCAGCGTGACAGGTGAATAATAGTCTGTCCCCATCCAAAAAAACAAAACAAAAAAATGTGCATCTCCTAGTTCCTGGAATTTGTGAAGATGTTATCTGGTGTGGCAAAAGGGACTTTACAAATGTGATTAAGAAACTGAAAACGGGAAAATTAGTCTGCATTATCCAGGTGAAAGTGAAAGTTGCTCAGTCATGTCTGACTCTTTGCGACCCCATGAACTATACAGTCCATGGAATTCTCCAGGCCAGAATACTGGAGTGGGTAGCCATTCCCTTCTCCAGGGATCAAACCCAGGTCTCCTGAATTGCAGGCGGATTCTTTACCAGCTGAGCCACCAAGGAAGCCCAAGAATACTGGTGTGGTTAGCCTATCCCTTCTCCAGCGGATCTTCCCAACCCAGGAATCGAACTGAGGCCCCTCCTTCATTGAAGGCAGATTTTTTACCAACTGAACTATCAGTGAAGCTTATCCAGGTGAGTCTAGTGTAATTACAGGGGTTCTGACAAGTAACAGAGGGAGGTCTCAGAGTCAGAGAAGGAGATGTGATGACAGAAACAGAATTTGGAGTGATGAGCAGAAGGAAATCAGGAATGTGGGCAGCTTCTGGAAGCTGGAAAAGGCAAGGGAATGATTCACCCCTGGAGCCTCCGGAAAGCACGCAGGCGTGCTAACCCATCTCAGACTCTGACCTCTGAAACTGTAAGATGATACGTTTGTTTTGTTTCAAGCCACCAAGTTTGTGCTAATTTGTTACAGAAGCAATAGGAAACTAACACAGCCAGCAAGTGTTCAGGGGGCAGTTAGAAAACTGGGAGCGTTGGACCCCACTTCTCTTTGCCAGTCCTTCCCCCTTTGACTTGTCATCTACCAAAAGGCAAATGTTCCAAAACCAGCAAGACAAGAAAAGCTAACCTGTTAGCAAAACCTTTAGCAGTCAGATCTTTTATTTAAATATTTATTTCATCGGTTTAAAAGTTTTCTATCCAAACTGCAGCAGTAACTAGAATCCAGCTGTCCCAGGCAATAGAAATGTCAACTGGAAGTGTCCTGAGAATCTCAGATTGTGGATCGCCAGAGTCAAAAAGAGTGTCCAGTCCAACCCACCCCTTGGCAGATGAGGAATTGTGGCTGGAGGGAGGGTGGGTGTCTGAGAACAGGAAGGGTGAGCCGGGTGCCGGGAGCCACCGCGCAGGCTGGCCTCAGTGCCTGGCCCCGCCTGGCCGCCCCATCACGGCTGCTGTTGGTACTGGCTCTCGGTGGCCGTGTAGAAGTCATCCAGTACACTCTGGATGTATTCAAAGGTGGGCCGTTCCTCAGGTCGGTTCTTCCAGCAGCGAGTCATGATGCTGTAGAGCTCTTCCGGGCAGTTGTCTGGTCGAGGCATCCGGTACCCACGCTCCAGTGCACGGATCACCTCGGGGTTTGACATCCCTGAGAAAGAGCCACGGAATTATAAAGGGAGGGATGGGGTCCGCCTGGCAGACAGTCACTGCCTCCCCAACAACCATCCCTCCCCACCTTCTCATGGGAGCAGAGCTCCTCCCACGATGCAAGCCAGGCATCCCTTCCCCCACTTCCCCTGCAGTGAGGGCTGGGGCCGGGTGCCCAGTTTTGGCCACACCCTTCCTCCTTTCTTTGGACACTGTGACCCAACGTGGTCTGTGGAGCTGCAGCAGCCATCTGGCCACATGGGGAAGACAATCACAGAGGAACCGACCAGAGACCCGAGAGTCATTGAGCAGCTGAACTGACCTGTCCCGCGTCAGACTCCTTAGTCTGGGTTGTAACAATTTACCTATTGTTTCCACCACTCAGGCTGTTAATTTGTTACCTGCCGCCTGCAGGGTTCCATAACTCCCTGCCTGGTTTTTACTGGTGAAGCTTCACAAGATAAAACAAGTCAGGGAGCTGACTCAGTGTCGCCCTATGAATAGGAACATTTCTTTGTTCAATTAAAAAGTTTACCTTAGTTATCCTCAAGAACCACCATTTAAACATATATGATCCCCAATTTTATATTACTAGAAGGCAATGGCACCCCACTCCAGTACTCTTGCCTGGAAAATCCCATGGACGGAGGAGCCTGGAAGGCTGCAGTCCATGGGGTCACTGAGGGTTGGACACAACTGAGCGACTTCACTTTCACTTTTCACTTTCAGGCATTGGAGAAGGAAATGGCAACCCACTCCAGTGTTCTTGCCTGGAGAATCCCAGGGATGGGGGAGCCTGGTGGGCTGCCATCTATAGGGTCGCACAGAGTTGGACACGACTGAAGCGACTTAGCAACAGCAGCAGCAGTCTTTCTTAAAAAAATTACTTGGCCATGCTGTATGGCATGGGACCTTAGTTGTCTAGCCAGGGATTGAATCCTTGTTCCCTGTATTGGAAGTGGTATTCTTAACCACTGGACCACCAGGGAAGTCCTATATTACCAGTCTTGAACTCCAAACGTATTCATATATTCAAGTGCTTCCTTGAACATCTTGGATAAGCCACCTCAGATTTAACAGGGCTAAAATAGAACTCTTAAATGTTTATCCCTAGACTATCAGGCATCCAGTTACTCAATCAAAACCAAGAGACTCATCCTTCATTCTTCTCTCTCCCTCACTTTCCACATCAGCAAATCACAGCCTTTCTTCTTTTAAAACACAGCACCAGCTCATCAACTTATCAGTCACCATCACTGCTATCTGTGCCAAAGCTGCAGGTCCCACCGTCTCCCCAGCCCTGATCCACTCTCCACGCTAAACCAAAGCATCACCTGCACGTAGAAATCAGACAATGCCACTTCCCTGCCCGTAATGCTCCAGTAGCTTCTTTACACTTAGACTAACACCCACAGTCTTCACCATGACCAGGGATCCCGCCTGACTGGGCCCCTGCCAAGCCCCGCTTCACGTACCATCTGCTCTCATTTCTTGTCTCCATCTACCTTGCTTGTTTGATATTCTTCAGATACAACTCAGGCCCTGAGAGCTGGCAGTGCCTTCTATCTGGAATCCTTTCCCTAATCCTCACTCTGCTCACTTTCAGCTCAGATATGACCTGCTCTGACAGAGCTCCGTGCCCACAGGAGCCCTAGGTTACTCTCTCTTCTACGCCCCTGCTTCATTTTCTGTTCCAAGTGATCTCCACTGAGAAGCGCGTCTATTTAGTGTGTGTTCCTTCAGGCTATAATGTGAGCTCCTGCCAAGCAAGGGCTTTGTCTCCTACTGTATACTCCATGCCTAACACACAGTAGGAATTTGATACATACTGATGAGTGAACCAAGTGTCTGCACCTTTTATTTCTAATTTTCAGAACCACTTCTGCAAGGTGGTTGACTTCATTACCTATATTCTTCACAGATGAAGAACTGGGGTGGAAGTCAAGTGAATTTCTCAAAGTGTTGATGGGAACAGGATTAAAGTTCAGGACTATTTACTTATAAAGTCAGAATTCTCTTTATATCCACCTTGCCTCCCGCCCCAGGGTTCTGGCTACAGATACCCTAGGAAACATCCCAACTGAAAAGGAACAGAGAAAAACTTTATCTGCTGAGTCCCAGGCACTCTACATGCCAGATATATCTTTGTATACCCCCATGATCTACTCAGTGTAGAGTGACGCCCACAGGCATGGAGATAAATTCATCCATTTGACAAATAGTTACTAGGCACCCACTACAGGCCAAGCAGAAAGGTAGCAGTCCAGATGCACCAGTAAGGAATACAGACATGATTTCTGGCCTCACAGAGCTCAGAGTTTGATGGAGAAAATACCAAATAAATATAGTTATCAATGGTGATAATTGCTGTGAATGAAATGGTATAGGGTATTGCTAATGAGAAGCACAGGGACGTGTATGGTACTTTAGATGACTGGGTGGTGAGGTATAGCATGACATGAAGGGAGAAGGAAGAAGTAGGCAGGGGCTGGATCATGCTGGACCTGCAGGCCACAATTAGGAGTTTGGGATTTTGTCCCAATTATGCTGGGAGGCCTTTAAAAAGTTAGAGATGGAGAAGGGAAAAGTTCTGACCCACAATTTTAGAAAAATCCCTCTGGCCCAGGGAGAGAATGGCCTTTAGGAGAGAGGGCATACTGCTTAGGAGGCCACTGTACCAGTGAAATGACGGAGGACATTGGTCTGGTGTGGGTGGAGGCTCTGGAGTTAGAAGTGGACAGACTTGGGATGCTTTGGAGTCCAATGGCTAGAACCCTGTGAATCCTTGAACGTGGAAAGGGATGAGAGAAGAGGAAGGGCCAAGCAAGCTTCCAGATTCCAGGCTTAAGAAACTGGATAGATAATGGTGTTATTAACTGAGAGGCTGGGGGTGAGGGTCACGAACTCAGTGAGGGTCAACCAACTCAGGCTGGTGGTTGCCAAGGGGGAGGCAGCTGCGGGAGGGATGGAGTGGAGCATGCATAAACTTTTATGTAGAGAATGGATAAACAATAAGGTCCTCCTTTACAGTACAGAGAACTATCTTCAATATCCTATGCTAAACTGTAATGCAAAAGAATTTATATTAATATGTATATATATATATATATATGTATATATAACTGAATCACTTTGCCATACAGCAGAAATTGACACAACTTTGTACATCAACTCTACTTCACTAAAAATATTGATTAAAAAAACAAACGCAATAACAAACAAACGAAAACTCAGTCTGAATGGACACAGTGACAAGAGAAGGGAGCCAGGCTGCCCTGGAAGCAGCCCCAGGCTGAAAAGCCCTCTCTCCTACCTGGGTAAGGGATCCGGCCATAGGTGACGATCTCCATCAGCAGGATACCGAAGGACCAGACATCTGACTTGATGGTGAAGGAGCCAAAGTTGATGGCTTCAGGAGCTGTCCACTTGATGGGGAACTTGGCCCCTGTGGTTTGAACAGAGCAGAGTCAAGGAGAGTCTGGGGAGCAATCAGAGCTAGGTCTCTGCTAGGGGGAGGGAACAGGACATCAGTACAGCTGCCAACAGCTGCCCCTGCAGGACTGTGACTTCCCTCAATCTGGCCCCCGTGGAAGCAAGGAGCATCCATTCTGAGGACCAGTGGCTAAAGTAGGGAGGAGTGAGCCAAGGTACCTGGGATGTGGCAGGGGACTCGCCCTCTTGGGGCCACCTCATTGATTCAGCTGATGTCCTGGTGAACTACAACTCCTGAAGAGTGGAGTCCTAGGACCTTTGGGGACAGCAGAAATTCAAGGGACTTTGAGTCCAGGTCATACCTGCTACCTCGACCTCCTAACCCCTGTCGGCGAAGGGAAGATTTCGGTTTCCCCCAGTCACTGGGTGTCTCTCCTTCTAGTCCTCCTCTCCTTCCATCTGGTCTGGGATAGGTTGAGTTAACCTTTAGGGAGTAATTTCTATTGCAATTCCACTGTAGTTGGGAATGCAGTGTAAAAGATACGTGTTCTTTGGAATGTGTTGAGACCTGCTTTATCATCTAGTACATAGTCAAGTTTTGAAAATTCTCTCTGTGCTTCCTGCTCCTCCCATCCCTTCCTCCCTTGGGACTGTGAGAATTCTCTTTATTTCTGTTTATCCTCTCCTGATTTAGAAATTATACATTCTACTCTTATTCTTTTAGCGGTTGCACTTTTACTGTGTCATACAAACTTGAAATAAAATATACAAATCTTTCCTATACAACTAGATGCCTTTTATATATGTATCCCCCCCTTGCAATCACTGTTCAGATTAAGATATAGAAAATTTCAGCATCTCAGAAGGCTCCCTCCTGCCTCATCTCAGTCAATACCCCTGCAATCCAGGTTAAGTATTATTCTGACACAATAAATGAGTTTTGCCTGTTTTTAAAAAAATTTTATTGAGATGCATGCACAGACCATATAATTCAGCCACTTACAGTATTCAGTTCAATGGTTTTCTTAATATATTCACAAAGTTGTAAATTTTAAAATATTTTCACCCTATCCTTCCCCAGACTGTAACAGTCACTACCCATTTCTTTCTAGCTCCCCACTCCAGCCTTGGCTGGAGTTAATCTACTTTCTGTCTCTATAGATTTGCTTATCCTGGGAATTTCATATAAATGGAATCATACAATACATGGTTTTTGTGTCTGGCTTCTTTCACTGAACATAATGTTTGCAAAGTTTGTCCATGTTTAGGGTATATTAGTACTTCATCCCTTTTTATGGTCAAATAATATCCCACCACATGTCTAGATCTCATTTTGTGTATTTGTTTATCAGTTTATGGGCTTTTGAATTACTTCCACTTTCTGGTTGTTAAGAATAATGCTGCTGTCAACCTGTGCATACGTGTTTGCCTGTTTCTGAATTTTATAAGTGGAACTATCCAGCATCTACTTTTTCGGGCTGAGTTCCCTTATTTTGATATTATGCCTGTGAGAGTCATCCATTTTCTTTTGCATTTGCGTGTGTCATTGGTTTGTAACTTCTCATTGCTACATAATAATACTCTGTGAATAAACCACAATTTAAATATCATTGTACTCTTTATGGACATTTAGATTCTTCCCTGTTTTTGTCTATCACACCTAAAGTCGCTCTTGCCCTTACTCTTAATTTTAACATGACTTGACTGACCCAATCTACAATTGATCCCACTTACTGGGGGAGACTGGAGGCCAAAACTGAAGATGGAGCCCCTCCAGCTTAATAACACACAGCTGATATTGGGGCAAACCTTTGCGTTTTGATTAATACCACTTTCACAGGTCCTAACGCTCAGTACACACGACCCACCCCAGTGGGCCCCACGGGGCCCTCGACACCATCCCCTACCTTCCCGCGCTGTGTACTCGTTGTCCTCGATGACCCGTGCCAAACCAAAGTCGGCGATCTTGCACACCAGGGATGCAGACACCAAGATGTTGGCGGCTCGAAGGTCTCGGTGGATGTAGTTCCTCCGCTCGATGAAGGCCATGCCTTCTGCGATCTCCACCCAAAACAGACACCCTTACCCTCAGATTCGGCCCAGCCCAAGGCGGGTCTCACCCCAAAGCAGAAGACGACTGTCCAAGTGTGAGAAAACTGGAAAATACGTGTGCTGGCCTGGGTCCTGGTCTCAGATTGGCATTTCTCTGTCTACCTAACCAGGTTGGGGGGATTCTCACAGCCTGGGCCAGTTTGGAGCTTCTCTAGGGTTCCGAGACTTCCAGAAAACACTTTAAGGAAAAATCATTGTTTCTCCAAGGAGAAATACACACACACACACACACACACACACACACACACACACACACACACACACACACACACACCCCCAGGATNGTGGTAAAGGGATTCTGCACATGTGATTCAGTGAAGGAGCTGGCGATGGGGGACTATCCTGGATTCACATAGACCAGAAACACACACGTCTTTCAGTCCCTGGCCACGGTTCTGGTTTGTGAGCTGTGTGTCCTTGGGCAGGTTATTAGCTTCTCTCTCTCTCAGCTTTATCCACCACAATGGCACCATGTCACAGGACATGGGGGAGGTTTAAATTGTTGCATGGATTACAGTTGACCATACATGCTGGGGCTTCCCTGGTGCCTCAGATGGTAAAGAATCTGCCTGCAATGGAGGAGACCCAAGTTTGATCCCTGGGTTGGGAAGATCCCCTAGAGAAGGGAATGGCACGCACTCCAGTATTCCTGCCTGGAGAATTCCATGGACAGAGGAACCTGGAGGGGTACAGTCCATGGGTCAGAAAGAGTTGGACACGACTGATCAATTTTCATGCATGTTAGGCTGCTGTGTTTAGTCGCTCAGTCATGTCCGACTCTGTGAACCCATGGGACTGTAGCCCGCCAGGCTCCTCTGTCCCTGGGGATTCTCCAGGCAAGAATACTGGAGTGCGTGCCATGCCCTCCTCCAGGGGATCTTCCTGACCCAGAGATCGAATCCAAGTCTCCCGCACTGCAGGTGGATTCTTTAATGTCTGTTGTTTGGTTTTTCAGTCATGTCCAACTCTTTGTAACCCCATGGACTGCAGCCTGCCAGGCTTCCCTGTCCTTTACTATCTCCTGGAGTTTGCTCAAACCCATATCTCATTCTCTGTCGCCCCCTTCACCTTCTGCCCTCAATCTTTCCCAGCATCAGATCTTTTCAAATGAGTCGGCTCTTGACAATGAATGAATAGGAATAATAAATAATAAACAGTGAATGGATAGGAATAATATTCATTATAATGGACCATAGTTATATGCATTATAATAAACTATATTGTTCATTACAGTGAATGATTAACCCCACAGGTAGAGGTTTTATATCACCACAATGTTATACGTAAGGAGACTGAGGTCCAGGGAGATGAAGTACCTAACCTGCGGTCACACAGCCTGTAAGTAGCAGAGCTGGGCTTCAAACCCAGGCAGCCTGGACCACACTCTTAATTACTCTGCCCAGTCGAGGGGAGGCTGACTTGGCTGATGCTGAGCGGGGAAGGGCAGAACCCAGGAAGCAGCAGGATGGGACTCAGGGCCCTTGTACTACAAGTTTATTAACTCAGTGAACCCACCTCTCCCCATTCTGAGGCCTGTGGGAGTGGCCAAGCTCACCTTCCTGCCCTTGTGTGCAGGATGGCCCAGAGGGAGAAGAGAAGCCGAGGGCTGTGTACGGCTCTATCTTTTTGTACCATTTCTTTTCCTCTGGGGGCTGGTAGGGAGTTTATTGGGTGGGAGGAAATAAAGCCCAAACATTCCCTGACCCAAAACACAGATTGTGAGCGCTGTTTTAGCCACATTCAGGCTTCCCCAGTTCAGAAATCAGGGGGCAAGTAGAAGGCCCCTGAACTGATTGTCCAGGGTACTGTGAGGTCATGTTTTAAACAATTTACTGATTTCTCTGAACCAAGCAGTTTTGAATCTAAACACAGTAGTAAAGGCACACACTGTGTGTGAAATCTGAAATCACAGGACCCCTACTTACAATCATCCCTTTGGCAAAACTGGCCTTAGCTGATGCCAGTTTGAGTTATCTGTTGTTTGGGGGCACTACTCTTGCCTCCTACGCAATGACCAGGCACAGAGCCACCCTCACAGCATGGAAGTTTCAGGAAGCAGGTCACCAACATCAAAATATCCAAATACCTCAAAGGAGTTATTTGAAACAGGTCCCAGACAAGGTTGGCTTGAGGTCTCTTCCTACAGCCCGAGCCCATCTCGTTTTCTTATGGAAGGAGAGAGGAGTCAGGGTTGTGGGCAAGATATATTCTGATGGGTATATAAAAGAATCCAAGCTAATGAAGATCAAGTTCAGCAGGTTGTTGTTCTTCAGGGCAGTAACCACTGCATCTTACTTTCACTGACCTAAGTTGGCAGGTCTGGGGGCTGAGAAGGCTTGAACAAAGAGCAGAAGGAAGCCTGGCAAGCCCGGGAGCGGGGCTGGGTGAGTTGTTCAGACAATGGCATACCCCAAGGGAAGGATGATGTCGGGTCATGTCTGGGGCTCCCCTGTGTGGTGGGGTGGAAACACAGGGCTAGGAGGGCTGGCCTCACCTTTGGTGGTCTCGCTGTCCCGGATCATGAAGGAGCCCAGCACGTTGCCAGGGGCCAGGAGTTGGCGCTCTGCATCTTTTCGGCTGATGCCCTTGAAGAACCACCTGGAGGGATGGGAGGGGGTGGTGTGTAACCCCGTGGCGGGCAGTCCTGTTTGACTGTCGGCATTCTCGCCTGGCATCAGGACTCCAAGGGCCTGGATTCCTCTGGTGTCAGTTTTACTCAAAGATTCTTTAGGAGGAAAGCAGTCATTCCTTTGATATTGACATTTTACCACAAGTGAATCCAGTTTGCTAGGGCTGAAACTTGCAATTTGGGGAGATTTCTTTAAGAAAAATAGTACAGCATTATAAATATTAATGCAAAATGTTGCTGGTTATTTCAGTACCACCCAACATGAGGGATAAGGTGATGACCAAAAAGACTGGGTGGAAAAATACAGCAGTCTTAACCAACTGTGGTCAAAAATCTTCCTTTTGCAGACTTCTCTAGTTTGATCAACCTCTCAGGATCTTAGAGGCCCATGTGAGTGAGGGCTGAGCTTTGTTACCATCACAGTTCATCTTCCTCTGTAGATACAGAGTTGAATATAACAATTTGAATTTCTAAGCTCAAATGTGAGATTTCAAATAACTTTATACATGGCACCACATCCCTGGACCTTTCTTCATACTCCTTGACTATTTGGGATCTTTAGATCCCCCCAAAAAATTTGAGGATAACTTTAAGCAGCAGAAACCAAATTTATTCCCTGAGGAGTGGTTCATGCACTGTGATGGAAAAAGCCCCAGAACAGAGGTCAACTGGCCTTGACCCTGCCACAAATCTATGTGTGACTTGGAGCACATTGCTTTCCCTCTCTGGACTTCTGTTTCCTCTGCTATCAACTGGGGAAACAGGCGGTTACTATTTATCAAGCTCTTATTATCCACCCAACAACTCTATGGAGTCATTGCCTTTGTTATCCCCATTTTACAGATGAGGAAATCGAGAAACAGAAAGAGCACGTAACTTGCCTGGCATCACACAGCTAGTAGGTGGTGTAGGCAGGATTCAAAGTCAGGCAGTCTAACTCCAGAGCCAAAGGTCCTCATCACCCTGCAGCACCCCTGCCTTCCCTGCTTTCATTTGTTAAAGTGAGTCAAGCCCGGGTAAAATGTTCAAGCAATGTTAAGGGTACACAGTAAGAGCTGTCCTCCTGGCAATCCCACCCCCAGGAAGTTATCCCATGGATTTTGCGCAGGAAGAAATGGCATATACCCAAGGAGACTCAAGGCAGCATGAGACTGAGGACAGCTTAGGGGACCACTGATGAGGGATGGTGGGGCGTCTACATGACAGACACTGCAAGTGTGAAACGGAGGCACTGCAGGCACTGCACAGAAGGTCTGAACAAGAGAGGAGGGAGAGGAGAGTGTAGAATAAAACGGAGAGACAATGTTCTCTGCAGCATTGTTCACAATAGCCAAGACACAGAAGCGACCTCAAGGTCCATCGATAGATGAATGGGTCAAGAAGTTGCAGCACTTACATACGATGAAATATTGTTGTTGCTGTTTAGTCATTAAGTCGTGTCTGACTCTTTTGCGACCTCATGGACTGTAGCCCACCAGGTTCCTCTGCCCATGGGATTTCTCAGGCACGAATACTGGAGTGGGAAGTTATTTCCTTCTCCAGGGGATTTTCCCAACCCAGGGATCAAACCTGTGTCTCCTGCATTACAGGTGGATCCTTTACCGCTGAGCCACCACAGACGTCATAGCGGAATATTAGCCATAAAAAAGAATAAAACAATGCCATTTGCAGCAACATGGGTGAACCCGGAGATTATCATACTAAGTGAAATGAGTCAGGAAGGGAAAGACAAGTAACAAATGCTATCGCTTACAAGTGGAATCTACAAAAATGATGCAAGTGAACTTACCAAACAAATAGTGTCACAGATGCAGAAAACAAACAACGGTTGCCAGTGGGGAAAGGGAAGAAAAGGGATAAATTGGGAGACTGAGATTGACATATGCATACTACTATACATAAAATAGATAAATAATAGGGACCTATAGCACAGGGAACTATATTTAATATTTATAATGGCCTCTATGGGAAAAGAATCTAAAAAAGAGTGGAAATATCTATATGTATAACAGATTCACTTTGCTGTACAGTTGAAACTAACACAACATTCTAAATTAGCTATACTCCAATTTTTTTAACAAATTGGAGGAAGATATATGTAGTTTCTTAATCAAGTATAAAGCATTTGGGAAGACTTACAAGAAACTGGTTGCTTCTGGAAGGGAAGTAGCTGGCTAGGGATAGGGTGGGGGGAAGACTTGTCACTCTTTAGTATATGTCCTTCTGCACCATTTGCATTTTGAAACATTTGAAAATGCTGCTTATTTCAAGGCAAATGAGGAAGTAAGATTCCATCCCACGCTGATTTCCAGGCCCCAGCTGCTCTCTTCAGAGGCAGTCTCTGTGAGCAGTCTCTTGATGTGGACACAAGAGTCTGGGAGTGCAAGACTCATAAGGGTATTCAGGTCACTGGTTCTCAAGGTGGATCCCTGGATCAGCAGCATCCACCTCACCTGAGAAGCTGTTAGAAATGCCAATTATGAATTGGACAGTTGAGGAGTGGGGCTCAGAAACCAGCATTTTAACTAACCCTCTAGGTGATGCTGATGCACTCAAGATAGAGAACCAGCCATTAAGTTATCACCCAAATGATAACCCACCATATCTGTCTCTGCACCTGGCCTTTTCCACACAGCAGTTATATTGCTTTAAGGAGTAATACCAGCCATGCCTTCTTCAAGGCTGCTGCAGGGTGAGGTATGGTGCAGGAATTCTCTAAGTGTTCAGAGCCTG
>SJYV01035025.1:492095-522274 GCA_006410875.1 Neotragus pygmaeus | reverse complement strand
GCATGTAAGGCATGTGCTGGGGGCATTCCAGGACAGAAGGGTCAGGGCCGGGAGTGAGGGTTTCCTCACGGCCACAGAGGGGAGGTTCCACAGGGCAAAGAGGATTTCTGTGTGCTAAGAAAGTGTTGACTTTAAGATGGGAAAAGCCCATTTTTAAGAGGTAAGCATCCCAAACCCTTAACACCATCTAGCCAGAGAGAGGAGGCAAAGGAGATAAAACTGTGGCGACCGTCAGGTTTCAGCTTTTTGACTGGCCGATTCTGAATTGAATCTATTGCCGCCCTCTAGTGTGGCCATCTTCCTACTTGTCAGTGTCCCCCCCAACACTGTGAGCATCTCCAGGGAGGAAGCCTGCCTGAGTCATCTAGTATTCCTGAAATAAGGACTGGGAGTTCAGTGGATGCTCAAGGGTCTGTGGAATGACTGAGTGGATGGATGGATGGATGGATGGATAGATAAAGTACAACTGTCTGTTTTCTGAGTCAAGGTAGACACAAAGAGCCTGCAGTAAAGAATGAGGGGTTAAGCGATCTCCTTGAGGGTGGGGGATGTCTCATCGGCTCTGTGGCCCCCAGTTGGCACGGGGCTCAGGGAGGTGCAGGCACAGGCAGGCTGAATGAGTCATGTGAGGAGTGACTGGCCAGGTGTGGGATGGCTTGCCTCTCAGAGGACCCTCCTTGGCACAACTGTTATACTTCATCCAACAAATATGCATTGAGCACCTACTGCATGCCAGCCTGTGTGGAGGGTGCAGGATGCAGCAGAGGACAGACCATGTCCCTACCCTCATGTGCTCCCATTTTGGTGGGGGAAGGCAGACAGTGAACTGGGGACAACCAAAGAAACAAGATTGTTTTTGCTAGTGAGAAGTGTTCAGAAGAAGTAAAGCGGGGAGTCACACAGAGTCACAGCAGGGACCTGCTTGAGACTAAGTGGCCAGGGAAGGCCTCTCTGAGACCCAAAGGATGAAAAGGAACCAGGCAGGCAAACAGCTCTAGGAAGAGTGTGTCAGGCACGGGAGACAGTGAGCACAAAGGCCCTGAGGCTGAAGCAAGGCTAGCTCAGCTCATGCTTGCTTCTGGAGGGCAGGGAGATGGAATACTCACTCCTCCGTCTCCAGAGAGTTGACGCGGGCAACGTAGTTGCTTGGGATGTAGCCCTCTTTCCGGGTGGCCAGAGATTGCGCTCTCCACCACTCCCCAGACCTAGGAGACAGAAGGGAGCAAAGGGATCAACCCCGCAGCCATGGCCTAGAATACCCCCAGCAACAGGAAGCTGGTAGGGTGAGGGCGGGGCCACTACTGTCCCAGCCCCCAGCCTGTACCCCATGATGAAGGTAAATATCTTTACAGCAACCCCGGGGCTAGAATCAAGCCCTGTCCCTACATTCACAGTCCACAGTCCTAGGTCTTTGGCCTCACTCTCATTCCCTGGACTTGTGGCCTTGACCTTACCAACCATATATTAGGCAGGGCTCTGTGTCCGTGGCAGATTCACAGTGGCTTGCTGGCCAGGGGGACTGGACTCAGGAGTCTGACCAAGCATAAGCAGTCCCAGTACATATCAGATACTCCATCTAGTGATGGTGAGGCTTATAGAAGATTGGAGGTAGCAAACTCAGAGATCTACAGATCTGAGTGCAAAGTCACCTCAACAGGGTCTGTTCCATAGGTAAGCCTGCCACTTAATCATAGGAGTCCAAGGAAGGCTTTCCTAGGAAAGCACTGTCAGTTGTCTATCCTTGCCTGGATGTGCACCATTAGCCAGCACACAAGCCCCTTTATTGTGGCTAAAACCCAGGTTAACAGCAAACCCTTCTTCCTTTATTATGATCACATTCTCATCAGTCATTTACACTCTAGTATAATCTAGCCTATCAGGTTCTTTATTGAAACACAAAAGAGAGCAAAATTGAGTATTCGAGATAGCTATGTCTTAGGGGAAGTGGGATGGGGACTCACTCCTCCAGGACCACCATCTGGTCCCCCTTTTGGAAACTGAGGTCTTCATGGTGAATGGCATCATAATCATACAGGGCAACCACAATGATATCCTCAGAACCTGTTGGGAAGGGAGACACATGGGATGGTGAGGCTTTATCTGAGCACACCCACAGCCCTGGGTGTTTCTCACCCCAAGACCTGGCACCCAGCCCTGGACCCCTTGTTGTGTGTGTTCATGCTACAAGTAAGCATCTTGCCAAAGTGCATTCTTGAGTTCAAAGCTAATGGAGTTATGTTCATGCTGTGAAATAGCGCTATAGAAACACAATGGCCTATACTAAGCACTTTGGGGGCAAATTAGGGGATTTTCAAGGGTGGTTTTGACTGTTTTGGATTTTTGCCTCAAGCTCTCACCAAGCACCTAACCTAATCCTCTACAATCACCAGACTCCACGGCACGTGCCTGCCAGTTACTTACCCTCTGTGGACCCTGGTGGGTTGCCGTTGCTACTGTCAGGCCACTGTGGGGAAGAAACGGGAGAAGGGAATGAATCCAACAGTGTGTGTGGAGCCATGGAAGGTTTGTGTCAATAAAGGATATCCCAACCCCATGTGTCATGGGGGGAGGCCCAGAGGGGGCTGGGGAAGTGCCCAAGGCAACACAGCCCATTAGGGGCAAAGCTAGTACAGGATGCAGATCTCTAGGGTTGTGGGCTCTGCCTTAGACACACTGGGCAACACTGGCTTGTCTCTTCCCCTCAACATACAGTGAGGGGAGTTGGTCCAGATCAGTGTTTTCCAAGCTATGTTTGAAGAGATCCTAGGTCTACCAGCAAGCCCATGAATAAAGACTCCACTACACAAAACAACCTAAGTGTCCATCCAAAGGGGAATCGGCACCAAATTAAGGGAGCTGCTCTAAGCAGCTCTAATAGGAAGAAAGCCACTTCATTCCTGACAAGTGAGACCTCAAAGGGACATTGTTGAGTAAACAAAGCTAGTTCTTCAGAATGGTAAAAATGATACGCTGGTATAAAACACATACTCACACATCCTAAACAATTTCTGTGGACACATACTGTACAGGTGTGAGTAAATTCAGGGAAAGAGGTTTGCAAGGTTCCCTGCTAAACTGACAACAGCTGTTATCTCTGGGCTGGGGTGTGGTATTTCTAGAGAGGAGGGCATTGGTCAGCAGACACTATAGATTTTAACTGTAATTTGTGATTTTTATTTTCAAAGAGAATGAATTTGTGTGTCACACACGTAAGTAAATGCTAGTTTAAAGAAATAGCTTTGGGAAATACTAAGTATATCCTTTTTGGGGAGATGCACAAAGCCCATTACAAAGATTCATAAAGGCTCTGGGAAGTCCTATGGAAAGGAGTGTGTGGCCCGGTGCTTTGCAAGCTGATTTGACCTGGGAATCCTTTCTCAGTCACGACATACTGCTCAATCAAAGTTCTGCATGAGCAGAGCGATGAATGGCTGATAATAATGTCCCTTAAACTTGATGTTCAGAGAGAACAGGCAAAAACTGACGGGAGAAAACCTCTACTTCCCCCTAGGAACAAGTCAGGGGGCCTCAGAGAACCTGAGACTTGGGAGCCCTAGCCACAGAAAGGGCCCTGGGCCACGCAAGTTAGGAGAGAAGCTGACCTGGGAGTGACTTAGGGTTTAGGATGTCACCTCAGGACATCACCAATGTGGGAAGTAAAACTCAGGCTGTTTTAATGGAGGTCAAGTGTCAGAAGACAGGAGGTGCCTATTCCACTCTTCTCCCATTTCTAGAATTAGTCCTGTTCTAGGCATCATGCCTGGAGAAGGGCAAGCAGGTGAAGAGAGGCCAGGAACCCATGTTGTGTGAAAGATACTTTGGAAGGAAAGGGTGGGTTGGGATAAGATCTTTGCCTTCCATCTCTACAAGCTCTCATGGGGCAAAGGTAGTGGATGTGTTTGGGGTGGGACTGAGGGGGGAGGTATAGGATCCAGGAGGCCTCCCTTTAACACGAGGAAGAACTTTCTAAGGAGCACCAGGAAGAAGTGCACCCCTGCCTCTGGAGGCTGTGCTTGCTGGGATAGCTTCAGATAAGGGGATGGATGAAAGGAACCCAAAGGAGAGAGAACCCCAGTGTTGAGTTTAGAACGACCCAGCTCTGCTGCCTCCCAGCACTATGAGCCCAGGGAGCCTTTTAACTTTGAGCCTCTGTCACCCTGGCTATAAGAAGCATTAACTCCAGCCTCATGGCTTTTGGTGAGAATTAATGGCTACCTCATGTGAAGAGTTGACTCACTGGAAAAGACCCTGATGCTGGGAGGGATTGGGGGCAGGAGGAGAAGGGGACGACAGAGGATGAGATGGCTGGATGGCGTCACCGACTCGATGGAAGTGAGTCTGAATGAACTCCGGGAGTTGGTGATGGACAGGGAGGCCTGGCGTGCTGCGATTCATGGGGTCGCAAAGAGTCGGACACGACTGAGCGACTGAACTGAACTGAACTGAATGGTATAGAAACAGCTCAGTTCGGTGCCCAGACCATAGAAGATTTCCAGAGAACAATGATGCTTAGCACAGCTGTTGCTGCAGCAACAGTACCGTCAGCCCTGTCACCAGGACTGCTACTGTAACCAGCACCATTGCTGTTGTCATTGCTCTTGGAACCATCACAACTACCATGGCTAGTCGGGTGACTTCTGTGGCAACTACTGCCCCCAGGCCCCCCCGAATGCCACCGTGGCTGCTGCTCCTGTCACTAGCAGCTGGCTCTGCCTGTTACTTTTTTTCCTACCACTGGGACACTGGAGCACGCGCTGAGTTTGAATCCCTGCTAACCAGGTAGCGTCCAGCAAGTCATTTAGTGTCTGCGTCTCATCTCTGAAATGGGTATAAAACAACTTGTGGCCCACAGGAGCACTATTGTGAGGATTAAAGGTGGTGATAACCATCATGCACTTAGGACGGTACTTGGTTCATCGTAAGCTCTGTATAAGTGTAACAGAAGTGAGCAGATACCTCTGCTAGTATTACCACTTCTCCCATAGACTCTGTGCTGTAGTTCCTACCTCCATTGCTACTATATTCCCACTAGTATTGTTGTTACTATTATTACTACCATTGTTATTACAGCTATCACCATGATACTGATGCTGTCATCATTACTGTCATTTCTTCAGCTGCTGTTGTGACTAAGCTGCTGGTTCATTACCCTCAGCACTGATTATGGTACTGGCCGGGTGGGACAGCTGGCTATGCCCCTGGGACCTGGTCACCCAGGCTGAGGGCCAAGGCGTGTATCCTGGGGAGTCAGGGCGCTGCTGGTGACTGGTCAGCTGCATTTCACCCCAGATTCACCCTGCTCACCCTTGGGATAACAGGGAACGGTGAGAGCAGTTTGGGGCAGTGTGGGGCAGCCCCAGACAGCCGCCGGCATCCCCTTTCTTCCCCCACTCACCCGCTTGCCCGAGGATGTGGGATCCGGCACATACACGGGGCTGTGTGGGTTGGTGTTGGGCTCGGTTTTTGAGACCTTGCCTCCATTCCGGAGGAACTTGGACTTCATGCATCCCATCCTGCGGTAGAGAGAAGGGAGATGAGCCCAGCTTGCTCTGATCCCCACAAGGGGGAGTCTTTGATGCTGGGCTTGAGACCCCCTGTTGCCAGGCTGGCTCCCCTCCCCGTGTCAGCCCCCCTACCTCACCCTCACCTTACAGAGTTCACTCTGCCCTTGTCATCTCTGGGCTTCCCCATATCCACATCTGCCACACACCCACACAGAGCTGACAAGTTGTCAAAGTCATGCTACCAAGGACCCTGGCGATGGGAAGTTTATTGAGAGAATAAATCGTGATGATTATTGAAATTCAACACACTCTAGGGTCAGAAAGCCTGAGCTGATACTTGGTCCTTCCCCCCTGCCCCCACACTAACTGCTCACTTATCACTCCCCCTGCTCCCTAGTTTCAGTTCCTCATGAGCGAAATGGGGATAATAATACAGCCTACTCTCAGGGTGTTGGGAGGATGAGAAAGTACGTGGGTGGGGAAATAGTCTAGAGTCAGGCTCCGAGCAAATAGTAAGACTATACTTTCATTATATAATGTTAATATTTTATATTAAATAATAGAGATCAGGTCACATAACGTGTCTCAAACAGTCAAGCCACCAGACCTCTCATATCACTTTATAATTGTCTTCTAACAGCGTCCTTCCTTCTTCCCTCCCTCCCTCTTTTTCTTCCTTCCCTTCTTTCCCTCGTGGACTTATTCGGTCATTCATTCGTTCATTCATTAATTGGGCAAACATTTACTGAGCACTTTTCTTCCTTTAAATTTTTAGTTATGTATTTATTTTGGCCGCATCACATGGCATGTGGGATCTTAGTTCCCCAGTCTGGGACTGACCCCATGCCCCCTGCAGTGGAGGCATGGGATCAAACCACCAGGGAATTCCCTACTGAGCACTTTGCTAAATCATGACTAAGACAAGCAAGTTCATGCCCCTGTTGGAGCTCACCCTGGAGGTGGATCAGGTAAGGATCAGGTAACAAATAATTAACGAGATAAATTTAGTTAGTGAAATGCGTGAAATGCATGAGGATGCTCAAAGAGGATGTTGATAGAGAACAACCGCGTGGGGCCTCTTTAGTCAGGGTGGTTGGGGAAGGCCTCTCTCAGGAGATGATGCTGGACCTGGGGCCCAACTGACACAAGGGGTCAGTTAACACTCTGAGGGAACAGTGTTCCAAGCGAGTGAATACAAATGTGAGTGTAAACAGTGAGTGCACAGGCTCTGAGGCTGGAATGTGCTTGAAGAGAATCAGGTACTGAAAGGAGGCCAGTGTGACTGGAGATCACAGGCAGGTGGGAGCAGATAGTATACGACGAGGCTGCCCCATCTTTACAGTGGTGAGGAATTTGGATTGCATTCTAAGGCTGACGGGAAACCAGGGCAAGTTTCATATAGAAGGATGACAGGATTCAATCTACGCTTTAAATAACCCTGTCAGCTAGCTGTTCAGCTGCTTGGTGGAATATGGCCTTTAGAGAATAGGTCAGGCTCGAGATGCTTGATGGTGGCCTGGCCTGGGGTGGTGGTTACTGAGGAGGTAAGCAGCAGAAAGGGTCAGGGGACATTTTGGTATCCCTTGCATTATCAACTTACATATTTTGGAGGTAGAGCTGACAGACTTTGTTGATGGATTAATAAAATTTAAAGAAAACACATTGATTCATCAGAGTCAAAACTTTATCATTAAAGTGGTAGAAACGTTTTATTCTTTTCTCAAAATGTGCACGTGTTTCCTGAGAAGACACATAAGGAAGTAATTGTTTTCCTCATCTCTGCACAATTGCAATTTTCTTCTAAAGCAGTTATACTTGTCTTATTAAAATGAACATGTGTTTGTGGCTTAAGAAAAAAACCCAAACTCCTAGGTTTATGGGAGTTATTTACTTACTTTTTAAAAAAGATTCTTTTCATTTACAAGGATGTTTTTGTCTGTCCTGGTGGGAATTGGGAACAGTTTACCACCTTAAGAGTTAAA
Organism: Neotragus pygmaeus; assembly: GCA_006410875.1. Classification (NCBI taxonomy): domain Eukaryota; kingdom Metazoa; phylum Chordata; class Mammalia; order Artiodactyla; family Bovidae; genus Neotragus; species Neotragus pygmaeus. The sequence continues at coordinate 514,788 of SJYV01035025.1, read as the reverse complement.
TGGTTTCTGCTTCATTCTCCTTTTGCAAATAAAGTAAGGAACTGATCCAGACTCCTGGAGCGCTGGATCATTAATTTGAAAAATTATTGCAATTAATCACTGTTTTATAATATACTCATATGAACTGAAAACGAAAACCAACACCTCTCCAGCTTGTGATAAATATGTATTACAGTTGTGGGAAATAAAACAGGTTATTGTGAGGTTTTATATGATATAAAATCATATTCTGATGTATTTTGATTAAGTTAAGGGTGATCTGGGAAGAGGATGGCTATGGGAGGTAGGGCAGCTCCCTCCACCTCTCTGAGCATATATTTGGTATTCATCATCAACTGACATATTCAACGTGGCCACAGGGTCTTGAGGGGTAGGTCTCCTAACACAGAAACACGTGATCCAGAGTGGTGGTGAGCACAGAGTGAGTTGAGAAGTCTGAAGGCATCCGCCACACAGTTAAGTTCTACAAAGTGCTAATCATATCATTGCCATTTACTGGCAGATAGCCCTGCCCTGGAGGAACACTGTTTGCCAGTCCTTTGGGCCTCAAGTTTAGAGATATCATAATACCTGAGAAGTTGACTTCTTAAAATAGGGAATTCCTGTTAGTTCCGTTTTTGCACAATGAAGTATTTTTTTTAAGTGGTATATGGGCAAGAGTCAAATTTGCATACAACATGATTTCCCCCTAAACCAAGAGAACCACACCACTGCTTGGCCTAGAGTGGCCTCTGAAATGCTCATTTTCATGACCACTAGACACAGCAATGTAATGTAAGCTACGTATATAATTAAAAATTTTCCATAGCCATGTTTTCTCAAGGTAAAAAGAAACAAGGGAATTAATTTTCAGATGTATTTACTTTTCCCAATATGTCAAAATTATTATTAATGTGATCAACATAAAATGACCAATGAGATGCTTTATATTCTTTTTTTTAAAATGTTGAGTCTTCACATCTCAGTGTGTGTTTTACATGTACAGTACATCTCAGCTAGGACTTGCCATGTTTCATGTGCTCAAGAACTGTCTGTGAGGACTTCCCTTGTGGTCCAGGTCCACAGTGGCTAAGACACTGGGCTCCTAATGCATGGGGGCCTGGGTTGGAATCCTGGCCAGGGAACTAGATCCCACGTGCCACAATTGAAGATCCCCACACGCTACCACTAAGATCCTACATGCTACAACTAAGGCCCGACCAAATAAATAAATAAATATTAAAAAGAGAGAGAGAGAGAGAGCTGTCTGTGGCTGAAGCTACTACCCAGCAGTACAGATATAGAATACTGCCATCACAGCAGCACCCCAGAGGCTAGCCCTGCTCATGCCTGTGTTCCTTGGTGGTCAGCTCAGCACCTTAGTGGCACACAGTAGGAGTGTAACACGTGGCAGTGAGTAAATGTGTGCCCAAAGCCCATGCTTTCTGTAGTCAGTCCAAGGTAAAGGCATCTGGACCTGGCTCCTGCTCCAGCTGGGATGCAAAGGCTGGACATACAGAATCACATTCCCAAGGAGCTGTAAGGTATGGCAAAGACAGTCAGAGCCATGCAAAGACTTCTGAAATACTTGTTGAGTGAGAAAAACAACCTGTAAGACACATATAATATCAACCCATTTTGTGAATCTAATATTTATCCAGGTTCTTCCACTAACATATATATGTTACTTTGTTCATAGTAAAAACAACCTGTGTATAATAATTGAGCAGCAAGATAATAAAAATGAATTTTGAAGAGAGGGAGGGATTTCAATAAAGATTTGGGGAAATTAAAAAATGTTTTATAGAAGCACTGTCTTTCAAAGAGAATTTGAGGGAGTTTATGATAGTAAACCATATACAGAGCACTTCAAGACTCACAAAGGGTTCTGTTGCACCATTTGAAAGGAAGGATGGTTAAATCAGAAGCCTGGGTCCCCTGCACCGGAGGCAGATTCTTTACCACCTGAACCACAAGGGAAACCCCTATATGTTGACAAGTGGTTCCCAAACGGGCTTCCCTGATAGCTCAGTCAGTAAAGAATCTGCCTGCAATGCAGGAGTCCCCAATTCAGTTCCTGGGTCGGGAGGATCTGCTGGAGAAGGGATAGGCTGCCCACTCCAGTATTCTTGGGCTTCCTTGGTGGCTCAGCTGGTAAAGAATCTGCCTGGGATGTGAGAGACCTAGGCTCAATCCCTGGGTTGGGAAGATCCCCTGGAGAAGGGAAAGGCTACCCACTCCAGTATTCTGGCCTGGAGAATTCCATGGACTGTATAGTCCATGAGGCCACAAAGAGTTGGACAGGACTGAGCGACTTTCACTTTTTCCCAAGTAGATGATCCTGGTGTTTGGCTGGGTTTCGGAACCATGGGATGGGGTAGGGAGAAGGCGAGGAAAGAAGTTTATGTAACCCAGGGCCTCTCTGCAGGGCGGAGACCACAGAGTGGCTGGAAGTGAGTTAGAAATGTAACAGAGTGCCTGGCTCCTTGGAGCATGGCCAGTATGGAAACCAGCATCATCATCATATTTGAGCTGTTAGAAATGAGGAACCTCAGGCCCTACCTCCCAAGTCAGAATGTATGTTTTCACGAGGTCCAGGTGATTCATGTGATCATTCTAGTTGAGAACTGGGCATGGTGAATATTTTTTGCTCTTGTTTCCTCACTGCTGCTGCTCCTGCCAGGTCGCTTCAGTTATTTCCAACTCTGTGCGACCCCATAGATGGCAGACCACCAGGCTCCCCCGTCCCTGGGATTCTCCAGGCAAGAACATTGGAGTGGATTGACATTTCCTTCTCCACTGCATGAAAGTGAAAATTGAAAGTGAAGCCGCGCAGTCATGTCCAACTCTTAGCGACCCCATGGACTGCAGCCTACGACGCTCCTCCGTCCATGGGATTTTCCAGGCAAGAGTACTGGAGTGGGTTGCCATTGCCTTCTCCATGCTTCCTCAGCATCCATCCCTTTTCTGATAACGGTGCCTGGATATTCCTTAGGAACCCAGCCTTCAGTGGGGCTTCTGGGGGGCTAACCCCTCCCTTGTCTTCAGGGATTGACAACTTGATACAGGACCAGCCCACTAGGGAATTCCATGTCTTCCTGACAACCAACGGTGGTTGGTTCAGTTATAGGTATGTATGTGATTCTATCTGAGGCAGTCTGCCTTGGGGTTTTGCTGGGAAATTTAGGGAAAAGGTACTCTCTTTCTATAAGCATTGTTGTAGATGTGGGTGTGAATGTGGACCTAGCTGTGGATGTGGACACAGGTATAGATGTAGGCATAGATGCGGATGTATGTGGCTGAGAATATGGAAATGGATGTAGATGTAGGTATAGATTTGAGTATAGATGTAGGTGTGAATGTAGAAAACTGGAGCTCTTGGGAGCCATTCTGACATCATGAAGGGAGGGACTGCCTTAGAGGGAAGCCATCACAGGGGACAGCAGAGCTGAGCAATGGGGACAAAGTGATTCCTGAAGACACGTGTGAACACCTGGATCCAGCTATGCCTAAAACTTTTCAACCTCGGAATTTTTCTAATTCACAAGCAAATAAATTCTCAATTTTGCCTAAGCCAGTTTGAGTTGGACTTCTGCCACTTGTTCCCAAAGAGTCCTCACTGACTCTTAACTATTCCAGGGAACACTCTGAATTGAATGAACTAGGGTTTCTGGGGATGAAGGCAGAGAATCTGCATTTCAAACAATTCTTTAGGAGAGTCTTATCACACTGAAATTTGAGACCCACCAATGTAGTGGAAGGAAGGCCAAGCTTGGGGTCTGAATACTTGGCTTTGGATCCCAGTTCTTCCACTGACTGCTGTGTGACCTTGAGTAAGGCTCTTGCCCTCTCTGAGGCTCATTCTGCCCCCTCCCCGCCCCTTTATAATAGGAGGCACTTGCTTCTCAGGCTTGGCCTGAGGTCCTGTGGGACACGGATTTGAAAGGCTCTTTGAAATTTCTGAAAACACATGTTTCTTGTCTAATCTGACTCAAAACCAGGCTTTGAGAGCAGAAGTGGCTTGCCTGGCCCCACATTAACTTAGAACAGCTGATCCCCAGCAAAGACACTTCCTCAACTCACTGCTGAAACCCCTGGAACCTGAAACCAGCTCCCTGTCCCCTCGGTTTCTGCAGGCACTGCGTGGAAGGGAAACAAGAAAGTTCAGCTTTCTTGTCCTGACTGCTTCCCATGGTCACCATGCTGGCCACAGAGGCCTCGGAGACTCCTCCTCAGAGCCCTGCCTGAGCAGCCCTGGGGATTGGGCGGCTGGTGGTTTCCTAGGAGCTTTTAGGCTCAAGCACTGGCTTCTGAGGGCTGGGGGCAAGGAGCCCTGGAGTTTAGTCTCATCTCTGCCGCAAAGTTACTGTGTGACCTTAGGTAAGTCCCAGCTTTTCTCTAGGCCTCAGTTACCCCAAATATGAAATGAGATGTCGGGTGATTAGTTCTCCGAAGGGGACAGCTACAGTTCTTTCTTGTGTAGCAGCTACTCCTCCGCCTTCTGACAATAGCTCCTCAATTTTCTTTGGGAACCACCCCTCTTCCATTATCAATTCCTGGACTATGGCAGAGCCGATGGGTCTGTGATGAAGTCTAGCCAATCAGACTTGCAGTAATAGAAGCAGAGATGGGCATGTGACTCAGTTCTGGCCAATGAGAATCACCCATTTGGCTAGAAAATGGGTGTTGCAAAGCAGAGCCTAGTAATGAAGAAATACAGATTCTTCAACTCTGCATAAAGCAGATATGCTCATGGACTTTCCAGTATTATTCTTTTTCTGCTTGAGCCAGTCTGAGTTGGATTTCTGTGCCTTTGAACCTCAAAGAGGCCTGCTGAGTGCAAAGGAAATTCTTACAAAGGATTGCAATTCATACTTAGGTGTAAATGGTTTATGGCAAAGATTGCCGTAACTTCCTATTAAAGGAAGTTTTGATAGAAGAAAGAGGGTACTTGACCCATTAGAGTGGGTGAGGGGTGTGTGGAGTATGAAGCTGGTGGCACTGAAGCCATGCCTAGAAAGGGCCTGACATGGATTAGGCTGCCCATATACATGAACCCATCTGTCAGATGGGGAAATGGAGGTCCACAGAAGACAGGATTCCTAGGTAGTCAGTGGCAGGTAGAGCAAGAACTCAGCTCTCCTCCTCCCATTCACCCCAGGGCTCAAGATTGTCCATAAAGAGGCGCTTTCCCTACTCAGAATAGCTCAGCCACGGGGGCAGGGGAACAAACCTCCCGCTGTCGGGCACCAACTCCCTGAGGAGTTTTCAGGAACACATAGCTCCCTCTCCTCAGGTTCCTTGACTCTTCTGAATGAACCAGGCAAACCTCCAAGTGACTGCTATCCATGATGGACATTTAGGGGTCACCTCTGACTCTCCATCTCTTCTCTTTTCCAACTGTCAGCTTCTTTCTGATTAAGAGCTCAAAACTTTGATTTTTCAAATACCCAGAGAGGGTGGGCGTCGTGCCCTGGTTTACACAACAGCAAGTGACCGAGCAACACAGGAAAGAGGAAGTCGGGTCTTTGGTCATTTGCCTGACTCAGTCAGAAGGCTGACTCTGAGATGTATGTGTTCCAATCACTCGCTCCAAACAAGTAGTAAATTTCTAGTGTGTTCAATGTTACCTCTCCGTCACCTGATCAACTCCAGAACTCAAGGGCACTTGTAAGCCTCCTTAGAATACTTCTATCTTTAAGGTAGGGAGAGGGCAGGGAAGTTTGGAAAAACATAGGGTCCAGAGGATCCTCTGGAGAAGGGCATGGAAACCCACTCCAGTACTTTTGCCTGGAGAATTCCATGGACAGAGGAGCCTGGTGGGCTACAGTTTGTGGGATCGCAAAGAGCTGGACATGACTGAGGGACTAACACTTGAAGCCAGAAAGAGCTGGATTTGATGCCCTTTCTGCTTCTTACAGATAAGTGAGCTTTTTAAAATATAAGTCAGATCATGTCCCTCCTTTGCTCAAAATATCCCGGGGCTGCCGTCTCACTTGGAGTTAAGAGTCCAAGTCCCCTCTGGCAAGGCTGGCAAGGCTCCATGACCTGCGGTCCCCTCAACCTCACGGTCCTGTCTCCTCCAGCCCTCCCTTGATTTTTTAATTTCAGCCACACTAGCCTCTTGCTATTCCTCAACTCACCAACCATGTTTCTACCTCAGGGCCATTGCACAGGCTGCTTTCTGGAACATTCATCACCCAGAAGGCCTCTTTCTCTTCACCCGGCTCTTCTTGCAGATCTCACAGTCTCAGCAGGGTCTTCTCTTATCACCCTGGCTAAGACAGGAGCACTGTCCCCAACTCCTGTCACTTTCTGGCCCCTTCCCAGCTATATTCCTCATGGCTTTAGCCACCGTCTAATATGGTGACCATAAGGATGAGCCTTTCAGATCTCCAAATGCAGAGGGCAGAACTGACCAGTGGCCTCAGCTGTCATGCTGTGAAGAATATCACTGCTGCCTTGGGCTGCTCCCACCCAGTGGCTGAGAGTGCCAAGGGTACTGAGGCAGGACCATGCCAGGGGGACCTCTGATGGAACCTCCTTGACAGCCTTGCCAATGTTCCTTAGAACTGCCCTGCGGTTTAAGACCTTTCTACCTTCCTTTCCTTGCTTCTTCCCTTCCTTCCTCTCTCCTTCTTTCATTTGGAGTCAGACATGCCTTGCTAGTATTCATGTATGGATGTGAGAGCTGGACCATAAAGAAGGCAAGCCCCAAAGAATTCATGCTTTTGAACTGTGGTGTTGGAGAAGACTCTTGAGAATGCCTTGGACAGCAAGGAGATCAAACCAGACAATCCTAAAAAAGATCAACACTGAATATTCATTGGAAAGACTGATGCTGAAGCTGAAGCTCCAATACTTTGGCCACCTGATGAGAAGAAGTGACTCATTGGAAAAGATCCTGATGCTGGGAAAGATTGAAGGCAAAAGGAGGAGGGGACAACAGAGGATGAGATGATTGGATTGCATCACCAATTCAATGGATATGAGTTTGAGCAAACTCCAGGTGATAGTGAAGGACAGGGAAGCCTGGCGTGCTGCAGTCCATGGGGTCACAAAGAGTCAGACACGACGGAGTGACTGAACAACAGTGCCTTACTGTCTTATATGATGCCTCTCTTAACCTCTCCTAGCTCCTTCTTACAGGAATTCCCTCTAATCAGTTTCTGAGAGTCCTCTTCTCCAAGGACCTGACTAACTGAATGAAATGCCCTTAGCTGCCATGGTGCCCTAGATTTCTCCTTTTAAACAATAGTCACAAATGTGTGTTTAAACTGAGAAGGACTGGTCATGTTTGTTTATCTTTGCTTGGAGAGGAACAAAGTCTTTCCTTGATTGGAGCTGAGTGAAGGTGACCCCCTTCCAAAATGACGTGGTGGCCAGTTCGACCAAGGGACAGTTTTTCACTTCAGCCTCCCACTGTGCTCCAAGGTTTGCTGCCCCCAAATCTGACCCCCTCAAATAGAAACTTCAAAGTTTCCATCGCATGCTCTGACCCTTTTACACTTTCTTTTTTATTGTTGACAGAGCCAGTTCTTTTCTGTTTTGGAGGGTATGCATTTTTGTTTTTAAAATTACCTTTCATTATCTAGTAAAACACTACATTGTCCTTGTTAAAAATGAAAACAATAAAGCTAAATCTAAGGCACCTTTGGAATAAGGCCTCTACGTTACCCTTTCCAGGCCCTCCACGGCCACCCCTCCATTCACCACCCCCTCCCAGGCAGCCTCTTCTTGCACATTTGCATATTATACTAAAGCAGATATGTCAGTGCCCTGCCCCCTTGCTCAGCTGTTCACCCTTCTGAACACTCGCTGGACGTCCAGCTGCCAGGACCTGCATCTCTTCGTCTAGGGGATTTCTCTGTGGTCCTTGGCACCGGCTCTGCCCATGAGCCTGATAAGTGGAAGTGCTAGAGGATTGTCAGCCCGTGGGAGCTGATCTCATCCCCATCAGCTGTGACTGACAGGACCAGGCAGATAAGTATCCCAGTTCCTCTGCCTCTTGAGCTGGCTCAGCAGCTCCCAGCACTCCCAGTAGAACTGAGCTCCAGGTGCCGACAATGGGACTGACTTGATCACATCTTTATTGTCTGCTGACCTGGGTTCAATCCCTGGGTTGAGAAGATCCCCTGGAGAAGGGAAAGGCTACCCACTCCAGTATTCTNTGAGCTCCAGGTGCCGACAATGGGACTGACTTGATCACATCTTTATTGTCTGCTGACCTGGGTTCAATCCCTGGGTTGAGAAGATCCCCTGGAGAAGGGAAAGGCTACCCACTCCAGTATTCTGGCCTGGAGAATTCCATGAACTGTATAGTTCACGGGGTTGCAAAGAATTGGCCAGGACAGAGTGACTTTCACTTCTCTTCTCTGTCTTGCTTCCCACTCTCCTACAGGGTTTTATGGGATCGAATCCCAAATAAACTAAACAGTGAATGCATTTGACATGTCTTCTAGGGTCTGCTTCTGGGGAAACTCAGGCTGACACATATACACTCATAGAAAATATGGAGTATCACTTTTTGTGTGTGTTAACATAAAAGGAATATTGTTTTGCATGAATGGTGAAGCAGTAGTCATCTTATCCTCATTTTTTAGATGAGGAAATTGAGACTCAGGGAGTGAAAGAATTTGTCTGGTGCATCACAACCTGTATGAAGCAACGTTGGCACTCAAATTCAGGCCTCCCGCGCTCTGTCTGCACGCACGCGTGCTAAGTAGCTTTGGTTGTGACGGACTCTTTGCAACGCTATAGGACTGTAGCCCACCAGGCTCCTGTCCATAGGCTTCTCCAGGCAAGAATACTGGAGTGGGTGGCCATTTCCTTCTCCAGCACTCTGTCTGTGGTTCTTCATTTCTATGGCAGAGTTGAGGGAGGGTCTTCTATTCTCTTGGCTGCACCTACGTCTCCTGGACCAAAGGATTTCATGGTGATGATGGGAGCTCAGGTAGGTGTCATAGGTCAGGATGAGGACAGTCACAAGGCCCAGTGCAGGGCAGGGCCACCCAGAGGGTGCAGCCTGTGTGGCCCCAGCCACTGGCCAAGAACAGGACACATTTTACATTCAAGCAAGGTTTTCTTCTCTGTCGTTACCCATGCCTCTGGAATTACACACTAAAACTCCCAGTTCTGGGGTGGAGGAAACTGGAGAAATGGCATGGGGCATCAAAGTGCTGTGGGGGGGTGGGTGGCTTAGAAAGACAGGCTAAGAGATTGTACCATTAACTTACTCTGTAACTTTGGGAAAGTTACTTGCCCTCTCTGGGCCTGACATTTCTTTTCTATAAAAAGGGAGGCCTTGTCATGATTTTAGGACTGGCTTTGAAAACTCAAATAGGCTATATGGGCCCACAGGGCTATCCACACGGGGCAGGTAGTCCAGGCAAGGGTGCTGCAAACTGGACCTTTCGGGGGCAGTCCACAGGGCAACCCCACTCAGCAGCACCCACGCTACGATGGGTGAATCCCAGCAGAGCACAGGAGACCAAGGTTCTAGTCCCAGCTCTTTCAGTTGTTCAAGAGAAGACAGGAATTCAAATTTCTATGAGTTCTCTTGACTTTAAATATTAGTGCATATTTAAGAAGAATGATTGTGTGAGGCCGGAGAANTCCAGCAGAGCACAGGAGACCAAGGTTCTAGTCCCAGCTCTTTCAGTTGTTCAAGAGAAGACAGGAATTCAAATTTCTATGAGTTCTCTTGACTTTAAATATTAGTGCATATTTAAGAAGAATGATTGTGTGAGGCCGGAGAAGGCAATGGCACCCCACTCCAGTACTCTTGCCTGGGAAATCCCATGGAGGGAGGAGCCTGGTAGGCTGCAGCCCACGGGGTCGTTACAAGTCACACACGTCTGAGCAACTTCACTTTCACTTTTCACTTTCATGCATTGGAGAAGGAAATGGCAACCCACTCCAGTGTTCTTGCCTGGAGAATCCCAGGGACAGGGGAGCCTGGTGGGCTGCCGTCTATGGGGTCACACAGAGTCAGACACGACTGAAACGACTTGGTGGCAGCAGCAGCATTGTGTGAGGCCAACTGAAACACACATATTTGCTGAAATATCTCAGGCAAAGGAGGGGAGGGAGTGTTCAACACCCTTCAATTCTGTACTTTTGAGGCCCTAGTATCTCTCATTCCTACTGGAATGCAGAAGTAGGAAGTCAAGAAACACCTGGAGTAACAGGCAAATTTAGCTTGGAACACAGAATGAAGCAGGGCAAAAGCTAATAGAGTTTTGCCAAGAGAACGCACTGGTCATAGCAAACACCCTCTTCCAACAACACAAGAGAAGACTTTACACGTGGACATTACAAGATGGTCAACACTGAAATCAGATTGATTATATTCTTTGCGGCCAAAGATGGAAAAGCTCTATACAGTTAGCAAAGACAAGATCGGGAGCTGACTGTGGCTCAGATCATGAACTCCTTATTGCCAAATTCAAACTTAAGTTGAAGAAAGTAGGGAAAACCACTAGACCATTCAGGTATGACCTAAATCAAATCAAATCCCTTACGATTATACAGTGGAAGTGAGAAATAGATTTAAGGGACTAGATCTGATAGAGTGCCTGATTAACTATGGAATGAGGTTTGTGACATTGTACAGGAGACAGGGATCAAGACCATCCCCATGGAAAAGAAATGCAAAAAAGTGAAATGGCTGTCTGGGGAGGCCTTACAAATAGCTGCGAAAAGAAGAGAAGAAAAAAGCAAAGGAGAAAAAGAAANCCACCACCACACCACCACGTTCTGCTGTTTGTTTTTTATCCGGGAGCTGGTTATATGGGTGTGTCCAATGTGCAAAAACTCACCCAACTGGGCATTTAAAATGTGTGCACTTTTCTACATGTTGTAATTGAACAAAAAGTTCCCCGTAAAGAGGAAGAAACTGATACAAAAGAATAACTGTCCCCCTCATCTAGTCCTGGTATGATGTAACAACGGTGTGGTGGTGTGGGAAACAGTCTGGCAACTCCCCAAAGGGTTAAACTGTTACTTTATAAGCCAGCAATTCCACTCCTGGGTACATTACCCACAAAATCTGCAAACAAGGCCATATGAGAACAGGTGTACAGATGTTCACAGGAGCCTTATTCGTAACAGCCAAACAATGAAAACAATCCCAATACCCGTCGCCCGGTGGACGGAGAAGCAAAATGTGGTCCAGCCAAGCGGTGGAGCATGCCTCAGTCACTAAAAGGAAGGAGGCACTGACACGTGCTATGACGTGGCCGAGCCGAGGAGCCACCATGCCAAGCGCAAGAAGCCGGGCACAGAAGACCATATGCCGCCCGGTTCTCTTTCCATGAGATGTCCAGGATAGACAGATCCAGAGAGGCAGAAAGCGGAGCAGGGTGGGGATGGATGGCAGTGGTGGGAAGGGTGACGGCCCAGGGGCACAGGGTTTATTNCATGCCAAGCGCAAGAAGCCGGGCACAGAAGACCATATGCCGCCCGGTTCTCTTTCCATGAGATGTCCAGGATAGACAGATCCAGAGTGGCAGAAAGCGGAGCAGGGTGGGGATGGATGGCAGTGGTGGGAAGGGTGACGGCCCAGGGGCACAGGGTTTATTGGGGTGATGAAAATGCTCCAAGTGGATTATGGTGAGGGTCACACATCTCTGCGAATGTGCTATAAACCAGAGTTGGACATTGTAAATGGCTAAACTGTATGGTGCGTGAATTCTATCAAGTTATTTTAAAAAAAAATAACCATGAGCGTGCTATCTTCTCATTGCTGGCTAGAACACGTTTTCCACTTTTCTGTATGAATCCTCTATTTCGCAATTTAAAAAGAAAAGTAGGGACTTTCCTGGGAGTCCAGCGGTTAAGACTTGGCACTTCCACTGCAGGGGCCGCGGGTTCAATCCCAGGTCAGGAACTAAGTAAGATCCCACGGGGGACCACACCCAGTCCCTTGATTTTCCCCATTTTACAGAATGAACACTGAGGCAACGCCCCCCCAGAACACGCCCCAGGTCACAGAGCAGGTCTTCCTGGAAGCGAGGCTTTGGGTTGTTAGGGGGCTGGGTCCTCAGGAGTCCCTGCTTGTTCTGGGAGGCAGAAACAGCAGAGACCAGACTGGTTGGGGACGGGTGGCTGGGACAGGCCTCCAGCCCTCTCCCCTGTGCCTCTGCGCCAGCAGACTGCTGCTTCTTTGCCAAAATCATTCCTTCATTCAATTCAAAATCAGTGAATATTCCCCGAACGCACATTATGCCTGAATCTCTTCAGTAGCCTCCTCACCAGTCTCCCTGCCCCCACCCCCAGTTCAGGAACCTGGTTTGAACCCAAATCACCTCCCATACCCGCTCTCCTCAGAATCCAAGCAGAGTTCTGGTCTCATTCAAAGTGAAGTCCTCTCTGTGACCCACCAGGCCCCTCAGGACCTTCTCCTGCTCCCCCTGCCCACATCCCCTGCCCTCTCTCCTGTGTCCACTCAGTTCTGGCAACACGGGCCTCCTCAACCTCAGGTCTCTCCATTCAAGTGTCATCTCTGCGGTGACCTCACCGGCTCTGACCCCTGCCCTGGAAGTGCAGCCCCAACCTTCTGCACCCTGATCCCTCCTCCTCCTGCTTTATCTTTGTTAGGAAACTTACTGACACCTGACATAGTAAATCTTTTACTGACTTACTTGTTTATTGTCTGTCTCTGAAGTAAACACTTGGGAAATACTGGCTAAACCTTGGCTAACCATGTACAGCTGTGTAGGTCGTACACTGCACAACCCTGCCCAGGGAGGGTGGGGCATTCCTGTTTCAGGACACTGTAGATTCATGTATATATACATAAGGACAATTTTCTGACAGGTGGCAGTAAAGAGTCCTAAGAAGGGATGTGTTTTTAGTTCCACATAGGCTGGCGGGCTACAGTCCATGGGGTTGCAAAGAGTCAGACAAGGCTGAGTGACCAAGCACACACACAGGCTTGTGGTGCCCACAGGTAAAGAATCAGGGGGACTGATTCTTCAGATGCGCCCAGACTGCCCAGGTTCAGATCCCACTCTGATTCTCAGCACCGGTGTGACCTTGGCCAAGTCATTTCCTTCTGCGTCCCAGTTTCCACTTCCAAAGGGAAGCATAACACCTCCACGGTGTTGTATGAGGATTAAATGAATGAACAAGTGTCGAGTGCAAGCCTGGGGCGCCGAGGCTATCCTAGAGGAGTATGCATTATCATCAGGAGTAACTACTATTCCCAAATCCCCAGGCTCAGGTTTCAAAAAAATAAAACAGGGGCTTCTCTGACAGTCCAGTGGTTAAGAATCCATGCTTCCACTGCAGAGGGTGCAGGTTCGATCCCTGGTCCAGGAACCAAGGTTCTTCATGCTGCACAGCAACTAAGCCTGTGAGCCACAAATACTGAAGCCTGCATGCTCCAGAGACCACGCTCCACAAGAGAATCCACTGCAATGGTATCACAGCTAGAGATTAACCCCCCACACACCACCCCCTAACTAGAGAAAGCCTGCACACAGCAAGGAAGGCCCAGTGCAGCCAAAAACAAAATGCATTAAGAAAAAAAAAAAAAAGGGAATGATAATGTCTTCCCAGGTTGTTCTTAGAGTCATAAGATTAAAAAAATGGAAAAAACTTTAAAGCTGTTAAGTGTGCCGCTACCAGCCTCATACATGTTCCGCTTTGGGTTTAGAGCATTCTTGAGGAGCCCTGGAGATCTAGGGGCAGTTCCAGCAGGGACCCAATGCTGTCTGCTCACCTCAAGGACACAGCCTCTGGGCCTCTCCCCTGGGAACAGCTCAGGGGGCACTAACTCCCAGTGTGCACGCCCCACCCATGAGACACCCACTTGGCCAGCTCCCGAAACACCCCTGCACTGAGTCTGACCTCCTGAAATTTGCTCTTGGCCTCAGCTCTCAAAATATGTCACTCCTGTCAACTGTGCAAGAACGGCTGTCCCAAGGGCAGGAGGAAAAGCAGACTGACGGGGAGGGAAGGGGCCCAAATGCTCACGAGGCTTTTCTGCCCCGGGAGACAGAACAGGTCCATTCCATATTCTCAGCATTTCTGGAANCCTTTGTGCCCCTAAAACACCACTTAAGTGGGATGTCTTTTTTCATCTGGCTTAGAGCTGAGATTTTAAGACACATGGTTCTCTGATTAACTCTGAAACCATTAGCACCACATCTTCATCAGGAAAACCACGGAAATTAGGGTTAAATGGGTCCCCTTGTGACTTTTCTCTTTTTCCAGCTTTACTGGTTTCTCTCTGCTTCCACTGTGTCTTCTCTCTGTCTGCTTTTTATTTGGGAACAAATTATCTGTTCCAGATCCATGCATAGTCTTATTTTTGTACTGTTCCTGACCTATAGTAAGTACGTCATGCAGGCAGTGTTCCTCTCAGTCATTTTCTTCTAAGAACCAAAAGGCAGAAAGATAACAAAAACTGCATTAGATTCCTATTGTTTACAGGTGTATGGTCTCCTGAAGACAATTGTTCCCCTCTATGTGTTCAATACAGCTACAGAAATCTCTGCCATTTCAAAAAATAATTTTTCTAATGTGCTTTCACGTAACCTCATCTGTTATAGCACAGATCGTGTGTGCATGCTAAGTCGCTTCAGTCATGTCTNGTATGGTCTCCTGAAGACAATTGTTCCCCTCTATGTGTTCAATACAGCTACAGAAATCTCTGCCATTTCAAAAAATAATTTTTCTAATGTGCTTTCACGTAACCTCATCTGTTATAGCACAGATCGTGTGTGCATGCTAAGTCGCTTCAGTCATGTCTGATTCTGTGCGACCTTCTGGACTGTATGTAGCGCACCAGGCTCCTCTGTCCATGGGATTCTCCAGGCAAGAATACTGGAGTGGGTTGCCATGCCCTCCTCCAGGGAATCTTCACGACCCAGGGATCGAACCTGTGTCTCTTTCTTCTAACCTGTTTTGGTAGGCAGATTCTTTACCACTAGCACCACCTGGGAAGCCAATCACATTTGTGATTATGTGTACTTAAAATAGATCATCCCCTTCGTGCAGCTCCTACCAAGCTAAGATCTTATTATGGATACTAATCTTTTTCTTTTGTTCTACTGGTATATAACCTTTTCCTTCTATGTGTGTGTTCTGCTGCTGTTGCTAAGTCACTTGAGTCGTGTCCGACTCTGTGACCCCATAGATGGCAGCCCACCAGGCTCCCCCGTCCCTGGGATTCTCCAGGCAAGAACATTGGAGTGGATTGCCGTTTCCTNGACTCGATGGATGTGAGTCTGAGTGAACTCCGGGAGTTGGTGATGGACAGGGAGGCCTGGCGTGCTGCAATTCATGGGGTCGCAAGGAGTCGGACACAACTGAGAGACTGAACTGAACTGAACTGAGCAGAGGAATAAGCTATAACTGGCTTGAATTTTAATGGGATCTCTCTGGCTGCTTGGAGGAAAATGAATTAGAGGGACCAGGGGGAAGCAGGGAATCCAATCAGCAGGCTGAGGCTGTGCTCCAAAGGCGAGATGATGGTGGCATGGGCCAGGGTAGTGGCAATCGACAGTTGTAGATCTTTTCACAATCATTTTCAGATGCCTTACACTTCATGGATATGCACATGAAAATTCATTGCAGCACCACTTTTTACCAGGCAAGAAGTGGAAATAAGCTAAATGCCTGTCATTTGAGGACTGGGAAAAAATGATAATACAATAATGGAGTGCCCAGCAGTTGTCAAAGGAATAATGATGTTTAAAAACTAATTGTCTTTCTACACACTGGCAATGAACAAACTGAAAATAAAGCTAAGAAAACAATTTCACTTTCAATATTAATGAAAAGAATAAAATACTTGGGAATCAATTTAACAAAAGAAGTGCAAGATACTTGGAAAACCAAGAAACAGTCTTGAAAGAAGCTTAAGAAAACCTAAATAAAGTCATCTCATGAAATGGAAAAGACATCCCCTTTGTGGACTAGAAGACTTAATATTAAGACGGTGATACTCCCCAAACTGGTCAACAAAATCCCTATCAAAACCCCAGGTATCTTTAAAAAAAAATAAAAATAGACAAGTTCACCCTAAAATTTGCATAGAAATGCAAGGAACTCAGAACATCCAAAACAATCTTGAAAAAGTAAACACTGAAGGACTCACTCTTTTTAATTGAAAACTTAACTACAGTAATCAAGGTAATGTGGTTACTGGCATAAAGGTAGAAATATAGATCAATGGAACAGAATTAAGAGTCCAAAAGTAAATCCTCACATTAACTGCCAACTGATTTTCAACGAGGGTGCTGACACAATTCAATGGGAAGAAAGAATAGTCTTTTCAACAAATGGTTTTGGAACAAGTGGATATCCCCATGCAAAATAATTAAATTGAACCCCTACCTCACACCACCCACAAAATTTAGTTCAAAATGGATCATAGACCTAAGTGTATGAGCCAAAACTATAAAACTCTTAGAATTAAATCTCCAGGACCTTAGGTTAGGCAAAGCAATCTTCAGTTCAGTTCAGTTCAGTCGCTCAGTCGTGTCCGACTCTTTGTGACCCCGTGAATTGCAGCACGCTAGGCCTCCCTGTCCATCACCAACTCCCAGAGTTCACTCAGACTCACATCCATCGAGTCCGTGATGCCATCCAGCCATCTGATCCTCGGTCGTCCCCTTCTCCTCCTGCCCTCAATCCCTCCCAGCATCAAAGTCTTTTCCAATGAGTCAACTCTTCACATGAGGTGGCCAAAGTACTGGAGTTTCAGCTTTAGCATCATTCCCTCCAAAGAAATCCCATGGCGGATCTCCTTCAGAATGGACTGGTTGGATCTCCTTGCAGTCCAAGGGACTCTCAAGAGTCGTCTCCAACACCACAGTTCAAAAGCATCAATTCTTCAGCACTCAGCCTTCTTCACAGTCCAACTCTCACATCCATACAGGACCACAGGAAAAACCATAGACTTGATTAGACGGACCTTAGTCGGCAAAGTAATGTCTCTGCTTTTGAATATGCTATCTAGGTTGATCATAACTTTTCTTCCAAGGAGTAAGTGTCTTTTAATTTCATGGCTGCAGTCACCATCTGCAGTGATTTTGGAGCCCAAAAAAATAAAGTCTGACACTGTTTCCACTGTTTTCCCATCTATTTCCCATGAAGTGATGGGACCGGATGCCATGATCTTCATTTTCTGAATGTTGCATAAGTGATCAAAGAAAAAATAGTTAAACTGGACTTCATCAAAACTAAAAACTTATATTGCAAATGATACAGTCAAGAAGATGAAAAGACAACACACAGAAAGGGAGAGACTATTTGCAAGTCATACATCTGATAAGGTACTGGTAGCCTAAATATTTAAGCAACATAATTCAATAATAAAAAGACAACATACTTGAAAAGTGAGCAGAAGATAAAAATAGGTATTTTTCCAAAGAAGATATACAAGTAGCTAATAAGCACATAAAAACACTTAGCCATTAGGGAACTACAAATTAAACCACAATGAGATGCCATTTCACATCCATTAGAATGGCTAATAAGAATAAACACATAGTAGCAACAGTTGATAAGACCAGGAAGAAATTAGAACCTTCAGATATCATGGTGGAAATGTAAAATGGTGCAGCCCCTTTGGAAAGTGGTGTGGCAGATCCTTAAGAAGTCAACATGTGGAGAACCCCATGGACGGAGAAGCCTGGTGGGTTACAGTCCACGGGGTCGCAGAGGTGGACACGATTGAGCGACTTCACTCACTTCACTTGTCACTCCTAAGCCCCTGGCAACAAAGGATCTGTTTTTTGGGAGCTTGTGTGCACCTGTGGTGGATTCATGTCGATGTATGGCAAACCCAATAGAGTATTGTAAAGTTAAATTTAAAAATAAATAAATTAAAAAAAAAAAAAGAAAGAAAAAAAAAAAAAAAGAAGTCAACATGGAGTTATCATGGAACCCACTTCCAGGTGGTACCACTTCCAGGGTGTCTACCAAAAAGCATTGAAATGTATGTCTACACCAAAATTTGCAAATGAAAATTTCATAGCAGCATTATTCATAATAGCCCCAAAGTGGAAACAACTCTGATGTCCATCAGTGGATAAATAAAATGTGCTATATCATTCAGTGGACTATTATTTGAAAATAAAATGGTATGAAGTATTGATATATGTACCACATGAACTTTGAATATTTGTTACATGAAAGAAGTTGGTCACAAAATATCACACATTGTATAATCCATTTATATGAAATATCCAAAATAGGCAAATTTACAGAAATAGAAAGCAGGTTAGTGATTGTCTAGGGCGGGAGTGGGAAGAAACAAGGACTGACTGCTAATGGGTACAGGGCTTTTTGTCGGGGAGACTGGGTAACGAAAATGTCTTAATGGCTGCACAACTCTGAGAACATAAGAAATATTACTAGATTGTACATTTAAATGGATGACTATGTGGATTATAATTCAATAATACTTTTTTAAAATGAAGAAAGTTCTATGTACTAACAGGGAACAAGTGTGTAAGTGGAGGGGAGCGAGGTACACAACAGCTTCTATTATGTTTTTCTATGTGTGTAGAACAAGAAAAAAAAGATATGGGAATGTACCTGCACATGCCTGGGCTGAGTCAGGAAGGGCACACATAAGAAACGGCCCCTGTGGTTTCTTCCAGGGAAGGGAACTATGTAGCTGGCTGAGAGAGGAGAGAGGGAGGCTTATTGGTCCTAGTATACCCTTGGTACTCTCGAATTTTGAACCACCTGAATATGTTAATTATTCAAAAAATGATATTAATTATTCAAAAGTAAAGTCATTTAAAATATCAGAGATTTCATGGACAAGATAGAGTTGAGCTGGGTAGGATTTTTAGGGGATGAAGAGTCCCAGAAGGCTCTGTCTGTGCACTTGACATTGGGGCCAGCAGGGCAGGAATGATGGAAGCAAAGGCACTGAGGCTGGACTGACTGCTTCTCACTAGCTGTGACTTTGGTCAAATTACTCAACTCCTCTCTGTCCATGCTTCTTCACCTGTGAAGTGGAATGGTAAGAGTGCTGACCTCACCAGGTCACTGAATCATTGCATGTCAAGCTCATTACTGTGCCCTCACTTACATCATCTCATTTAATCTCTTTGAAACAGGGATGATTATAAGAGGATAGCTCAGAGGAATAAAGACACTTGTCCAAGGTCACACAGCCAAGAACAAATTCGAACCCAGGTCTTTGAGCCTCCAATGTGCCTCCAAAAGCTGCGTTTGTAACAACTACACAAACTTGCTGAGTGTGCCCTGGAGACTGAAGAGCAGAGAGAGAGAGATGCTGATGGCGGGACATGACAGAGGGCTCAGTCTTAGAGAATAATGCAGGCTTCACTTTACAGAGGGCCAGAGGGCTGCTCTTTCAGAAACATATTTTCCTATTTCCAGGAATATTTGCATTTTGTTTATTTCAAATGCTTTGGGAACTGTTGATTGTTCTACATTCAAAGCAGGACAAGGGATGGGGAAGAGAGCCACAATGATTATTTCAGGGCCCAGATATTTCCCCTTTTAGTTGCCAAGTAGCCAGTGTTCGCTTCACAGCTACACCCTCCCAGGCAGGAGGTCACTGTTGCCCTCATTTTCTAAGAGAGGCAAATGAAAATCTGAGAAGGTTAGCCCATGAGAACTTCACAATAGCCCCTCGCAGGTCCTTGACTTCTCTCCTTAAAAAACTCCTCCAGTCTCCGTCTTCTCTAGCTGCCCCCACCAAGCCCACCTCCGTCCCTGTCCTTATTTTTCTCCAGGGAGCTTGTCACCACTAAGCACTCTAATACATATCTATGTTAACCTGTTTGTTATCTATCTTTTCTACATTTTTTTGGCATGTTCCATGCAGATACTATTCATGTACATTATTTTATAGATGTAGAAACTGAATGAATGAAACAAATAGAATGATGAAATGAATGACAGTGCCTAGGATCCAAACCCATTCATTGATTAATTCTATTAATATTTATTAAGTGCTTACTATGTGTAGCTTCCAGGCTTTTCTTTACATATTTACATACAAATATAGGTAGGTGGCATAGTGGTAAAAAATCCGCCTGCCTATGCTGAAGCTGCAGGTGATGTGGATTCGATCCCTGAGTGGGAAATAGTCCCTGGAGGAGGAAAAGGCAATACACTCCAGTATTCTTCCCTGGAGAATTCCATGGACAGAGAAGCCTGGCAGGCTACAGTCCACAGGGTCATAAAGAGTCACCCGCCACTGAGTTACTGAGCATGCACGCACACATAGGTAAAAAAACAAACAAACATATTTTTAAAAAATGAATTTACTCTCTGTACTATTCTACAAGCTTGTTTTACAGCTCTCTCTATGTTAATTCACCTGAGCAAGGCTAGGGCCCATGTCCTTTAATCTCTTTGAAAGCAGTCAGGAGCTGGCAGGACAAAAATTTACAAGATAGTCTTGGCCCTCAAGCAATTCAGTTAGGGAGACAGAAACTTAGACCAATAACTTAGACACAGAAGTGGAAAATTCTGTGGTAGAGAAGCACATGACATAGTAGACCCAAGTAGGAGAGACACTGGCTCTGCCTGGGGTGCATCACGGAGAACTTCTTGGAGAAGGTGATCCTTTGAGGTTTAAAGGATAACAGTGGAAGGTCACGGCAAAGGGTCCTCCAGACAGAAAACTACAGCCTTTCAAAGACTGGAGACTGGCCTGTTTGAGGAACCACGAAACTTTTTGTTGGTGTCTGAATGAAACTCCAACTCTTTGGCAACCTCATGTGAAGAGCTGACTCATTGGAAAAGACTCTGATGCTGGGAGGGATTGAGGGCAGGAGGAGAAGGGGACGATAAAGGATGAGGTGGCTGGATGGTATCACTGACTCGATGGACGTGGGTTTGAGTAAACTCCGGGAGTTGGTGATGGACAGGGAGGCCTGGCGTGCTGCGATTCATGGGGTCGCAAAGAGTAGGACACGACTGGGCGACTGAACTGAACTGAACTGAAGCCCTAAGAAAGAGAAGGCACATCGGGAGGCTGGAGATGGCAACAGCAGCAGCGGATAAGGAGCTGGGACTTTCTCATGAGGGTGACCAGGGAGATTGCCCTATGGGTGTCTTGGAAGCTCACCTACCCTAGGTACCACCCTAGCGGCGGCCGAACTCCTGCTCAGGGGTGTGGCGGAGCAGAACGGGGACGGGGGTAGTGGGGGTGTCCACGGAGTTGTTTTTCTGCCCCCAGCTGCATGGCCACCTCCAGCTGATGGCTCTCCCCCGGGGAGGAGGGGTAGGGGACAGTTCGGTTTCACAACCCTACTCCCTTCCCCCTGTGTCTCCGGAGGCCAACAAAAGAGGAAGCGCTACGCGGACTTCCTCCTGAGTCTGGGTGCGCCAGAGCCCAGGGGGTCCTTCGGCAGGGCGGAGTGACGGGCGGGATGATGGGCGGTCTAGCCCCGCCCCCTTCACGCATAGGCCGAGCTCCGGCTGGGGGAGTCCAGGCCTGGACCCCAGGAAGGAGGTTCGCCTCCCGCAGTCGTAACTCATTATTCCTAAAAAAGACCTCCTTTTTGAGACTCACATCTTGAATGAGAGGGCACATCCTACCCAGCAATTTAAAACTGAGGCGTTGTGTATGAATTAACATGGAGAGAGCCCCAATATATGCCATCAGAATAGTATAGAGAGCATTATTCATTAAAAAACAAACAAACAAACAAAGGGGAAACACATCATTTTGTGTCTACCTATATACACAGCCGACAAGAACAGAGATAGTCACTGAAGAAGAGTGTAACATGGGACCAGAGAGAAAGAGGTGGTGACCTTTCCTCTACTTTTAAAACTAGACTGTATTTGTTTTTATTTGTGTAATTAAAATAATAATAAATGAGAGGATTGGTATGTATGGTTATGGAGGGTCCTTTCTGTAAAATTTCTTATTGCAAAACTTCCCCCAAATACATCAAAACTGAAAGACTTTTACAACAAAACCCCTGTACTCACCACCTGCATCTACCAGGAACATTCTACTTGCTTTATCACATGTCTATCCATCTAGCTGTGCATCAATTCCTCTTTAAAAGTATTTCAGAGTGAATTAGTTCAATGTTTGTTTACAAATTTTGGATGTAAGATATATGTACAACAAACTGCATAAGATTAAGTGTTCATTTGCTGAATTTTTGCAAATGGATTGTACATTTATATAAATTCAACCCCATTAAAATAGACATTGCCATCAATCCTGAAAGTTCCCCCTTTGTCCTATTTTAATTGCCAGCATTCTATGAGTCAGCATTTCACACAGGGCCAGGTATATAGTAAGAGCTCAATACATGTTGGTTGAAGGATGAATGTGTACATCGCCTTCTCCCCTGAGGGCAGGATCATGTCTTTTTTTCTTGTACTCCCCACAGAATGGATATACAATATAGCTCAGATGGTAAAGAATCTGCCTGCAATGCAGGAGACCTGGGTTAGATCCCTGGTTGGGAAGATGCCCTGGAGAAAGGAATGCTACCCACTCCAGTATTCTTGCCTGGAGAATTTCATGGATGGAGGAGCCTGGCAGGTTACAGTCCAAGGGGTCGCAGAGAGTCAGATATGACCGACATACTTGGTTACCTTCAGTTCAGTTCAGTCGCTCAGTCGTGTCCTACTCTTTGTGACCCCATGAATCACAGCACGTCAGGCCTCCCTGTCCATCACCAACTCCCGGAGTTCACTCAGACTCACATCCATCGAGTCAGTGATGCCATCCAGCCATCTC
>SJYV01035025.1:476564-486728 GCA_006410875.1 Neotragus pygmaeus | reverse complement strand
GTCATAACTTTTCTTCCAAGGAGTAAGCATCTTTTACTTACCTTACTAGATGCTTAATAAAGACTATTGACTGTACTATTTACACATTGCTGTGTAACAAATTGCCCCTAAATTTAACAGTTTAAAGCATTATAAACAGTTATCTCACACAGTTTCTGTGGTCAGGAATCTGGAAGCAGCTTAGCTTAGTGGCTCTGGCTTGGGGTCTCTCTGAAACAGGCAAGGTAAGCCTGGTTTACAGTCAAAGGAAGGATTAACTGGGGCTGGAGAGCCATTTCCAGGATGATTCTCTCATACAACTGTTGGCAGGAGGCCCAGAAGCTCACTACGTGAACCCCCCTATAAGGTTGGTTGCCTGAGTGTGCGTCTGACATGCGGCTGGCTTCCCCTAGAGCGAGTGATTGGCGAGAGGAGGTGATGGATCATGCTGGACACACAGGTCATCTCCATTCCATGTGGGAGTGGTCCACACAAGAGCAGGAATGCCAGGAGGTGAGACTACATGGGGGCTTCTTGGAAAAAGAAGTCTTTATGAATATAGATTCAGATTCTCTGAGCACTTGCTTTGTGTTGGATGCTGTGTTGGGCTCCAGGAGGGAGTATAAGTTACAACCAGTTCTTCCCATACCCCTCACAAGATCAAGATCTGTGTGTGTGTGTGCGTGTGTTGGAGATGGAGATGGGAAGGTCAGGTGGATACGGAAACACATGGGGTTGTAGAGTATGATAAATACTGCATTAACAGATTTTTAATTGTTTTTCTGTAATTCATATTCATGGCACAATATTGAAAATACATCATGAAAAGAGAGTTTCTTTTCCTCCATATTTCACAACTGTACATTCCTCCAGCTCAGAGACAACTATCACCTGTTTTGTATATTCTTCCAGAACTAGGTATTCCATGTGGAGATACAAAGGCATTCTCTGCCCTCTTTAAAGAAAAGGATAGCACCATCCAAAGTGCATTATTCTGCATCTTGCTTTTCTTTTTTCCACTTACTTTATCCTGGAAACAATTCCACATCAGTACACAGACAGCTGGGCTTCCCTGGTAGCTCAGTGGTAAAGAATCTGCCTGCCAATGCAGGAGACACAGGTTTGATCCCTGGGCTGGGAAGGAAATGGGAGGAAATGGCAACCCACTCCAGCATTCTTGCCTGGGAAAGCCCATGGACAGAGGAGCCTGGCAGGCTACAGTCCAGGAGGTCACAAAGAGTCAGACATGACTGAGCAACTAAAAGACAGCAACACAGAGAGCTTCTCCATTCTTATTTATGGCTGCGTGGTATTCTGTTGTTTGCACAAGTCCCAGTTTATTTAATCAGTGGTCTATCACTGAACACTCGATTTATTTCCAATCTCTCGTCCTTAGAAGCAAAGCTGCAGTGATCTTCCTTGTGTACTCATCCTTTCCATGTTGTTAGTATGAATGCAGGAGACATTCCTGGCAGTGAAATCATTGCATCGAAGGGTGTGTGCATTTAAAATATTGATAGATATTGTTAAGTAGGGTTTATACCAACTCGCTCTCCCACCCAAAACGTGTGAGTGCCTGTTTCCTCACACCTACCCACACTGTAAGTTGTCAAACTTTCCAGACTCTGCCAATCTAGTAACTGAAAAAAAAAAAAAAAAAGACTTCTCAATGCAGTTTTAATTTGCATTTTTCTTATTAGAGTGAGGTTGAACATTGCGTCACAAGTTTCAGAACCAATTATCTTTTCTGTTAACTGAAAAAAATAATTTGCCTATTTTTCTGTTGGGCTATGGGTCCTTATTATTTATTTGAATGTTCTCTTTATACATCAAAGGCACTGTCTGCATGATAAGCTTCAAAAATAATGTTTTGGAACAATTTGCTTTGAGACAGAAATGAGAAGTTTCTACCCCATGAGCTGCCAGGCTCTTCTGTCCATGGGATTTCCCAGGCAAGAATACTGAATGGGTTGCTGTTTCCTTCTCCAGGAGAGCTTCCTGACCCAGGGATCAAACTTGGGTCTCCTGCATTGCAGGCAGATTCTTTACTGTCTGAGCCACCAGGAAAGCCTGAAGTTTCTACAGGTCACATCATTTTCTGTGCATCACTGCAGGGCCACCTAAGGGTTAAGGGAGCGGCCATGCCATGTAATGTTCTAGAAGGTGATGCTAAGACCGGTGGTGGGGTTGCAGGGAGAGGAGTGGGCTAGGAGGCAGTTGTGAGCCCTTGTTCTAGATGGAAAGAACTGTCTCAGAAGACAGCAAGCTCTCCAATGCAAGTAGACAAGACAGGCCGACTTGGCTCTAAAACATTTTGCCCTTCCTCTGGAATGTCTATGAATAGAAAAGTCAGAAATGGGAGGACACAACAGTGCGTGCGTATGTGGTAAGTCGCTTCAGTCATGTCCAACTCTTTGTGACCCCATGGACTGTAGCCCGCCAGGCTCCTCTGTCCATGGGATTCTCCAGGCAAGAATTTTGGATTGGTTTGCTATGCCCTCTCCAGGACACAGCAGTGGGGCTGTCAATTTCTTATCATTTGCTGGTTACTGCATCTGGAACATTAGTAGCAATATAAACTCCTTAGAGAAGAAGCCCCATGAAGCCAACGTTCAAGTGCTAAATAAAGAGTTGTGAAGAATGAATGAAGGAGGGAATGAGTGATTCTAATCAAAGGAAATGAGATATTACTGTCTCTCAGCTGATAGGAAGCCCTCTTCCCCTCCCTCCTTCTTTGAACCTCCCCTCCCTTCTTCCTTGACTTCCCTGGTGGCTCAGATGATAAAGGGTCTGCCTACAATGCGGGAGACCCGGGTTCGATCCCTGGGTTGGGAAGATCCCCTGGAGAAGGAAATGGCAACCCACTCCAGTATTCTCGCCTGGAAAATCCCATGGATGGAGGAGCCTGGTTGTCTACTGTCCATGGGGTCGCAGAGTCGGACACGACTGAGTGACTTCACTTCCCTTCTTCCTTCCTCTTACCGCATCTGAGCCAGGTCTTAGCATCTCTCCTCTGGTCCTTGTCCCAGCCCCAGGGCCCAGGTTTTTCTCTCTTCCAAACAGCTAGATTCATTTGAGAAAATGCAAGCCCATTAGTTCACTCACCACTGCCTATACTTCCCAGCCTGCCCTTCTAGGGCCACTCAGCCTGTCCACTTCTCTGATTTCCTCCCCTAGAAGCCCTGCCCCTCACTGCACATACCCCATGTACCTCACACATAAATCATGGTCACATTGATTAAGCACTTACTAGATGCTTTGGGGGTTTTCCTGATAGCTCAACTGGTAAAGAATCTGCCTGCAATGCAGGAGACTCCAGTTTGATTCCTGGGTTGGAAAGATCCCCTGGAGGAGGGCAAGGCAAACCACTCCAGTATCCTTGCCTGGAGAATTCCATAGACAGAGGAGCCTGGCGGGCTACAGTCTAGGGGGTCGCAAAGAGTCAGATACGACTGAGCTGAGCGACCAAGCAGCAGCAGCAGGTGCAGTGTTACACGGATTATCTTGTTCACGCCTCACAGCAATCTACGAGACCTCTGAGGCCAATGCTATTATTGTCCCCACGTTATAGATGAGGAAAACAAGAACTTTAGGGGCTTACCCCAACTGCAGATGACAGAGTTGGGACTCAAAACCACAAGTCTGACCCTGGAGCCAGTGTTTAAGTGCCCCAGAGGGTGCCATGTTCCCCTGCCTACACTCACGCTGGGCCCACCTGAAGGGCTCTCCCTGCTCTTGTCAACCTGCCAAAACCCCACTTGTCCTTCAAGGTCTCACTCGTAGGTCACCTCCCCCAAGAAGCTTTTTCCAGCTTCCCCTGAAAGAGTCGTGTTTTCACTCTTTGATTTTACAGCTGAGAGTTTTGTGTAGTGATAATTTGGGGACCATCAGGCTAGGCGCCCCCAGCAGGCAAAGATTATTCTGTATCTCCCTCTAGTGTCTAGCACAATGCCTGGCACAGAGTGGGTGCTCTCTGACAGTGACTGGATGGCAGTGGTGCCAGAACCCATCCCCAACATGCAGGTCCAAAGGATTGCTGGGAGTCTCCAGGGCCCCCAGGCGGGAGGGACTGCAGTGGCAGTGGCAGTTGGAGACGTTTTCACTGCCCAGCACTCGTCCATGGGGCAGGAGTGTCCTCGAGATCCAGCTGGTTGGGGAGTTCCGTCCTTACACCACCCCTACAGGTCTTTGGGAATCAGCTGTCTCTGCCCAGGGGGGTTTCCTGTTTTGCAGTGCCAGGAACTGAACCATGATGGGAAGTGACCCTGGCAGGGTTTCTGAAGGCTACAGGAGGAAGTGTGGCCAGAGTCCCCGTTCTCAGAGCCTGGGTCACCCCAGCCCTCAGAAACCAAAGGGTTGCATGACTTTAGTAAGAGGATAGTTCCGGGCGGCTAGGGACTTCCTCAGGGTATGAGGGGAAGTTGCTCCATCCTCAGAGCTGTGGGGTAAGAGTTGTCTCAGTGCCTCTCAGCAGCCCTGACTCTGTACCAGGCTAGGACTGTGGCCAGTTTCCAAGCCTGATCCTCTTGCAAAGCCCTCAGGCNCGCTTCTTCCTTCCTCTTACCGCATCTGAGCCAGTTCTTAGCATCTCTCCTCTGGTCCTTGTCCCAGCCCCAGGGCCCAGGTTTTTCTCTCCTCCAAACAGCTAGATTCATTTTGAGAAAATGCAAGCCCATTAGCTAACTCACCACTGCCTATACTTCCCAGCCTAGGGCCACTCAGCCTGTCCACTTCTCTGATTTCCTCCCCTACAAGCCCTGCCCCTCACTGCACATACCCCATGTACCTCACACATAAATCATGGTCACATTGATTAAGCACTTACTAGATGCTTTGGGGGTTTTCCTGATAGCTCAACTGGTAAAGAATCTGCCTGCAATGCAGGAGACTCCAGTTTGATTCCTGGGTTGGAAAGATCCCCTGGAGGAGGGCAAGGCAAACCACTCCAGTATCCTTGCCTGGAGAATTCCATAGACAGAGGAGCCTGGCGGGCTACAGTCTAGGGGGTCGCAAAGAGTCAGATACGACTGAGCTGAGCGACCAAGCAGCAGCAGCAGGTGCACTGTTACACGGATTATCTTGTTCACGCCTCACAGCAATCTACGAGACCTCTGAGGCCAATGCTATTATTGTCCCCACGTTATAGATGAGGAAAACAAGAACTTTAGGGGCTTACCCCAACTGCAGATGACAGAGTTGGGACTCAAAACCACAAGTCTGACCCTGGAGCCAGTGTTTAAGTGCCCCAGAGGGTGCCATGTTCCCCTGCCTACACTCACGCTGGGCCCACCTGAAGGGCTCTCCCTGCTCTTGTCAACCTGCCAAAACCCCACTTGTCCTTCAAGGTCTCACTCGTAGGTCACCTCCCCCAAGAAGCTTTTTCCAGCTTCCCCTGAAAGAGTCGTGTTTTCACTCTTTGATTTTACAGCTGAGAATTTTGTGTAGTGATAATTTGGGGACCATTAGGCTAGGCGCCCCCAGCAGGCAAAGATTATTCTGTATCTCCCTCTAGTGTCTAGCACAATGCCTGGCACAGAGTGGGTGCTCTCTGACAGTGACTGGATGGCAGTGGTGCCAGAACCCATCCCCAACATGCAGGTCCAAAGGATTGCTGGGAGTCTCCAGGGCCCCCAGGCGGGAGGGACTGCAGTGGCAGTGGCAGTTGGAGACGTTTTCACTGCCCAGCACTCGTCCATGGGGCAGGAGTGTCCTCGAGATCCAGCTGGTTGGGGAGTTCCGTCCTTACACCACCCCTACAGGTCTTTGGGAATCAGCTGTCTCTGCCCAGGGGGGTTTCCTGTTTTGCAGTGCCAGGAACTGAACCATGATGGGAAGTGACCCTGGCAGGGTTTCTGAAGGCTACAGGAGGAAGTGTGGCCAGAGTCCCCGTTCTCAGAGCCTGGGTCACCCCAGCCCTCAGAAACCAAAGGGTTGCATGACTTTAGTAAGAGGATAGTTCCGGGGGGCTAGGGACTTCCTCAGGGTATGAGGGGAAGTTGCTCCATCCTCAGAGCTGTGGGGTAAGAGTTGTCTCAGTGCCTCTCAGCAGCCCTGACTCTGTACCAGGCTAGGACTGTGGCCAGTTTCCAAGCCTGATCCTCTTGCAAAGCCCTCAGGCCTTTAAGAGGGACCCCTACCTCTTTGGTCTCTGCCCCTTGTCAATGGACTTCCCCCTCATGGCTGCCTCATTCAGGACTTACCAGGACACCCCGTGGCCTCAGGTCTAAATACCTCAGCCTCTGATCAATGTATCCCCAAAGTAGGTAGACAGGATAGCAGAGCCAGTAGGAGCCTGGGCTCTGGGGTGAGCCAGATATGGGTCCAAATCCCAGCTCGCTGTGGATCTCGGGGGTCATTCACTTCACCACTTTGAGCTCCAGTTCCCTCATCCATAAAATGAAGACAAATAAATTTGAAAATATCAAAATTAAAAATCTGTTCAATGGAAATTTGTTCAGAGGAAGGTACCACAGACCAGTGGTTCTCAGTGTGGTCCCTGAACCATTAGCGTCATCGGAGTACTTGTTAAAAACACAAGTTCTTGAAGTTCCCTGGTGGTACAGTGGATAAGAATCCGCCTGCCAGTGCAGGAGACATGGGTTTGGTTCCTGGTCTGAGAAGATTCCACATTCTGCAGAACAGCTAAGCCCTTGCGCCCTGACTACCAAGCCCAAGCTCTGGAGCCCATGAGCCACAACTCTGAGTCTGTGTACTGCAACTCCTGAAGTCCGCAAGGCCTGGAGCCTGTGTTCCACAACAAGAGAAGGCACTGCAATGAGAAGTCTGTGCACAGCAACGAAGAGTAAGCCCCCATTTGCCGCAACTAGAGTAAGCCCACGCCCACCAGCGGAGACCCAGCACAGCCAAAATTAATAAATAAATAAATATTTTTAAACCCACAAGTTCTTAGGGCTTCACCGGTGATCCAGTGGTTAGGACTTTGCCTTCCAGTACACAGGGTGTGAGCTCAATCCCTGGCTGAGAGCTAAGAAGATCTCACAGGCCTCGTGGCCAAAAACCCAAAATGTAAAACAGAAACAATATTGTAAAAAAAATTCAATCGAGATTTAAAAAAACATTAAATAAGTAAATGCTACAAACACACACACACACACACACAAGTACTTGGGCCCCATCTCTGTTCTATTGAGTCAGAAACTCTGGGGTGGGGATCAGCAATCTGTGTTTTACAGAGCCTTCCAGGAGATTCTGACACATGCTAAAGTTTGGGAACCACTGCCATAAATAAACTTAATAGATGGGCAAGGGACTAGGAGAAGATGTCTATAACAATTTCCAACAGGGATTAAAATCTAAAAGGTATAAACTACTCCTGCAAATCAACAAGAAAAAGACAGGAAACCCAAATGATAATGGGAACAAGATATGAACAAGCGATACTGAAGGGGAAGCCTAAATGCTTTACAAGTATAAAAGGAGGTTCTGAATCTCAGGGCTAACAGAGAAATGCAACTCAAAGCAACCTGATGCCGCCTTACACCCAAATAGGCAAAAGGGTAGAAAGTTAGATGATGGTAAAGTTGCTGAAAGCGTGGGGAGACAGTATCCTTCACACACTACTGATGTAGCCATTCTAGTGACTTTTAGCGAAAATGAAAACCTATATACCCTATGATCTACTCTTGGGTATAGAGCCCAAAGAAATTTTTACACAGCCCCACAAGGGTCATGCACAAAGATTTTCATCACAATGTGGTTTATGGTAAGAGGAAATTGGAAGCAACCTGAGTGTCCATCAGTGGATGCTCAGCTTGGAATATTTTGCAGTGGTTGGATGTCATTAGTTAGGTTTTTACACAGGAAGGAAACAACAGAATGAGTTTGTTACATAATACCATTTATGTAATGTAAACACACACACAAGACATTATACATTTTTTGTCCAGGGACATATATCAACACATAGAGATGGGTACCCATGTGGGGAAGAGAAGGATTGTGGGGATGTGTAGATGAAGTCTGGGGAATATAAAATGAAGTAAGACATCAGTCTAGTTCAGTCAGTCATGTCCGACTCTTTGTGATCCCACGGACTGCAGCACGCCAGGCTTCCCTGTCCATCACCAACTCCCAGAGCTTGCTCAAACTCATGTCCATCGGGTCGGTGATCAGAAGGGCCTTTTGTGGGTCAGTTATGATGGGATAGTTATTTGCCATGAACTGAGTATGAATCAGGGAACTTGCTGAATCCAAGCCCTAGTAATAATCATGATATTACTTTAACAATGGCGATAATAGTACCTACCTCATGGTAAGTACCTTGTGTCTGGCCATGTAAAGTCCTACAGATAAATTTTAGCTCTTCTAGGCAATTCTTTTGCCTCTTCTGAGGGCTTCTTTCAGCCTCTGAGCCTTTCCTGGGGCTGTGCAAGTCCTGTCTTTATGCTGACTTGTCTCCCCCTCCAATTCTGTCTTCGGGTTTCTTTGACTACCTGAGCTGCGATGGCTGGTCTGCAGAATCTTTTCGTTTGAACTCTGAGCATGGAGTCAGGCTGTACGAGAGCTGTGAGGGGCAAGTCCTATTTTCTCCTCCCAAACTGTGAGTTCCCTGAGGGTCTTCCTACATCTCACCCTCACCTCGGTTTATGTCCCATTGCACACAGCTAAAGACAGGTAAACTGAGTCAGTGTTCAATGTGGAAGGGAACAGCATTTATTGAACACTTATCATGTGTTAGACCTAGCACTAANTTCCCTGAGGGTCTTCCTACATCTCACCCTCACCTCGGTTTATGTCCCATTGCACACAGCTAAAGACAGGTAAACTGAGTCAGTGTTCAATGTGGAAGGGAACAGCATTTATTGAACACTTATCATGTGTTAGACCTAGCACTAAGGGCTTGACCTTCAGTAATCCCTATGACCCCCTTATGAGGTGTGTGGGGTCAGAAGAGAAAATGGGAGAGGCAGAGTCTAGGACACCTATCAGACAGGGAGCCTAGCCTGTCCTGCTCCAATTGCAAGATCTGAACAAGCAACTTGTTCAGAGCCTTAGGGTGGGGGCTGGGACCCAGATCAGGCACCTCTGGGTCGACTCTTGGTAGAAAGAAACCTCTATTCCACATTAAAGATCTAAGTCCATCTGCACAGGGGAGACCCTGCCTCGTAGAGCTTCAGAAAGACCCTCTGCACGATTTAGTATGGCCAGCGTGAGGTAATATCTAAGGGGAATCAGGACACTCCCTCCAATTTCTTCTCTGGAACCTCAGTTTCTCAAACCGTAAAACAAGAAGAGAGGTCTTCAGGCTCGGGGAATTCTTTCTCAGGCGGCCAGCAGGTGGAGCACACTCTCCATCACTCGCTTGGCCTCCAGAAAGTTGCGGAGTCTCGAGTGTGTCCAGAGGCTGAACCTCCGGGCTATCGGGACAGAGAAGTTCGCCGCCCTCCCCGACCGGCAGAGGGAGCTGCTGAGCCCCGCTTAGGGTCCCGCCCCTTGCAGGACATTCTCAGTACTGCAGGGACGGGGCGGGGACCGGTAGGGAGCCCCGGGTTAGGATCTGGGGAGGGGATCCTGGGGATAGATCACACACACGCACAGACAAGGGTGCATGAGACTCAGGGGCGGGAGTGCGGAGCCACCCCTTTGCCCGCCCTCTGCATGAACGGCGGCACAGGCTACAGGTAGTTGTCCTCGGCCGCGTCGCCCCCGCCCGGGGAGTCCCGGGCCTCTTCGTCCGTGCTTTCGTCATCGTCGGGGGCCAGCGCCTCGATGTCGTGCGTTATGTCTGTCAGCAGCCGGTGGAAGGCCTGCGCCTCCGGCCGCTGGGCGCCGTCGTAGCTGCGCACAGCCGACGCCGACGTGGAGCTCATGCTGCGCTTGATGCGGCCGAAGCTGTCGGTGAGGATGCCGCCCTCGCGGATGCCCACGCCCTCCAGGAAGCCTTCGAAGTAGCCGATGTCCTGGTCCGGAATGAAGGGCCTCATCCCTGTGGGTCGAGAGCCAGGGTGATTCCTCAGGGTCAGCCCTTCCCCTCCCACCGAGGGATCACCTTCGCTGGAGGGAGGAGTTCAGATCCCCCGCCCTGCCACTCGCTGGCTGTGTGGCTTGCACAACTCCTTGACTCTGAGCTGGAGAATAATGGTACAGTGCAATGGCACCCCACTCCAGTACTCTTGCCTGGAAAATCCCATGGACGGAGGAGCCTGGTAGGCTGCAGTCCATGGG
>SJYV01035025.1:417675-455337 GCA_006410875.1 Neotragus pygmaeus | reverse complement strand
GTGAGTCCCCTGGCCCTTGTGCTCAGGCCACACCCCTGGCTTCAAAGTCGGGAGGCCCGACCCCACGCCATTTCGGGTCCCTGCTTTTGGACCCCGCCACACGCTCAGGCTCCACCCCTGGATCTGGCCGTTCCCACGCATCCCACCCCATCCAGACGCCCCTCGCCTCGGACCCTGCCGTCTGGTCTGAGTAGTGGTCAGGCTATCACCTCCCTCTTTGCTGTTAACTCTGACCCTGTTCTTGGTTTCGGGAACCTCTCCTAGGATCCAAGCTTCCGTTCAGACCCGCCCCTGGTTTCAGGCCCCGCCCCTAGCTTGGCAGGGTCTCACACCTCCCACCTGGTTATCTCAGCCGCGAGCTCCGCCCCCCAGTGTACGGCTCCGCCCCTAAGTGAGACTCCGCTTCTTGCCCCAGGTACCCTCCTAGCCTCAGAGCTTTGCTACCTATTAATCAAGCGTTCAGGCCTCAGGATTCTGGCTTCTCCATCATTTCCGAGATGGTGGGTCAGGCCGCCCTCCTTCAAGCCTCGACACTGGGCTCCCTTTTCTTGCAAACAGCCATGCCCTATCCCTAGTCTCGGGGTAGTTTGGTCAGGCCTTTCCATCACCCCATCCTCCAGCCTCAGGCCCCGCCCCCGCCCCAGGCCACGCCCATTTCTAGGTGTCGGGCCGTTCTCTACCTTTTCCCCTCCCCGCTCTGCCCCGTCAGGCCCCGCCCACCGTACCGGTCTTCAGCACCAGCAGGTGCAGAGCGTCGTCTTGCAGGTAGGAGGCGGCGGCAATTTCGTGCGTGGGTATACGCAAGATAAGCTCCTCATTGTCGCGCCAGGTGAGCAGCAGGCAGCGGGCCGACAGGCTCAGGATGCTGTCTTGCTCCGCCGTGGTCTTCAGCGGCAGCTCCTTCAGCTGCTGCGGGGTGGGTCGGATCTCCTGAGTCCCGGTAGCCACGGATGGGAAACTTAGGGGACCAGACCCTGTCCTCCCCTCTCCCGGCGCCTCACCCTGGCCGTGTCCAGCAGCTGCAGGAGCTCGTCCCGGCTGGAGGGGTTCAGTGAGGAGGTGACCCAGGTGAGGTGGCCCAGGAACTGTATAGAAATGGGACGGGGGTGGGGGTGATGGGAGAAGGGCAGGGAGAGGTTACCTTGAAGCCGCGGAGGACCCTGACCTCACTGACACCGTAAGGGTAGACTGAGATAGAAATATCTGAATTAATAATAATGGCTTGGTAATAACTGTTATTAAAGCAATCCTAGGAGCCATATCCTTCGAGTTTTATGCACTCATTCATCCTTAATTTGAGGATGAGAAAACTAAGGCACAGTCAAAATAAATAACCTGCCCAGTATTATCTATAATAGAAAGGGTGGAGCTGGACTTCACACACCAGAACCCACACTCTCACTGCTAGCTTATTTTTGCTAATATAAGCTTACTTTATGAGCATACAGTTATTTAACTATGGCAGAAGCAAAGGTCACTGTAATAGCTTGAAAGAACAGGCCACTTGTAATTTCCCACTTGGCCTGAGTGGCTCCTGTTCATCCCAAGCACCCGTGTCAACAGGTCACTGGCCTTCTTTATGACCTTGTTGCAGAAATTAAGTGGGAAGGAAAGAATATTGTATCAAGTTAGTATATAATTTTGTCAGAAAAATAAGTAAATAAATCATTCATTCTTAATAGCTTAATGTTATCACACTTAAATGTCATTAAGTGTAAGAATTAAATTTTTTCATTATTTTTAGTTTTATTCTTACAGGTGAATTCTACCAATCATACCATTTCTCTTCTTTTTATTCTCTATAAAGTTTCAGTCCCCAGTTTTTTAAGTGGATTTGTTAGCTTTTCCCTTTATACGGTTGTCAGATAAAATACAAGATGCCAATTAAATTTGGTTTTCATGTAACCAACTGATTTTTTAGTTTGTTTTTAAAGTAACTTTAGTCTCCTGTAACACTGGGTATATATTAATACTACAAAATATCATTGCCTACCTGAAATTCAAATTTTTAATAAAAACTTTATTGAAGTATAATTGATTTACAATGTTTCAGGTATACAGTCAAGTGATTCAGCTGTATACACATATAATATATATATATTCTTTTTCATATTCTTTTCCATAATAGATTATTACAAAATATCAACTATATTTCCCTGTGTTATACAATAGGTCCTTGTTGTTTATCTATTTTATATATAATAGTGTGTGTTAATCCCAAGCTCCTAATTTATCCCTCCCCTTACCAAAATTTAAATTTAACTGGGTGCCTGTTTTTGCTAAATCTGATACTCCTACCCCCAAATCGATCTTTGTTGGATAATGAGGATTCTCCACTGCTCCTTCATGGTGTGCATGAAATAGAAGTAAAGCCCTTGAGTTGGCCCAAGTCCCTGTGACTTGCAGAACTGGCTTCCTTTAATCTGGACACCATCCAAGTAGCAGTAATGTCACTGCAGTAAAATCTCACAAGATGGAGACTGGCTTTTCAGTGCACAGGGTACCTTCCCATCTGCTCTGCCCTTGGGGTAAACTTTGAGCCCCGTGTTGAGATGGGAACACTGAGGCTGAGCAGATGGAGGTCATTTGCTGAGGGTTCCCAGCATAATGCATGTGCAAGGCTAGGTTGACTCCAGGCCTCTTTCCCCGAGCCTCCCCTGTGTCAGACAAGGCTGGTCATAGGTTGGTGTGTAGGAGAGGTAAAGTCTTTCCTGATGGGGTCCAGAACACACCACCCTAAAATATGGCACCTCAGCACATTGACTATTTTAAGCTGAAGGAGTCAGAGGAAACGACAGCAGCAGGAAGGTCATTCAGAATTCCCCTGCATCATCCTTCTTCCCTGAAAGCAGGAGATAAATCTCCCTGGTAAAATGTACCCTCTTTTCAGAGTACCAGCAAGAAGGAAGACCTCCTTATCACCAGAGTCAGGGAACTGAGGGCTGAGAAGTCTGTATAAACAAACCTTGTTCCTCCTTTACCGAGTACTACCCCTACTCCGAACCCCTCTGCCTTGTCAGTTCTTCACAGATTTATTGTTTCTTTGTCCAAAATGTATAAAAGTTTCTGGCTCTAGTCACTTCTCAGGGTCTTCCATTCTCTCCCTGAACGTTCTCATGTACATGTGAAAATTTGATAAAATGTGTGTGCTTTTCGCTGGTTAATCTTTGTTCAGTTTAAATTTCAGACCCAGCTAGGGACCCTAAGAGGGTTGAGGGAAACTTTCCCCCTAATCCATTGTCCCCAGATCCTTCCCACCCCTCCCCCCTCATCCCATGCATACCTTGACCTCTTTCTCCAGATAGTCACAGAGCAGAATCTGAGGGTCGATGAGGTAGTCGGGGGGATAGAGGGGCATTGAGTGCAGGGGACGGCGGCTCACGCTGCTCCGACAGGCTGCCCGGCGCGCAGCCTTGGGGAACACCAGCCTCCGGATGGGGGACACAAAGCCCTGGGGGAGCAAGGGTGTGGGGGTAACAGCAATAATGATAGCCACTGACTTGGTCTTCTCCAGCACCAGCACTTATACGCAGCATTTTACTTATATTCTCTAATTGCATTCTGACAAAAACACTGCAGGGAGGGGCTGGTTACCTCTGTGATTTCCATTTTACAGATGGAGAAACTGAGCCTCAGAGAGAGCTAGTAAGGTTACCAGCTAGTGGCTGTAGAACCAATATTTCACCCTGGGCAGTCTGGCTCCAAACCTTCATTCTAAATACCCAGGTTAGAGGTGAGTTTGGGGGAGAATGGATACATGTCCATGTATGGCTGAGTTCCTTCGCTGTTCGCCTAAAACTATCACGACATTGTTAATTGGCTAACCCCAATACAAAATAAAAAGTTAAAAAAAAAAATAAACACCTAGGTGATAGTAGGAACCTACCTAGGCTGGGGCAAGTACAGAAAAATATTAACATCCAATCTGGCTGAATGGTAGGTGCATAGGTACTTATTAAGCTATTTTCTGTGCTTTCCTCAATATTAGAAATGATTGATTTCTAACTAAAGATACTGTAGTATAATCCAGTGAGCACCTGCATAAAAATGGCCTGGATCTAGATTGAAGAAGCAAATTCTAGAGCCTCAACTAGCCCAACAGAATTTAAACACTCAGGAAAGTGTGAGCACTGCTTTAGAGCAGTGGCTCTCAGTGTGTGGTTCCTGGGTCTCCACCACCAGCAGTAGCAGCATCACCTGGGAATTTAAGAGAAATGTACATCCTTGTGCTCCATCCCAGACCTATTGGATCAGAAACTGGGATGAGACTCCCATGATCTGTGTTTTAACAAGCACCCCAGGTGATTCTAATGCCCAGTTCAAGTTTTACAATCAGTATCATGGATCCTGGATTAAGTACAAGGAAGCTCTGAGGAATGAGATCAAGCAATCTGGGAACAAACATTCCAAGAAGAGGGCACAGCATGTGCAAAATCCTGGGGGCAGCAAGGGCTGGATGGGCACAAGCCTGGAAAAGAAGTATTATAGCCATTTTGCTGTAGTCAAATGATGAGATGAACAAGTCATAGAGGGCTTGAATGTTGGTTATGGAGCCAGGACTTTATCCCATGTATGAGTATGTGTATATCCCTGAGTGGACCAGGAAAGTAATTGTTTTGTCTGTGGCCCTGAATGCTCCAGCCTTGCCCACTTCTCCAACTTCACCTCACTGCCCCTCACTCCTGTCCTCTGGTTCTAGGGCCATCTTTCAGTTCTTCCTACTTGCTATATTCCTTCCTCCTGTGGAGGGACTTTGCACACACTGTTTCTCTGCCTGAAACACTCTTTCCTACCCCCTTTCCTTCCACCTGTCAGCTCAGGCTGACCAGTCCAAGGTTTAACATTCTCCCAGCACTGCATATGGATCCTTTTGTACACTTTTACATTAATTGCTTTAAAAAAAATCAAAAGCTGTCTCCCCCACTAGACTGTAAGCTCCAGGGAGGGAGGAGGGACCTTGTCTGACTTTGCTCACAGTGCACCATCACGAGCACCAGGCGTGGTGCCTGGCCCATAGTAGATACTGAATAAGTATCTGTAGAAGGAAGGGACCAGGAAGCAGCAAGCACCTATGTCTTGGCTCCCTTTGGAGCCCTCATAATTCACATGGGAGCCTTTTCAAACAGTTGGATCTTGGTTTCCTGGGGGAAGAGGGCTCGGTGGGGATGGAGGTGGGAGTTGGAAGCCCAGAGGCCTCCTGGACCACAAAGACAAACAGGTGAGATGCCCAGAGAACCTGACTAGAAAATTTCTGAGAGTCAGGAAGAAGTAAAGATCTAGGGGGTTGGGGAGTGACCCTCAGGCTGAGGCCTTTGGAGCAGAACTGGTCCCTGTATTAAAGATGGGGAGAGGGCAGGCTAAGCTAGAACTTGGCAGGAGGAGGAGGTAGATGTCCCAAGCCCAGATAGGCAGCCCTGTAGCACACACTTGCCCCGCCTGAGGTCCTTCTCCCTGATGAGGCAAGGAGCAGGGGAATGGGTTTGCTTGATGTCTGTTTTTCTGTCTGTCCTTCGGTCTGAGAAACTGCAGGAGAGAACCCCCAGGAACACCAGGGAAGCAGGTTGGGAGTGTCTCCAGATTAATCTGGCTGGCTGGATTTTCCTGGAAGGTACCTGTCCGTCTGTTCTTTCCTGGGATGGCAGAGGTCACTAAGAGCAGGGGAACCGGTTAGAGAGTTTGAGCCAAATGTCTGGCTGCCCAAGGGTAGAGAGGAAGGTCTTTCCAAATAAGAAGAAAGGTGCTCCTGACGCCACTCACTGCCCATCACCACACCCCCAGCTTCCCATTTCTCCAACTCCGGGTACACTTCTCTACCCCGAACCCTTTCCAAACCCCCACCTACCTTTTTCCCTTTCTTGACTTCATATTCCATGGTGAAGCGTCCCCTCCGCTCCTGCCACCCTCTTAGCCACCCCTCCACCTTCTCCCCCCACGCAGTTCCTTTGTTCTTTTTCCTGCCTGGTCGGAAACTCCACCAGCCCTGGAGTTCCTGCCCCTCCCGTCTGATAGTGAGCGGCCGGGTGAGGGGTGGATGAAGGATGCAATCTTGGGACCCTCCAGCTGAATAGTGGAAGCCCAGTCAGAGCAACAGACCAGGAAGAAAACCCCAAGATCTCCAGCCCACAGGCTTACTACTGAGGGGGCTTGGGAACTGACTAAGGCTGGGAAGGGTCCTCTGAATTTAGAGGCAGAAAATCCCAGATCCACCCCCACTTCTGCCACTGACCTTGCTGTGTGACCTTGGCAAGGCAGGTGAGTTCCCCTTTTCACAGCCCGTTTCCCCCTCCCTTTTATAAATTAGGGGTAAACATTGTCTTCCTCTCTAGGCTGCAGTGGTGAGAAAAAAATGAAAGAGTGGGTGGGCAAATGCTTCGTAAACTATGGACTATTGTGTGAAAGCAAGTTATGATTTTAAGAATTAATCATTACCAATACTAAGGGAGGCAGTATGCATGGGCTTCAGAGATAGGCTACTTGAGTTTGAATCCTGGCTTTGCCACTTACGAAGGTTGTGACCTAGGGTCTGTGACCTCCTGTGCCTCCATTTCCCCATTTGTAAAATGGGTACAATATCAGCCTGACCCTCAGAGTGAACTTGTAAGAATTAAACTCACTTAGAAAAGCTCCTGGAACATGTGAAGCACTCAATAAACATTAACTCTTCGCCTATCTGTGTGTCTGTGTGTTCTGGGCTGTTTTACTATCTCTTGAGAGAATGATACTAGGGAAGCAGGGCTGACTTTGTGGTTCTCGACTGAGCCCTTCATGTGTTTCATCTCACTTATTCTTCACAATATTGGTGTCCCGTTGTTACATGTGTTGTGTTTGTGTGTGTATTAGTTGCTCAGTTGTGTCCAACTCTTTGTGACCCCAGAGACTGTAGCCTGCCAGGTTTCTCTGTTCATATAATTTTCCAGGCAAGAATACTGGAGTGGGTCACTGTTCCCTTCTTCAGGGGCTCTTTTCGACACAGGGATTGAACCCAGGTCGCCAGCATTTCAGGTGAATTCTGTACCATCTGAGCCACCAAGGAAGCCCTATATGTGCTATCCAGATTTTTAAAACAGACTCAAGTGCAGAGGTGAACCAAGGAGGGCACACAGTAAATGGGACGAGGGCCTGGAATTTCTGCCTGGTCTGGCTCCCATCTGAAGCCTGGTTACTTACCTCTCAGGCCTATGCCCTCTGCGTGGCCCACCCAGAGCAACGGGAAAGGTTCTGAGTGATCCCTCCTCACC
This sequence comes from Neotragus pygmaeus, assembly GCA_006410875.1. Classification (NCBI taxonomy): domain Eukaryota; kingdom Metazoa; phylum Chordata; class Mammalia; order Artiodactyla; family Bovidae; genus Neotragus; species Neotragus pygmaeus. The sequence goes on along the minus strand of SJYV01035025.1, from coordinate 448,099 downwards.
TTGCCCTGACCACTCGGTTCTGGAGACCTAAGTCCTGGAACTGATTAGCTATATGATGCAAGCAGGCTGCTTATTTTAACCTCTCTGGGTCTCAACTTCCTCATTTTTACACTGCGAACAATAAGCCCCCAAACTCTGTCCTGGAGCCAGAGGTATGAGAGGAGAGATATCAGGCCATGGATGAGAAGGTGGTTGGAAACTGTGAAGTGCAGGGGCCCATGCATAGGATTGTTTGGAAAGTTTTTTTTTAAATACCACAGTATGCCAGGCCAGTGCCCGTGGGAGCAAAGCTCATAGCTCCCTACTGCCTCTGGGTGTGAGAGCTGCAGAAGACTCTCAGACACCAGCCTTCCCTCTGTCTCTTCCTCCCTCTTTCGGAGGTGGGGAAATGGCCCAGACTGCTCAGTGATAGCTCACACAGCCACCCTCCCTGCTCCCTGATATCCTGCCCGTCATGTCCCTACAGCAGGAAGTGAAAGCCTCTGCCTGCAGGCTAACAGGAAGAGGCCAGGATGTACTAGCCAATCCCTGACCGCCCTGGACGTTACCCTCACAGTTAACCCCTGAGCAGATCCCGAAATCCCACCCTCAGATGGCAGCTAGGAATGAGACTTGGTCTCTTGCTCTGGCACCTCCATGATGGCTTTTGCAAGCCTTTTCTTCTCTCTGAGCCTCAGTTTCCCTCTGTGTAAAACCTGGATGTCTCTTATTCCTGGATTAACTCCAAACATCCGTGAACTTCTATGGAACTCAAACATGACCAGTGTTCTGAATGCCACTCAAAATAGCAAACCATCTCTGTGTTCTCTGCAGTCCCAGCCCAGGACCATGAACGGATCAGGTGCTTAGTACAAGTCAGTGGAAAGTGTAAGTGTTAGTTGCTCAGTTGTATCTAACTCTTAGCGACCCCATGGACTGTAGCCCACCAGGCTCCTCTGTCCATGGAATTCTCCAGGCAATAAATACTGGAGTGGGTAGCCATTCCCTTCTCCAGGGGATCTTCCCAACCCAGGGATGGAACCTCTATCTCCTAGGTGGTCTCCTACATTGGCAGGTAGATTCTTTACCATCTGAGCCACCAGCAAAGCCCAGGAGACAGGTGGACCTGTGTTCAAATGTGTATGACTTTGGACAGATAGTTTCTCTCTTGGAGCCCCAGAATCTCATGCATCAAAAGCAGAATAATGATGGTGTTTACTTCAGGAGGCTGCTGCAGGGATTAAATGGGATCAGAAATATACAATGGTAGCATTTAATAATAAAGCTCCTTGTGAATCAAAGAAGAGGTGAGTAAAACAAAGTCTGTGCCCTGAAGACTTGACAATCATGGCAAATAGAATTCACCTCTTTTGAGGCACCTCCAGTTGATTGGCAGGGCTGCCCTGGATTGCTGATTATAAAAACCAAATCTCCCAGTGGAAAGGGGATTGCCATGGGATGGTGAGTGGGTGGGTGGAGGATGTGGCAGCCAGTGCATATGCTGGCCCTTGATCTGGTGAGAAAGAAAGACAGACAGGCAAAGAACTCGGACACGAGGCAAGCGGCTTGTTTGGGGAAAGCAAAATCGGGAGCCATTCACCAAGCCTGTGGCAAACGAACCAGGGTTTGAAGGGAAGCAGGATTTGAAGGGCATGTGTATAGGAAGGTCACTCCAGGCAGAAGGAATGGTGTGAACAAACACTCAGTGCCTGAGATGTGATGCTTTGAGCTGCTAAGAATAGGCTATCCGATCAAAGGTGGCTTATACATAATGAACATTTATCATCTCCCAAGACAAAGCCCAGTGATAAGTGATTTCAGGGCTGGTTAATTCAGCAGCTCAAGAATGATATCAAGTGGGAGGGGAGTTTAGGGAAGAATGGGTATACATATACGTATGGCTGAGTCCCTTCACTCTTCACCTGAAACTGTCACAACATTGTTTGTTAATCAGCTATACCCCAATACAAAATTTAAAAAATTTTTTTCAAAGAAAAAAAAATCAGGCTTAAGAGAGGAAAAAGTAAAATACCATTAACACCAAACCATTGAGAGAGAAACTCTACCAGGAAAATACACAGCCTCAGAGCTCACTTTGAAAAGGCAGCACACATTATTTCTAAATGAGTTTTTAAATCCCTTCTCCGGTTTAGTGTTTGTATTACTTTATATAATTAAAAGATTTCCTCATGCCAAAAAAAAAAAAAAAGAATGGCATCAAGTTTCTTACATCTTCTGCTTTGTTGGTATTACAGGCTGAATTCTGTCCCTCCCAAATTTGTATGTTGAAGCTGTAACACCCGGTACCCCAAGGGTGGCTGTTTGGGGAGATAAGGCTTTTAAAGAGGTGATTAAGTTGAAATGAGGCCACAGTGTGGGTTCTAATCTAATCTGACTGGTGTCCTTATAAGAAGAGGAAATTTGAAGACACAGATACCAGGGGCGCATATACACAGAGGAAAGACCACGTGAGGACTCAGTGAGAATGCTGCCATCTGCAAGCCAAGGAGAGAGCTTCAGAAGAAATCAATCCTGCTGACAACTTGATGTTGGACTGCTAGCCTCCAGAACTGTGAAAAAAAGAAGTTTCTGTTAAATTGCCCAGTCTGTCGTGTTTTATTATGGGAGTCCTATTAAACTAGCACAGCTGGAAAGAGGGTAGCAATACAGACATCATACTCTTCATCATTATTCTGGTTTTGGTGCTATCAACGATTGAGGCAAAGGGTTTCCCTTTCTTGTATGTCTTTCTGTTGAGAAGGAAACCTTTCCCAGAGATTCTTCAGAAGACTTCCCTTAGAAGTCCAGGGGTCAGATGTATTAGCCAGGATATATTTCAGCTGTCATGAAGACCCCTAAACAGTGGCTTAAAGATGATAGAAGTTGATCCCTTCCATCACATAAGTAGTCCAGGTCAGGTATGGCAGTTCCATGTGTCCAGGACCCACGGGCTTCCTGTCTCGCTGCTCCACCATTCTAGGATTTTGCTCTCAACTTCAAGCTGCCAGTGGGAAGGGTAAACTGAGCTAGAGGAGAGCACAGCTCCTCCCTCTAGGGGGATGACCTGGAAGTAGCCCAAAGTTCTACTGCTCATAACCCATTGGCTGGAACTTGTTTCCATGGCAACAACTAATTGCAAAGGAGGCTGGGAAATACAGTCCTCTGCTCTACAGTGGCCATGTGCTCAGCTAAAAAGCCCTTTATAGAGAAAAGGGGTGCATGGATACTGGGGACATACAGCAATCTCTGCCTCACTGAATTGGTCACATGCCCCTGCCCCCACCAATCCTCAATCAGGGGAATTATCTTGGACCAATGGGTCTCAAACTTGGGTGTGCATCAAAATCACCTGGAAGGCTTATAAAAAAATGCTGCTCCTCATCCTCACACTGGCTGATTCAGCAGGTCTGGGGTGGGCTCTGAGAATCCGCATTTCTAACAAATTTCCTGGTGATGTTGTTCTGGGGACCACACTTTGAGATTTCTGTCTTAGGCCAATTCAGTCGTGACTTGCGTCCTGAGGCCAGGAAGAGGCTCTACACCCTGAGCACTTAGGCTAGGGACTCCTAGGAAATGGGCTGTACCTGAGAACATGGTGAGAAAAGCCATTAGAAACAGGAAGATGGAGGATTGGAGAAGTTATGACTGTGAAGCTATGAGGGCCAGGTACGATAATGTTGGAGGTGAGGATCAAGAGATATTTTGGGTCTAATTATGAAAAGTCAGCATCAGGCAAGGGGATTGATCTTACCTACTAAAGAAAGTCACCAGCTATCTTGCGGTATAAGAACTGAGTCATTAGCCACTGCAGTCACTGACCTTTAATACACCCTGAAACAAGGTTAGGAATGAGGTACTCTACACTCTGGGGAAACTGGCAAAACAGACCTTAAGATAGTTAAATATTTTCAGGTGAAATTTTCATGAATTTGGATTCTTGCATCTTCTCATACTTAGAAAAGCACTAAGACCATTCACTAAGATATCTGTTCCTTAAGTCTAGCAGCAACGTTCTACAGAGTTGTGTACTTGGTTGCACATATCCTCCCTATGCCCAAATCACCTATATACCAACCTCCAAACCCACCTCTTCGGATAGTTTCTCAGAGCTAGCTAAGGGGCTGTCTCCTGGGCTATAGTCCTCAAAAAGATACTGAATAAACTTGACTCACAGCTTTCGCCGTGTGCATTTTTTCAAAGTTGGCAATCTTTATCCTGAAGGCCCTGGGGAGCCACAGGAGATTAAAAAGTCAGAAAATGTCATGATCAGATCGGAGGGAGAAGACATTAAAGCACGGTCCTCAAAGAGAGGTTCTCAGACCCCCTTGCACCAGATCTGCTGGAGAGCCTTTAAAATTCATAGGCATGCTGTATCCACCCTCCAATCATGGAGATGGAACTCTGCATTTTATTTATTTTTTATAATAACTTTAATTGCAAATTACCCCCCACGTTCATTGTTATTTGTTTATTTTTGGCTGCACTGGGTCGCCATTGCTGTGCCTGGACTTTCCCTGGACGCAGTCTGTGGGCTTCTCGCTGAGGTGGCTCCTCTCGCTGTGGAGTTCTGGCTTTAGAGCTTGGGTTCAGTAGTTGCAGTGTACCGGGTTAGTTGACCCGCAGCATGTGGGATCTTTCTGGACCAGGGATCAAACCTGTGTCCTGGAGCACCAGAGAAGTCCAGAAATCTGCCTTTTCAATTATCCCCCTCTAGCCCAAGCATTTTATGGTTTGAGAACCACTGGATTAGCAGGTGGAAACACTGGAGGTAAGCAGATCATTTAAGGGCGATACCTTCTAGAACGTAAGCTCCATGAGGGGAGCGAGCATGACTGTTTCCTATCTTTTTTATTCACTGTGTCTACAAGAGTGCCTGGCACATAGGAGGTACACGATAAACACTTATTTTAGTGGCATCGGGAACTTCAGTCTGGGTCCTGACTTTGTCCATGGACTCATCCTATTGCTTCTAGCAAGTCTGTTTGCAATCTCTTTTTTCCCTTATCTGTAAAATGAGGAGTTTGGAGAAAATCCCTAAATTTTTGGTTCCACCCACCATTCTGGAAGTATGGATGTGAGAGCTGAACTATAAAGAGAGCTGAGTGCCAAAGAATTGATGTTTTTGAACTGCGGTGTTGGAGGAGACTCTTGAGTCCTGTGGACTGCAGGAGATCCAACCAGTCCATCCTAAAGGAAACCAGTCCTGAATATTCATTGGAAGGACTGATGTTGAAGCTCAAACTACAATACTTTGGCCACCTGATGCAAAGAACTGACTCATTTGAAAAGACCCTGCTGCTGGGAAAGATTGAAGGCAGAAGGAGAAGGGGACGACAGAGAATGAGATGGTTGGGTGGCATCACCGACTCAACGGACATGAGTCTGAGTAAACTCCAGGACTTGGCGATGGACAGGGAGGCCTGGTGTCCTGCAGTCCATGGGGTCACTCCTGCAGTCCATGGGGTCACAAAGAGTTAGACTCAACTGAGTGACTGAACTGAACTGAACTGAACTGAGCCATTCTGGTTGAGTGACTGAGGCTTTGTCCAATCAACAGGGAGCTTTGTGGACTGCCACCAAGTGCCTCTGTCTCTTAACAGAGCCCCCGGAGCCACAGGGGATGTGGCAGAGGGAATCTTTCCTCCCCTCACCCGCCTTCCTCATCTCCTTTCTCTGGCCCAGAATAGCCGAAACAATAGGACACGAACAGCACGTACTGAAATGACTTTTAATATCTCATGTCGCAGCAAAATTAAAAATATACAAAAAGTTTGTGGTGTACAAAAGAGTCTCAGTACAGAAGTCCCAGCTTGGGGTCCCCTCCCCCTCCTGGGGGAAGGGCAGAAGGGTGAGTGGGGTCCAGGACTGCGGATGGCACAGATGTAGTAAATACCAGGAGGTGGGACTGGAATGGAAGCACAAGTGGGCAAGGGTTGGGGGCTGATTAGGAGGGCCAGAAAGAACTTGGAGGGGGGAATCACCCAGAATTGTGCTGAAGGAGGGAACTCAGCCCCTCAGGCATGGCTAGTGGTTCCTGGAGTTGGCAAAGAAATGGGAGGGGAGGAATCAGCGCTGGGCTGTTCGGATGGGACCTGGAAGAACCTGGGCTCTGGCCCTACCCTGCTACAAACTCACTGTCTGACTTCTCCTCTGGCCGTGTCTTCCGGGCCTTCTCCTTTGGTAAAACTGATGCTGGATGAACAAGCCACTAATTCCTAACTTGGGATCCCAGAGACAGAAATGAGGGCCCACAAATGCTCTTGAGAATTATACATTAAACATGCCGACAGAAGGCAGATATTCCTCCCACCTTTAAGCCCTAAAAGCTAACTCAAGACTGTGGAAGCATTTATCTGCATTCAGAAGCTCAGCTTGAGTTCATCTCATGTGGGAAAATTATTCTTCAGGAAGTGAGGCTCGTTTGCAGGGGGATCTCCTGAACTATAGGATCCTCAGGGGTGAAAATAATAAAGAGGGCTCTGGGAATCATTCGAGTCCCTTCCAGCTAGTTTATGACTGGTTTTTAAAAAAGTGGATTTGGGGGGCTGTTCAGATAGGGTCCCTCCAAGTTTGATTGTTTAGCCCAGTGGAGGCAGGCCTGTTTGGGATTCTGGGACTGAGGGGAAAGGGAGATGGAAGAACATCCTTTTTCTACCTGGTGCCATTCTCACTCACTTTGTCTCAAGCTACCCTCCACTCTGGAATTATTGCAGGTGCTCCAGGACCCCCTTCCCTTCAGCCTGGCCTGGGGGTGCCCTTACAATGATTGTGCATAGAATAAAGGCCAGGATTGCTGGGAAGAAGGCAGCCCCCTTCTTGCTGGGAGAAGGGGAGGGTAAAGGAGGCAGGGCACGCAGGACTCTGCCCCTCTCCTCTGCATTCCCTGTTGCCGGGGAGCGGGGTAGGGGATGAGGGGGTAAGGTTTCTACTTCCAGGAATCAGGCCATCCCTAGATCAGGACTTCCATTCCCACTTCCACAACTTCCTGTCTTCCCCTCCCCTCTACCTGTAGCAACTAAGAACTGGGAATGTCCTAGCCCCTCCCCAACCAGAAGGGCACATTAGCCCAGCCCCAGGGTCTCAGAAGCCCCTCTGGCTGGGAAGTGGCATCACCAGCCCCATCTCCACTGCTGCCCATGTGGCTTGGCACTCACTTGTAATCTTTCATCGAGACATTACAAAGCACAGAAGTACAGAAACTGATAGCTCCTCCGCCTGCAGGCCTTACCTGGGAGGGGGCCATCCTCGGGGTGCCTGTCGAAGAGTGGCATGGCCCAGCCCAGGATGGGGGCAGTTGGCTCCTGGCCTTCAGTCCTCTCTGCCTATACCCAAACTCTCTCTCAACCCAAAACAGTTTCTTCCTAACTGGGGGCCCCAAACTGGAGAAGACCCTGGGTTTTACACTGCCCCTCTCAGGCTCTGGAGGGGCCTGTAGCCCTTATTGGTGGATAGTTCCCAAACCAGGGACCTCACAGATGCCCAGACTTCCCTGGCCTTTTCATCTGAGAGGGGATGGAGCCTGCTTTCATGTGGCTAAGCCGTAGGGGTTTAGGGTTGGACTAGAAAAGTCTCAAAGGAGTTTCCAAACTCTTCAAGGCTTCCCAGAACCATATCAACATTTTGAACCAAGTTTCAAACTGCTAGCCCATGGGTCAAATACAAGTGTTTAGATTAGCCAGGACTGGGTTTTTCAAAATTCTGAATTTTAGTTGCTAGAGGCAGGGCCTGCACTCTTTGGTTTCCCAGAGTCCTAGGCATGCTTCACTGTCCAGCACCTCTACGTCTCTTCATTTCATTAACGGGAGGGATTTGAATTTGCATCCCAGAAACCTTCTCCCCATTGCCCGAGGTTTCTATGAATTCTCAGCCCAGGTGATCTCCAAGGGAAGGGACTTGTGGGACTCTCGCCCTTAGGAGGGCACTGGGGCTGCCGGGCAAGACCTTCCCTGGACGCTCCTAGTCCTGCTGGCCCTGATCCTGAGACCTGGACCAGGGCTTGCTCTCCCTGCCCTCCGCTTTCTTTAATTCTCATGGGTGACATGTCTTTGCAGCACACAGGTGTAGCAGGGAGCTAGCTGGGGATAAAGGAGGTTTGGAGGAGACAGAAGGATGAGACAGATGAAAGGAGACCAAGAAAGACCTCCTTGGTGGGGAGCCCCCTGCAGGGGACGGATGGAGGTCTCTGTGTGTCCAACCGGGGTGAGAGTCACAAGGCACGTGGTACATTAGTGCGTGGGGGTGTGATGAGGGGGTGTGCCGCCTGGAGAGGTTTGGGGAGCACGGTCAGCAGCCTGGGGCATCAGTTCCAAACACCTGGGAGCTAGAAGTCTGCCCTGGGAATGGGGACATGGTCTCTTAGGGGTTGAGATACTGAGGGCAAGGCAGGGCCTGGCATATTTGATACCTGGAGCATCCTGTTCTCTTCTATCCCTGACAAAATTAGGATGGACTCAACTTGGTTGGATAGCATCACTGACTCAATGGACAAGAATTTTAGCAAACTCTGGGAGACAGTGAAGGACAGGAAAGCCTGGGGTGCCGCAGTCCATGGGGTCGCAAAGAGTCAGACATGATGTAGCAACTGAACGACTACCTCTCATCCCCAGGAAAAAACTAACTCTACCATGGACTTCCTTTGTGGTCTTGGGCAAGTCCCTGATGCTCTCTGGGCTTCTGTTTCTTCTTTCTAGTAGATGTGGAGGATAGTGGCTTAGGGAACCCCAAAGTCCCCTCTGGGATGTGGTTCTCACTGCAAGCACCCTCTAGAGGTTCTGGGAAGGACTGAGTCAGGCTAGGGTGGAGGACAGGGAGTGAGGAGCGGGAGGTAAGGACCCAGGGTGTCCACTTCTGGCAAGGAAGAGAGACTGGCTGAGGTAGACTGTGTCACAGAAAGAAAAATAAAACGGCTTGAATGGGATGGTGCCCCTTCTGCACCGACTCCTCCAACCCAATGAAACCAGCAGACCAGCAGGGACGAGATGAAGTAGGCGACAGGTCAGCAGAGAGAGGGACCCCAGGTCTGGGAGGGATGGGGTGCTGAGCTCCTAGGTATGGAAGGAGAGGGGAGTCCAAAAGAGGCCTTTCCAAGGATGAGAAGCAAAAGGTGCCTGCAACCCCCTCCTTTGGGCCCTTTGACTATGGTGGCTTCTGATGCTCAGACATCCTTGCAAGCAAATGCCTTTAAGGGAAGGTTTTGTAGGATTGAGATGATGTGGGGGTAGGGGTGGAGTAAAATCCAAAAATGAGAGCCTGCAGCCACGAGTCAGCACTGCCTGTTCGTCTCTACTCTGGTTCTCTGGGCAGCTCCTGGAGCTGTCAGCTCCCAGGGAGGGTCATTTAAACTTTTCTTTCTAGGATGCTAGGGAATGGGGCAGCCAGATGGACCATTCTAGGACATCAGGGAGTAGGGTAACTTGTCAAGGCTCACCCTCATGTCCCCTCTCTGAGCGGACTTGTTTCTTCCCCTGTAAGATGGATCAATAACACCTCTGTTGTCAGGATGTTGCCAGCAGGGGGGAGTCAAAGTGAAACAGTCCAGAGTGAAAACTCCTGGCGCAGACAACCCAGGAGAAGCAATCAATCAAATCTGGGTCCACACCATCAGTGCACCCACCTCACAGAGGGCCATGGAATTTGATCTCTGAAAACAGCTGGACAGAGGACAAGGAGGATGACAGAACCCATCAGAAACAGTCTGAGTCAACCTTGGGCTTCCCCCAACTCCCATCACCTTGAGGCCTGGCTCCTGAGGCATCTCAGGGATCAAGGAAGAAGGAAGGGAGAAGGGAAAGCACTCTTTGTATGTAGATGGGGAGGAGGTNTATATATGTACCACAGCTTTCTTATTCATTAATCTGCTGATGGACATCTAGGTTGTTTCCATGTCCTGGCTATTATAAACAGTGCTGCGATGAACATTGGGGTACCCATGTCTCTTTCAATTCTGGTTTCCTCGGTGTGAATGCCCAGCAGTGGGATTGCTGGGTCATAAGGCAGTTCTGTTTGCAATTTTTTAAGGAATCTCCGCACTGTTCTCCATAGTGGTTGTACTAGTTTGCATTCCCACCAACAGTGTAAGAGGGTTCCCTTTTCTCCACACCCTCTCCAGCATTTATTGCTTGTATACTTTTGGATCGCTGCCATTCTGACTGGTGTGAATGGTACCTTATTGTGGTCTTGATTTGCATTTCTCTGATGATGAGTGACGTTGAGCATCTTTTCATGTGTTTGTTAGCCATTCGTATGTCTTCTTTGGAGAAATGTCTATTTAGTTCTTTGGCCCATTTTTTGATTGGGTCGCTAATTTTTCTGGAGTTGAGCTGCATAGGTTGCTTGTATATTTTTGAGATTAGTTGTTTGTCAGTTGCTTCGTATGCTATTATTTTCTCCCATTCAGAAGACTGTCTTTTCACCTTGCTTATAGTTTCTTTCGTTTTGCAGAAGCTTTTAATTTTAATTAGATCCCATTTGTTTATTTTTGCTTTTATTCCCAGGTATGTAATACATAAGTAAACTTGGTCTGGGTCAGTATATACAAATATATCAATATAAATATTGTTTATGTTAATAATATATAAAATGAACTTAGCTGGGTCAGTATCTATATATCTATATTATAGATAGATAAAGATCTTAAAATCAATATATAGACATACAGACAAAGATATAGATACTGAATCAGATAAAATTTATATATATAATTTATTATATGTATGTGTATTCCATTTCTTGCAAATGTGGCCTGAGTCAATATATATCTTTATATATAAGTATGGAGACTTGTCTTGGGTAAGTATATGTATTTAGGTATTTTTATCTATTTGTGTAAAAAAAACAAACAATAAAAATATAGAGAGAATTAGAGAAGAAAAGAAAGTGAGAGAGAGTGAAACCAACTCAGGACACATTTACAAAAAATATTAATAGAACACATACCTAGATTATATGTATCAATATCTCTAATTCTATATTTATCTACCAACCTATGTCAAGTTTCCATATCTATAGGAATATCTATATACTAATAAATCTATTAATATATCAACTCAGGCCACACTTACAGGAAGTGGTGTGTATACATATATATATATATGTATATGTATATATATGGAAACTTGGTCTGGATCAGTATACTTATCAGTATCTATAGATTTGTATGCAGATATCTCTATATAGATATAGATGTCACATTTATAAGAAATGGAACACAAATACTTGTTCTTTGGTGTTCTGAGCGAGTCTATAAATATGGATCATCATCTTAAGGGAGGTGTAGAGTAACTCCGCCACCCACTGCCCACATGATAGATGAGCTACAGTGAAATGATGGACAAAATGCTTGGATTTTGTCATATCCAGTCATTCTAATGACCAACTCTGTGTTCATTACGATAATGTTAAGCTCTTCAAAAACATTCAGGATTTGACTTTTACATGTACAAAATATAAATATACTTTAACATGAATGATTTAATTAGTTTAAGGAAAGAATTTTGGAAAATATCAATTTAAAGTATATATCCTGAAAATAAGGATTTATGTAGATGAAGTTTTTGTGAGGTGGTAATGTGTATTTGTGCAGGGATACTCTGCCTCCATGATTTAAGATAAATTACTATTCTGGGGTAACTAAATGAACAAATACTGAGTTTTTCGCCCGGACCCAGCTGAATCAACAGCTGAGCTGCCTTCCAATCAGATGTAGAAGTGTACATTACCTGCCCACATCTGCAAGACCACATGTGCCGACCCACACTGCCTGTGCAGCTGGAGAAGTAAGCCAGTCACACTAGGGATGAATGCTCCACTCAAGTGCACCTCACTTTGGATAAAGCCCTCCATCGATTTCTTAGGAAGTGAACATCTGGGGGAAATCCTAGCTACTGTCTTCTAGCGTGCGTGCTCAGTAATGTCCAACTCTTTGCAACCCCATGGACTACAGCCCACCAGGCTCCTCTGTCATGTAATTTTCCAGGCAAGAATACTGGAGTGGGTTGTTATTTCCTACCCCAGGGGATCTTCCCAACTCAGGGATCAAGCCCACATCTCTTGCATTTGCAAGCGGATTCTTTACCACTGAGCCTAATCTGTCTTCCAGAATCCCAGGCAAATTGCTTTCATAGCCAAGTTTTTAACTGACAGGCAGTAAACTCTGACTCTTTAAGGGAGATCAGATACTGCCCAGTTACCCTAAGGACATCTACAGCTCCTTTTGGCTTCTCTGGAAGGGTGAGGTAAATCAATGCTCCCATCCATGAAGAGGAAATTGGAAAGATGTACTTCTTTGTTGACAATGAGTATTGGAGGTAAAGAGAGACCCTTGGAGATCTTAGCACATCAAATCCCTCCTTAGTGGAAACAAAGTTGCCTTTTAAAATAAACCACTACAATATTGTAAAGTAATTAGCCTCCAATTAAAATTTTAAAAATAAATAAATAAAATTACTCTAAAATTGGGATAAAGCTCCATCCTCTTCTGTGAATGGACGCAGCCAAGCTGAGTGTCATTTAGTCCCTTAAATGAACCTATGCCTCTTTAGGTACGGTCTAGGCTGTCTCAGTCTCTCATAATCCTGTTAAACCAGGACACTTTCCAGTTAAAATTCCCTATTATTTTACACCAGTGATGAACCCACCCACAGTTGTTTTAAGCAGCCATTGGATTTCAGTACAGTGGATATAAAGGTAGCACCTACCTCTCAGATTTGTTGAGAAGATGAAAGGAATCAAGTGTTCAAAGCACTTAGAACAGTGATTGACACCTAGAAAGTTCTTTCTGAAGGCTGTTATTTGTTATTGTATTAATCACACATTCTGATATTTTTAATCTATTTTTTATCAGTTCATGAATGCAGATTATCCCAAAGAGATAACTCAAGATAACTCATATTCTTGGGATTGGCAAAAAAGTCCATACTGTTTTCTCCATTTTTTACTGTAGAAATAGCATATGTGCTATTACTTAGATATGAAAGTAAATTGCATTCATGAAAACTTGTATTTTTTTAGGAGTTCATGTGGAAAATCATTATTCATCTAATATGATCATTATATTTCATTTTATTTCCAAGATTTTTCTACTTCTTTTATGGAAAAGAGAAGTACAAACCTGATCCTAAAACTAAGCAAGTTTCTGTCTTCCTGAATACTAACAGATGGATCAACTGCAGAAATAACTGATTGATGTCTCAGTTGATTAATTGATTCTCACAAAGGAGATGGAGAAACTATTTCTAACTCACCCAAGGAAGGTGAGTTTTCTGAGAAACCAGATATTTCAGTATTTTATTTGAATCTCTAGGTAATAACGAGGCTGCTGCTGCTGCTAAGTCACTTCAGTCACGACTCTGTGCGACCCCATAGACGGCAGCCCACCAGGCTCCCCTGTCCCTGGGACTCTCCAGGCAAGAACACTGGAGTGGGTTGCCATTTCCTTCTCCAATGCATGAAAGTGAAAAGTGAAAAGTTAAAGTGAAGCCGCTCAGTCGACTGGGATCTTCCAGGCAAGGGCACAGACATATAAACACAACCTTGTTTAACCTCAGTCTGGACATATTCTATATTGACTAGATCACACTACTTTGTGAACTTATACAACTTAGTTTTAAATGAGTGTTGAGCATGTCAAGGTCATAGTTTATCTTTAGGTTTTCACAGAGCAAAACTATTTACCAATATTCTATGATAGTTCAGTAATTACATTTCTCATAGTAACCACATTCTCAAATATTATGTCTCTGCGCCTGCATGCTCAGTCACTTCAGTCATGTCCAACTCTTTTCAACCCCATGGACTGCCAGACTCCTCTTCCATGGAATTCTCCAGGCAAGAATACTGGAATGGGTTGCCATGCCCTCCTNACAGCATCCGCCAGTAGAAGTGGCGCCGCAGCCGCTCCCCGCGCCAGCGGCTCTGCAGCCCCAGGTACATGGCGCGCAGGTACCTGCGGGAGGACGAGATGCTCAGGACCTCGGGCTCGCTCACGCTCGGCCTCCTCGCCCTCTCCCAATCAGCCCCTCGCCCCCGTTAGCAAGTGCAAAGGGCCGGCGCGTGGTGTATCCCTGGGAAGGTCACTTACTGCTCTCAGCTTGCTTCCTAGGCTGTGAAACGGATATAGCAAAAGGATCACCTCACGGAGCTGTTCCTAGTGGGTTCACCATCTTGAAGCACTGGCACACAGCAAGCCTTTCATACAGCATTATCAACAGCGCAGTATTGCTGTGACGAGTTAGGTCCTGCTTTCTTTGTAGGATTCCTGACACTGTACCCTGAGTTTACACTAGCTCTATTATTGTCCCCATTTTATAGATGAGGAAACTGAGGTCCTGAGAGTTATGTCCCTTGTCCAAGGTCACACAACTAGGAAGTAGTGGAACCAGGATTCAAATATAGCCATTAGACAACACTGCCTCTCACTGTAAGCCCCAAAGAGTTGCCCACATACAGGTTCAGGCACCATTCGGGTACCAGCCTTCAGTTCTGTTGCCAGCTTCCTGGCCTTTCCCCCAACCCCACCCCTGAGTACCTGGTTCTCCCCATAAGGAAGCTGCTCAGAGATCCCCTGGCATTTGAAACTTGGCTGCTTCCTCTGGTGCCAACTGCTCACAACAAACTTGACAGCTCCCCCTGCTTTGCACTCATCACAGATGCTCATGATGCTCACGTTCATCTTCATGGAACACCTTGCCTTGCCCTTCAATCCCCACCCTAGCCCTAAACCTGGACAAGTCTTGCTTTTCATCCAAGGCTAAGCTATTAGACATGACTTCTTTCAGGCAGCCTCTGCTGACCACCCCCCTCTGAGGTGAGGGGCTTTCTCTAGCATCCCTCCAAGCACTGCACTTGTCACGGGGAGCTGTAACTGCCTGGTTATGCATCCATCTCCCCAAGACTGAACTCCATAAGGATGACTGGTTGGCTTGCTAACTGCTATACCCTCAGTTCTTTGCACATGGTAGGTGCCAATCCATGTTGGCTGCAGGACTGCAAATTTGTTTAACTGAATGGAACTCTGGTAACCCTGTAGAAGGTATGGAAGGGAGCCTGAAGACTTGACTTCAATTTCTGACTTTGTTTCTAATTTGCTGGGTGATTTTGAAGAAGACCTTCTCTGAATCCTAGCTGATCCCACCTAAAGTGGCTGTGAGGATTAAATGGATGAGAGACTTTGCAACTATAAAGTGCAATGCCCATTAGGGTGGCAAAGGACCTGTCCACACAGATCCTGGCCCTGGTTCCTTGCCCAGCAGCTTCACTCCTGGCAAACTCAACTCCCAAATTCTGAAGCACAGGACAGATGTGCCCTCTGCTGAAACCAGAGACGGCTCCCCTAGGAGTCATATTCCCCCAGATCAGGGGAGAAAGTCCCACCAGATTCAATGGCCATATCACCTGAATCTAGAATCAGGGAGCCAGAGATCTGGGGGTCTATTCCCACATGTGAAGTGCTGGCATTTCCAGGATGTTCTGTAGTCAACTATGTGTCACCAGCCCAAGGGAGGAAGCACAGTGCTCCCTGGGATTTGTGCTCAGCTAAAACCCAGAGTTTCTCCAAATGAGTATCCTGGTCTGAGCAATGGTGTGGCCCTCTCTGGGGCTCAGCATTGCCATCTGCCGACAAGAGGGATGGCGTTGATGACGCTGAAGATCCTTTCAGAGCTAATGTTCTGGGACCCAAAGTCTCTCCCCAAAACATGGCCAGAAACACCCATATAGGGCTCTCCTTCCGATCCCTGGGTCTTCCCAGGACCAAAGGGAGGGGTAGACGCGCCTTCAGTGTGACACGCTATGGATTGGCAGTGAGGACAGGGAAGAGGCTCTTCCCTCAGAAGCTGACTCAAGAACTGCAAAGGCCCCGCAGTCTAACTCTCCCATCCAGCACTGGAATCCCTCTGGCAGTTCCCCGCCTGTGCATTTACCCTTTTGCTCACATACTTCTCAGAACAGGGATACTCTACCTCCTGAGGCAGAGCCTTCAGTTCTGAGCAGCTCAAGAGCCAAACAGTTTCTTCTGATTGAGCAGAAATTTGCCTCCCTCTGATTACTATTCTTTGGACCCCTGCCTACCACCACCTGCCCCCCGCAAGGATCTCTGCAACTAGAATATTCACTGACATAGCAAGGGTATCTTGACCTCTTGCCGTGTGCTAGTCCCTGTGCCCTTAAGTATCTCATAGTCACATGAGAGAGAGAGAGATAAGCTAAGAGCTGAAATAGAGGCTCTAAGATGCTGTGGAACTCAGAGAGGAGATGGATAACTTTAGCTGGGGAAGAGGGTCAGGAAAGATGTCCTGGAGGAAAAAACATTTGATCTGTTTTAAAGCAAGCATGGGAAGGTATACAGGAAGCGCAGAAGGGCATTCTGTGTAGAAGATCCAACTGAAGTGAAGGTATAGAGCCACAAGAGAACATGGCTCTTTAGAGAAATGGCCAGTGTTTTGCCAGGCCAGGAAGTAAGGGTTTTCCTGGGCCTTTGGAAGACTAGAATTATGAAGGGCATCGAATTTTTGGAGTGAAGCGTTCATACTTCATTCTAAATCTGAATTTGGTCCCAGAACCAGGGGTGATATGATCAGCTCGTGGCTTGGAAAGCTCACTCTGGAAGGCTGGCTTGAAGGAAGGCCAGGTGAGGCTGGGGTTTGGTCCAGGCGTGAGATGACAGGGCTGAGTTAAGGCAGAAACAGAGGAAGGGGCTGAGCACAGAGCTGGAGATGCCGCAAGTGGGGACAACAAAGAGAGAGACCAAGATGACCCCAGAGCTTCTGAGGCCCCCCAGTGCACACCAGGTGTCCCAGCCTCTGTCTCCCTGCTCCCCATTCCCTCTTCCAGTCCTGTGGCTCTGGCTTTGGACAGGAAGGAGAGACCAGCTGGTCCAATGTGAAGGGGCCTGGGGAGTTGGGGGAGGGCAACACCCTGGAAGTTTCCCTCAGGCTGGAAGACCATCTGTTTCCTGGCCTAGGTCAGCATGAGGGAGGCCCCGGCCCGGCCAGCATCCATCACCAACTGACTGGCTGCCTGCCCAATTCCCCGCCCACTCCTGCCCCCTCCTGTGCCAGCTCCCAACTCCCATGCCCCAGCGANCAGGCTGGAAGACCATCTGTTTCCTGGCCTAGGTCAGCATGAGGGAGGCCCCGGCCCGGCCAGCATCCATCACCAACTGACTGGCTGCCTGCCCAATTCCCCGCCCACTCCTGCCCCCTCCTGTGCCAGCTCCCAACTCCCATGCCCCAGCGAACTGCAGACAAAGGGCTCACCCAGCCCAGGGCCGCTATGGGCTGGAGCAAGGAAGTAGGAGGGGAAGAGAAAGACTTCTGAGATCCAAGAACATTGGGTCAGCGGGGAGCATGGAAAGATCATGCTACAGTCTGGGGATAAAAGGGTCTCTGTTTAGCCTCATTCTGCCCCTTTTGGCAACAGGACCAAAAACCGTGGCTGTCCCTTCCAGTCTGCACTAAACACTCATTGCCAAAGGCCTGCAAGGTTCTCATGGGCCTGAGAAAACGTCTGAAGCCAGGGGAAAAATTGGCTCTAAAACACAGGGAAAAACTGTAGAATCAAAATTAATAAATGTTTAATTAAGTGTCTGCAAAACAGAACATCATATCAGCCAGTCAACTGCAATTTGGCTTTCATCTGATTATATATAATTTATACTTGATGTTTGATATGGCTGCATTTTAATATGCTTGATAGATTGATGTAGGGCCCGTAAAGGTCTTAAAACAGCCCAGCCCAGGACACGTAACCTAATTTCCCTGGGCCTCAGTTTTACCTTCTCTAGAAAGGGGCCAGCACTTGCCCTCCTGTCTACATCATGGCCACTGGGGTGAGGATCAGGAGGCAAGGTGGATATGCTGGGTTTGGGGATTTGCCCTTGCCCTGAGTGCTGTGTGGCCTTGGATATTCTATCTCTCTAAGCCTCATTTCACCTCTTGTGAACATTTGTAAACTGTAGGGGGATGTGCACATAAAGAGGGGGAGCATATGCTAGGTGGAGTCCTCTGGATCCTCCTGATCACCAAGCAGCCTCTCTTTTCATTGAAATGTGGTTGACGTACTAGCAGCCTCCCTTAAAACCTCCTCCAGGAAGCCCACCCAATTCCATTCTATGTGGAAGAAGTTCACCACAAATGGGACTGATGCCATCCATGCAGGGCATACTGTCTCGGGGAAAGGAATCCAGCCTTGGGGCAGTGCCTCTGCTCTCCTGCAAAACATATCCTCAGTCTGTCCATTTGCTGCCACCACCTTGGTCCAGGCTATCATTATCCTCTGCTTTCTCAGACCTATATTCACTCCTGCCCCCCACCCCCGCCTCCTGCCCCAACCCTGTTGCCGTAATCCATTATCCACATGGCAACCAATGGAATATTTTAAAAACTAATCATGTCAGATCATGTTATTCCCCATCTCAAACCCTTCCAAGGGCCTCCCTCCCACTTGGAGTAAAATCCAAGCATCTCCCCTTGGCTTGCAGGCCTGAAACCATCTGGTCCTGCCTGTTTCTCTTACCTCATCTCAAACCACTGTTTCATTTGTGCCCTAGAGGTTCCTGGATCCCAGCCCAATTTGTTTCTGACTTCTGACCTTTGCACTTGCTGCCTGCTCTGCCTGGAGCCCCCTTTCCCCAGATCCTCCTGTGACTCCCAGGTCTCCTCCTCAGCTCCCAGGTCACCTTCTCAGAGAGGCACCCCAGACCACCCATGCCATGTCAGCCCCTCCACACTCGCTGAATCCCTCTCATTTCTCATGTCACTCTGTCATTTTCTTCTTAACATACCTTATGAAACAAGCTTATTTATTAATTTACACTACTGTGGTTCACTGAGGGTTGGGACCTCATCCATCTTGGTCCCCACTGTATCCTCAGTATCAGTACGTGTAGTAGGCACTCGATAAATATTTGTTGAATGAATACATGTGCGTGAGTGTTTGCAAGCATCTCCCTCCTGACCTTGGCAGCCCTGGGGCTTCTTTGCCTGAGTCTGCATAGAGCTGGAATATCTGTCCTTCCTCTTCCGGGAAGCCTTCCCTGATGTTCCTCGCTAACTCTGACATCCCCCCTTCCCCACAGCCTTAAATTGCCTGAGGCTGGTGTGCGCTGAACCTAACAGACAGTTTCTACCACCCCCATTTTACCGGTGAGGAAACAGGTGCTCAGAAGTCTTATTTTAGATCTAATTTGCTGACTCCCAGTCTTCAGCTCAGAGCAGAAGACTGTCTGGGAGGAAATTGGAACAGTAAGTGTTTATAGTTAAGACTGGGGTTGGGAGCAAAACAAGCAAGCCTGGAGAAAAGAGAAATCAGCAGTGGAAGTGTGACGTCCCTCCACTCAAGGACCCAAAAGGCTGTCCCCCGCCACAAGCAGGCAGCTGGGCAGGAGATGGACAGAGCTCACTCCCTTCTCCCCAGGCCCAGCCTCCCCCAGTACTGAGGGCTCCTCTCTAAGAGGCAGAAGGGAGGAGAATGAGGGATCCCACATCCCCGAGTAGCCCAGAAGCTTCTGGGCCCAGTGTCAGGGTCACCCTGTCTGTCTCCTGTGCTCCTGGGTTACCCCGAGCCTCTGGCACTAGTCAGGGCTGCTGGCATTGGCCTCAGTCTCCGTGCAGATGGTCAGCCTGGACCCGTCTCTCTGTGGTCCTCAGTCCCACTTCTTTGTGGGTCACTGTCTCCAGCTCTGGCTCAGATCAGCCTGTTGTTGTGTCTGTCCTGTGAATGCAGCGTCAACCTGTTTATGTGTCTGTTCTTGCATTACTGTCAATCTACTTGTCTGTCAGCCAGGGTCACCCTGGGACCTTGGGTCCGTCTTGTCTGTCCGGCGGACTATAGGTCACGTAGTCTTTCAGGTACCATGTCCATCTATTAGTCAGCTTGACTCCGGGGTCCTCAGTCAGCCTATCTGTCTCTCTGTCCCTTGGATGTCAGGATAGACTGTCTGTCCCCTTGGATACCAGGTCTGCTCTTCTGTCTGTCTTTCTGGCTGTTTCGGGTCCGTCTGTCTTTCGGTCTCTCCGTGGCTTGGTCCATCTGCTGGTCTGTTGCTCAGCTCGTGGCTCCCGTGACTGCCAGTTTTCTGGCCGCCCTCCCCTGCCTGCTCCCCCTCTCCCGGCTCCAGGGCGCTCTCTGTCTGTCTGCGTCTCTCACATCCTCGGTGCCTCCATCTGTCGATCTCGGTGTTTCCGAGTGTGTGTTCTCGTCCCTCTCCACGCCCCCTCACAGCACTGGGCCAAAAAACACAGCAGCTTCCAGCGGCTCCCCCGCTCCTGCTCCATCCAGGAACAGCCCCGCAGCACAGCCAGCTCTCTGGTCTTCCGTGTGGGTCCGGCTTGCAGGCTCTGGAGGGCGACCAGGCAAGGCTGACGGGAAGGAACAGAACACTGGACCGACTGAGCCCACTGCCGCTCTGGCAGTCTATATGGGGATGGTGTGCAGGCATTAATAACAATAATAGTTCACACTTATTGAGCACCAACTGTATGACAGGCTGTGCTTTTTATACAGTGTCCGTTCCTCACCGCAAATCCTTGGAGTGGACACTATTACTATCCTTATTTGATAGTATCCCTATTACTATCCTTATGAAGAAGCTGAGACCCAGAAAGGGATGGTGACTTGTATAAAGTCACACAGCAAGTTTGCGCCAGACCTAGGACTCAGACTTGGCTCTCCGTGGGCCCCTGCTCCAGGGAAGATGCTTCGGTTGCCTGGAGGGTGTGCAGAGTGCTGTCCAGGAGGACCCATGTCGGACGGGGCTGGACATAAAAGCTTTGTCTGGAATTAGGTGGGTTTAGAGAAACCTGAGGGGGAAGAAACAATTTTGGTTGGAGAGTCAGGAGACCCAGGCTCAAGGCTGAGTCTTTCTGGGAAAGTCCAGCCCCTCTGTGGGCTTTAGTCTTCCTATAAAATAGGTCCCAGTAACCTGATTCTTGCTTGCCCCAGGGAGTTTTCATTAGGCCCATCTCCCCCACCAATCTAGTTCTGACAACATTAAGACCCTACTGCTGTGTCCTGAACCCAAGCATTTCTCTCCATTTCTGTGTTATTTCTCTGGTCCAAGCCACCCAACCCCAGGCAGCAGTAGCCTCTGTCCACCTTGATTTCCTTCCCTCCATCCTTGCCCTCTTAGACCATATACTTCACACAGCAGCCTGAGGGATTCTGTAAAATCCTCCATCAGGTCATGTCACTCCCTACTCCCCTTAGAATAAAATCCTCTCCACAACCTTTGGGGCCCAGTGTGATCCAGCCCCTGCCCACCTCCAGGACTTCATCTCCCTCTATCCCCCCATCTCCCCCATTGCCAGCTACACTGGTCTTGCTTCTTCGTGAACACCCCAAGCTCTTTCCAGCCTCAGGGCCTCTGCTTAAAAAGGGCTTTAACAACACCTGGTAAATTCTCATTCTTTCCATCTCAGCTCAGTGTCACCTCCTCAGAGAGCCCTTCCCAGATCCTCCCTGCCCCGCCTTCCAAAGCACTTCGGCCCCTCTAGCCACTTTCTGATCAAGTTACCCTATTTTCTTAATAATATAGATCACAACTGGAGATGATCTAATTTACTTGCTTACATATTTCTTGTCTGTCTCTCCATGAGTGTGGGGACCATGCTTGTCCTCTTCTCTGCTATGCCACTAGTGCCTGGCACATTGTTAATGTTCAGTATATATTTGTTGAATTCTTGAATGGGTGAATAAGGAGTATGAATGTATTTTATAAGCCCCCAGATGAAGGCTGTCAAGCGCAGAGGGAAAGAGTCAATCTTGAGAGTGAGGGAGCCCTGGGTGCAGATCCTGATGCCATCATTTCTTGTCTGTGTAGTTTTGGGCAAGTTGTGTCCCTCTCTGAACTCCTCCGCTCAATGCTCACCTTTTCTGGGTAGCTATGAAATCAGACAGTGCTGAGACTTCCCTGGTGGCACAGGGGACATGGGTTCGATCCCTGGTCTGGGAAGATTCCATATGCCTTGGCGAAATTAAGCCCATGTGCCACAACTCCTGAAGCCTGCATGCCTAGAGCCTGTGCTCTGCAACAAGAGAAGTCGCCACAATGAGAAGCCCATACATCACAATCAAGGAGTAGCCCCTGCTTGCTGCAACTAGAGAAAGCCTGCACAAAGCAATGAAGACTCAGGGCAACCAAAAATAAAATAAACAAATAAACATTTTTAAAAAAAGAAAGAAAATGGTGATTTGTATAAAATGCCCAGCCCAGTGCGGAGCACTCAACCAATAAGAAGTCTTAAGAAGCTGACCCTCAGAGGCTCCAGCAAGAACAGGAGGTCTTGTAGCTTCTAGTGGGGCTTAAACCTATTCCTCGCTGACTTTCCATGGTGCTGACTGAATCTGTCCTCAGAACAGAGGGCCAGGGAATTTCCTTCAGGACAAGGTATTCTCCGGAGCGTTTGCCCTCCTCCAGAAAATAACAACCACTCACCAAAGACCTTCTGTAGGTACTTTGCTAACATCCTCAGTGCAGCTTATGACATTTTGTGGGCATGATTCCCATTTTCCAGATGAGGAAACTGAGTCTCAGAAAAGAGGAGGTTCACTGACATTTATTCACCCAGCACTTTTGAGTACCTACTGTATGCTAGGAGCTGTTCTATGCACTCTCAGGAGCGAGACAGACCTGATCCATTGGGTGCTGTCTAGTGGGGGACCTGGGCAGTAAGGAAATTGTCATGTAAACCTGAAACAACAGACATTCTGCGGCTTCTACACAGGCTCCAGCCAGCTTCTGTGTTCCAGCGCTGAGGAAGGCAGTGCTATTAGAGAAGGGCCCAGCTGGGGAAGAGTGTGGCAGTCAGGGAAGGCTTTCTGAAGGAGGTGGCTCCTGAGCCATGATCTGAAGCAGGCACAGGAGTTAACCAGGTAAAGGGAAGAAAGGGAGTTTCTGGCAGAAGAACAACATGGGCAGAGGTCCTGAGTTGGGAGGGAGAAGTAGTCAGAATGGCTATAGCTCCATAAAAGGAGATGAGGAAGCAAGGGATGAAGGGGTCCTTGGTGAAGCATTTAGTCTTTATCTGAAGCCAAAGAGAGGTTTTAAACAAGAGGATGAAGATCACGTGAGAAAGCACGTCTGCATTTTAGAGGGAGCACCTTGGCTGTAGGGAACAGATGGAGGGAGGCAAGGGTGGAGGGTGGGAGGCCAGGTACCAGGTGAGAGGTGAGGATGGCCCAGATAGAAGGGATGAACCTCAGAGATGTTTAGCAGGCACTTAGAGAAGTGATTTGCCCAGGCTCAAGAGCCAGAAGCATCAGAATTGCACCTCAGGTTAGGGATGGACCACTCCCTCATTTCACTGCAGGACACGGATCAAGCTGAGGACCTAGATGTGATCTGTATGTTCCCTGGGAAACATTGGGCCTCCGATTATATAGCTACCTCACCTGCACTGTGGCCAAGTACGCTCTTGGGGGCAATGGCCTTGCGGCTCCCTCCCCATCTGTCCACCCGTCAATGCTGTGTGCTCCTGCAAGGATGCAAAATGGGACCTTCCTGGAGTTGGCAGCCAAGTGAGTCATAAATGTCAGTAAAGGATGCGATCTTACACGTTTGGCTCCCATTTCGTATGGTGCTGGGAGCTAGGCTGTCTCCTTCCTTCTTAGCAGACCCCTACAGAGACACAGCACTTTTTTTTTCTGGGCTAAGGCCAAACATCTCCCTGCCACTAATTTTAGGCTCTGGCTGAAAAGCTGAGACCCTCTCTCAACCCACCCACTGAAGTCAGCTCCCAGCCAGTGCTTCTCTCTTTGCCTTGCAGAGAAGCAGGTGGCTCTTCTCCAGCAAAGTGTTTGGGACCAGGTTCCTCCCTCATGTCCTTCACTGTTTGAGCACAGCCAGATCTCCTTCCTTCTTGAGGCCTCACTTTCCCCATCTGTGAAATGGGTGCACAGCAGAGACTAAAACCCAGGACTCCATACTCTAGCCCAAGGCTCTTTGTTCCCCCTTTTCCTGAAATCCTTATGCAACATTGGGATGATGTGAGCCTGTGAGGGAGAGGGAGTTAGATCCTGATCTCCTGGTGACATTTGAAGGTGCTTGAAGATCAAGGCAGGGAAAAAAAGCACCATTTTGTTAGTCTGTTCTGAGGGATCCTAGATGGTAGAGGGGCCGAGCTGATATTATTAGGGACTCTGGGGAATGATAGAGCGGTGTCCTGTCTAAAGAGGCAGCTGTCCCTCAGCTCCAGCTGATTGCTGCTGTGGGAAGGGAGAATGTGAGGCCAGTATGGCTGGAATTTCAGTTTTTCAAGAAGAGCTGGGAATGAGGATACTTATGCAAAAAACCCAAAAAATGAAACAAAACTCAATTTGGAAATGTTGGCAACTAATTTTAAAGCTACCATATGAATTTTAAAGAAATTATTATTTCTTTTTTAGGTATGGTGACAGTATTACATACTTTAGTTAAATTTTAAAAGTCTATTTTTTAGATGTACTGAAATATTTATGGATGCAATGATACCACACACACACACACGAAATTTCCATCACTGCAGAAAGTTCTTTCAGATGGTGCTGGCCAGGAGTTGATCATTCTTGGAACAGGCTGGTGGTACATGGAGGAATCATTATCCTGTTCCCTCTGCTTTTATATACTTAAATTATCTCCGTAATAAAGTTTCATTAAACAGGAAGGGAAAAAATACCATGTGGGCCAAATGAACACAGTCTTAGGCTGGACTTGCTGTTGGGCCACTGATTTGCAACCTGTGGTCTGGCAGATAAGTGTCACAAAGCCCTCAGATCAGATCCACAGACTCAGAACTGTGAGGGGCTGTAGAGATGACTGGTTTATCTTCCAAACTGAAGACAGGAGGCTCAGCTCAGCTCCCCTGCCAAAGTCAGCCACTCTTGTCTGCATTCATGTCTGGTGACGTGGGGTTCACATCCTTGGGGCAACCCGCTTTCTTAGGGGCAGCTTGATTGTCAAGGTGATCTTCCTTCTTATCAAACAGTTTCTGTTTCCGTTTAACCTATTGTCACCTATCCTCACACTGTCTCTGAGTCACAGATAAGTCTCCTTCCTTGAAAGAGAGGTCCAGGGGTGAGAGGTAGTGAGCGTCAGGTTCCTTGATGCCAGTCTCCCAACCCCTGTCTTGTTACTAAGAGTGTAGGATGGGCTGCTACTTGGGCCAATAATAATTGATGGTAAATATTTTCTGAGAATATAGTATGTGAAGGCCCATGCATTTATATTATTTCAAGACATCTTTTTTTTTTAAAAATAAGTGAATGTGGTCATTTAAGGTAATGATGGTTCCTTAAAAAAAAAAAAACACCTTTATTTATTTGGATGCACAGCATGTGGGATCTTAGTTCCCTGACCAGGCATCAAACCTGTGTCTTCTGCTTTGGAAGCGTGGAATCTTAACCACTGGACCACCAGGGAAAAGTCCCTCCACACATCTTCCCAAGAACCTTAAGGGGTGGGTTTTATCATCCCATTGCACATGCAACTAGAGCTCCAGCTGGTGGGGAAACTTGCCCAAGGTCACCTAGTGAGGAAGCCATGGTGCCATGGGCTGTACCACTGCTCCAAGCTCTTAGCTACTTTGCTTTCTTGTCTGAGTCCCGGGAAAACTCATCCTGGATTCCCAAGGCCCCAGCTGAACTTTACAGACGGGGTAGCTGAATCCCAGGCAGTGAAATGTCTTGCTCAAGATTCTGATTTTAGAAACAGACTCACAGAGTTAGAGAATGAACTTTTGGTTACCAGGGGGTAAAGATGAGGGGAGAGATAGATTGGGAGTGTGAAATTAACATGTACACATTGCTGTATTTAAACTAGATCATCAACAAAGACCTACTATATAAGTCAGGGACCTCTCCTCAATATTCTATAATACCCTAAATGGGAAAAGAACTTGAAAAAGAATAGATACATATATATGTACAACTGAATCACTTTGCTGTACTCCTGAAACTAACACAACACCATTAATCAGCTATATTCCAATGTAAAATAAAAAATTTTTTAAGTCACGTTACTAATAGTAACTTTTAGTCAGAGAGGAAGAACTCAGAATATTAAGTGGGGAAAAAGTTCTGACTTTCAAGATTCTATTCAGTTCATGTGAAAATTTATTGAGCACTTACTGCATACAAGGAACTTTACTTCCTCTGTCTCTTAAGTCAGCCGCTCGTGCATCCTCCTGGGAACTCAGCCCCAGGGTTGCTCCTACTATATCTTGTACTAATACATATGTATTGCCCTGAGCCTGCACTTCTTCACTGACAGCTTGGAGGCTGCAGCTGCAGATGAAAGCCTAAGCAGACCCCAGTGTCATGTCTACACTGTGAAGTGCTCCCACATTGCCTTAGCACTCCCCACTTCAGCCACAGATGCAAACCCTGCTTCAACAGACTTCATGTTCTGAGAATCTCCATTGCAGGCTCAGTGGTTCAGTTGTGTCTGACTCTTCGTGGCCCCATGGACCACAGCCTGCCCGGCTCCTCCGTCCATGGGATTTTCCCAGTAAGAATACTGGAGTGGGATGCCATGCCCTCTCCCAGGGGATCTTCCTGACCCAGGGATTGAACTTGCTTCTCCTGCATTGCAGGAGGATTCTGTACCACTGAGCCACCAGAGAAGCCCCAAGACTCTCCTATGGACCTCATCAAAGCTGGCTGGGTACAAGGCCACCAACAGTAACAGAGGTTCTGCTTGGAGGCACTCACCATGGGGGACAGAGAGAAGAATGAACGAGGCTTCAACTCCCCAGGGGCTTGTAATCGGGTAAGAAAACCAAACAGGTGGGCAAGGATCACAACAGAATCTGATCAGGACAGTGGGGCTAAGAGGAATGAGTAATTGTGCCTGGGGGGAAAGTCTAAGAGGAAGAACCCAGAATGTGTTAACAGCAGGTATTTTATATTAAAATAAAATTAAAAAAATACTTTTCTGACTTTTTCTCTTTCCAAAGCAATACATGATGATTTGTCTTCTAAGAATACACTTAACTAGTCAAAAGCAGTATATTTTGGTAGTTACACATGTGGACTTGGGAGCCCGACTGCATGGCTTCCCCATGCACTGGCTTTGCTACTTATGTACTGAGAGGCTGTTACCTCTCTGTGTCTCAACTTCCACATCTGTAACAATAAGCCAATAACTTTAGCTAACACTAATCGAGAACGTATGATGTTTTGAGTACTGTGCAAAGCAAATTCCATATATTAATTCAATAGCCCTCGCAAGGGCCATTTGTAGAGGCATGTTATTATTCCACTTCACAGATAAGGAAACAGGCCCAGAGAGGTTAAGTGACTTGTTCAAGGTCACACAGCTCATAAGTGGCAGAGTCAGAGTTTGGGCTCAACAGTCCTTATTCTACATTATCACACTCCCAACCTGACAGGATTGAAGAGGAATGGTCTAATCTAAGTCTCTAAAATTATAGTTACAATTTTTAATAACATCTGATTTTTTACAAACAGATTTTTTTTTACAAATATGTTTTTAAAATGTGTATGGGTAAAATGTATACATATATTTCTTGGTTAATTAAAAACCAGAGTAAAATCTTCAAGTGATATAAGAAATACCTAGTTAATAAGGGAAAAGTCTCTCCTAACCCCACCTCTCAGCCCCCAGAGATCATGAGTAAGGACACTCTTCTTTGGACCTCTCATGTGCTGCCTGAAG
This sequence comes from Neotragus pygmaeus, assembly GCA_006410875.1. Taxonomy (NCBI): domain Eukaryota; kingdom Metazoa; phylum Chordata; class Mammalia; order Artiodactyla; family Bovidae; genus Neotragus; species Neotragus pygmaeus. The sequence goes on along the minus strand of SJYV01035025.1, from coordinate 420,474 downwards.
TTTCAACGAGCACATACAGTTCCTTTATAAACAGACAAAATAAGCGAGCAATTGCCATTTTAGATGAAAGAACAAACGACAGCCTGTCTGATTGAGGGGGTGGGAGTTGGGGTCTGAGGGGTAGAAAGTGGCACATAGGTTTGTTCAGGGAAAGCTATTCCAAAGAGGTGGCTTTTTTTTTTTTTCTGGTTGCATATCGAAAAATGCAAGATTTTCGTTCCCCAAATAGGGATGGAAACTGTGCCCTCTTCAGTAGAAGTGTAGGGCCCTAACCACTGGACTGTCAGGGAATTTCCCAGAGGTAGCATTTGAGCTTGGCCTTGAAGGGAGTGCAGAGTTTCACTGGGTGGAAGATGCAGGGCGAGGGAGGTGTTGCTGAAGGGAGGAGAGCAGGCAGCTGCTCAAGGCACGAAGGAAAAGAGCGTGTGTCTTATGGGGGGGTGGGCATCAGGGATGGGCAGAGCGCTGAGGAGATGCAAGGGCAGGAGCTAAGGGGCTTGACACCAGGCTACTAAGACTCGCTCCACGGACAGAGGGGAGCCAGGGCTGGCCCTGTGGCTACAGAACGGCAGGGTCAGCTCTGAGCTTTAGCACTATCATTCTGGCTGCAGGTGGAGGCAGGATGGGGAGGGGTAGGTTGGGGAGAGGAGGGACTGGAGGCTGATAGGATTTCCCAAGGGAAGAATTCCAAGGCCCTTACAAAGGCTGAGTGGTGAATGGAGAGGTCAGAGTAATCCCAACCCATCTTCCTTCCTCTCCCTAGGGACCTTCGCCCCAGCTGCCGCTGCCGGGGATTCAAAGCCATTTCCTGGCAGCCCTCCCTCCTCCCCCAAGGGCTTCTCCTGTGTGGTCTTTACAGATCAAACTGGGGACACTGGGCCCAACTGCCGCCGCTGTGTCTGTTAGGCGCTGCTCTAATGGTCTGTTGCTGCCAGCTGGGCAGAGGGGAGGACAGTGGGGTAGAGAGCATCCTGGAGAGGGGTCTCCCAGGAGGTGGGTGGTGAGACTGGACTGCAACAACCCTGCAAGGTCAGAGCAGGGAGGGATCTTGAGGATAGTCTCAGAGTTCAAGGGGTTGTAAAACATGTTTCAGTTGTAGGGCTATCAAAACAAAATCTTGGAAATGTAGTCATCATATCAGGAAAAGAGAAACTTGAGATGCTCAGGCTGAAACGATGGTAAGAGGTGAAACACAGTTTGAAAACCACTGTGGAATCCAACTCCTGACATGTTTTATAAGTAATAATACAAATAGTAATGGTTACTGAGAATTGAGCACTTCCTGTGTTCCAGGTCCTGTGCTACACATACATTCTTTAATTCACTACTCCTCCAGATCACACGTGACAGATATTGTTAGGAAGAATGTCCAGTTTGCAGATGAGAAAGTTAAGGTACAGACAAGTTATCCCATTTGCCCCAATCACAGAAAGTTGCAGACACAGGTAATAAGGCTGATTCCAGAGTATGAGTTCTTAACTGTTAACTGGCCCCAATGGGGTAACTGACCAAAGAAGAAAAGCTGTCCTGTCTGCTATGCTTGAAACGGGTCCCTCCCTGCTTTGCTACTGCCCTGGTCCAGCTCCCATCTTCTCTCACCTGAATCATTAAGCAGCCTCTTTATGGGTCTCTGGACTTACCCTGGCCTCCCTCCAGTCCATTTTGCATCCAGCCACCGGAGTGATCGTTGTAAAACCTAAGTCCAGATCCTGTTCCTCCTCTGCTCAAATCCTCTTGGGCTCCCCACTCTGTGCAGAGTGAAAACCCCAAACCTCCCCTTGGCCCTGTGTTGTCCAACCCCAGCCAACCTGTCCACAATCATTTCTTACACTCTCCCTCAGCTCTCTCCTCTGCCCCAGAGACTTCTTGCTCTGCTCCTTTCCTATGCCTGGAACACCCTTCCCAAGATGTCCACACAGCTCCCCCTCACTCTGTTCAGCCCTCTGCCCACGTGCCCACCCCTCACAGAGGCTGCCCCGACCACCTTATCTTGAAGGACTACACTCTCACCCATTTCACTTTTTCCCTAGGGCTTACCGCTATCTTGACCCATTATATTTTATACTTTGTGTTATATTTTTATTAAATATTATGTTTATATTAGGTAATTGACTGGAACAGGTCAGTTTTCATTCCAATCCCAAAGAAAGGCAATGCCAAAGAATGCTCAAACTACCGCACAATTGCACTCATCTCACATGCTAGTAAAACAAGGCTCAAAATTCTCCAAGCCAGGCTTCAGCAATACGTGAACCATGAACTTCCTGATGTTCAAGCTTGTTTTAGAAAAGGCAGAGGAAGTAGAGATAAAATTGCCAACATCCGCTGGATCATGGAAAAAGCAAGAGAGTTCCAGAAAAACATCTATTTCTGCTTTATTGACTATGCCAAAGCCTCTGACTGTGTGGATCACAATAAACTGTGGAAAATTCTGAAAGAGATGGGAATACCAGACCACCTAACCTGCCTCTTGAGAAACCTATATGCAGGTCAGGAAGCAACAGTTAGAACTGGACATGGAACAACAGACTGGTTCCAAATAGGAAAAAGAGTACATCAAGGCTTTATACTGTCACCCTGCTTATTTAACTTATATGCAGAGTACATCATGAGAAACGCTGAGCTGAAAGAAGCACAAGCTGGAATCAAGATTGCTGGGTGAAATATCAATAACCTCAGATATGCAGATGACACCACCCTTATGGCAGAAAGTGAAGAATTAAAGAGCCTCTTGATGAAAGTGAAAGAGGAGAGTGAAAAAGTTGGCTTAAAGCTCAACATTCAGAAAATGAAGATCAT